>JBBKCR010000122.1:21010675-21025964 GCA_037577295.1 Ladigesia roloffi | reverse complement strand
TAATAATAATAATAATAATAATAATAATGATAATAATAATAATAATAATAATAATAATAATAATAATAATAATAATACTAATTATTATTATTATTATTATTATTATTATTATTATTATATTCATCCACAGATTATCGCTCTCATTCAATTACTTGTTTCCATAATCTCCCATCAATATATTAGACTGGTTAGCACTTGATTAAAACTCTCAGGAATTATTGTTTTGTGCTCAAAAACTACAGAAGAAAATACTTTTGGACCTCCAAGTCATGATTAACGGAATAACGCCTTTACTTTGGAAACAAACAGCTCACCACTATCACGACCTTTACTTTGAAAAAATATGAAGCGTTACAACAACTGATATAAGATTTTAAATATTTGTAGCATTTGTATTGAAATATACAGCAAACCACCTCACACATGAAAAATTAATAATCGTAATTACAACCTTTGTTTTGAAAATAACAGACAGTGACATCAAACTTTTATTTTGAAATACATGCTCAGAACCCATGCAGTAGAGGTTCAGTGAAAATGGCGGCCTCCTGAAGCGGCATGTGTGTCAACAATTACATTTAATTTTTTGTCTTCTATTTATAAAGTACATTCTTTACTTAATTTCTGTCTGGGCGACACAAAGGAGCAGAAATGAAGTTAAAAGTCAAGCCTCTGTCTCATAAATCGGAAAACACTTTCCGGGTGAGTTTTACTCCACAAGAGTAAGAAAGATAGAGAAAAGAGCTGCAGAGCGCTATTGAGGTTGATACATGGAATAAAATACTTAAAACATATAAGTATTCTTTTAGTTAATATTATTTTATGCCATTATTTTTCATACTTCTTGTTGTTATTACAAACGTGTTACTTTCAATCCCAGACACAAGTTTTTACACACACTGAAATATTCTGCCAGTGACTCAAATTTTTATATTTTTGTAATATTTTGTAAAGCTGTATCAGAATAGACTAAGACGATTGTGTGTGATATAAAGTGAAGATGTATAAGCTGTACCAGAATAGACAACTATTTAAAATGTTAGTAAAACAATTAAGTATAACTAAGACCTGGCAGCATGGAGATAATTAAAAAATATGTACAATATCAATAGCGGTAATGAAGTATTAAGAATAAACAGTAAATAGTATTAAGACAGTAAACAGTATTTAACGGGATTACATCTACTAAAAATATCATGTGCTAAGCAATACATGTACATTATGTTCACCTTTTATTATTTATTGATCAGTATTGACCTAATAAAATGAACCTAATTATAATGTGGATCTCCTGACAACTGTTAGATATTTTACAAGCTATTAAGTGAGGCCAGTGAGATGAAAAAGTTTGAGTGCGTTTAAAATTAGGGGGCAGTCTAGAATTTGGCTCTGCATCACCACAATCACAACCAGTTATTAGGATGTCAGACATGCCCTGTTACAGATTTTTTTGTTATAAAGGATTATTTATTTATTTATTTGACACATTTTAATTTATAGTTGTCCACTCAACAACTTTCTGATGCTTAATAAGAGTAAACAACTGTAATTTAAGTAATAAAAGCATACGTGGTAGAAACCTGTGGTGTATATAAATGTTGGACTGTGTAACCATATTCTCTTAATAAGTTATTGTGTTTGTTAGTTGGTAATTATAAGCTTTCTTATATTTTCCTTGTTCACAATGCAGTTTCTTACATTTTCTGAGAGACTCGCAAATGTGAACATAGATGTCATTCATCGTATTGATCGGACGGGAAGCTACTCTGAGGTGAGCAAAATAATCAACATATTGAACTTAAAGGAACTTTATGTCAGTTTGAAAAGTTACTCTATATGACAGCTTAAACTGAAACCTTGAGAATACTGCTGATTCCAGCCCTGCTTTGTGCACCTAAACGCTCATCCATGCCTAATGCTTTGTATGTGTTTTATGTGCTTTTATTAGGAAGTTGATACCTACTTTTTTGAAAGCTTAACAAAATGGAGGGACCTCAATTTGACAGAGCACTATAGTAAGTGTGTCTCCTCAGTCGTTTTCATTATAGCTCACACTTTTTATATTTTAATGTTCTTTGGTCTTGTTGTTCTTTGCTAATGCACACAGTCTAATGTGTTTATTCGCTCCTCAGCCACCTTTCTGAAGGAGGTGACGGACAAGTGTCAGTCTTTCAACTTGTTGGTGTTTCACCAAAATACTGTAGTGGAGAGTTTGAAGACTCATCTGTCAATAAAGAACAGCTTGGCTAACCAGCCTCTTCTGGAGTGAGTACCTTTCATCATCTCCTCTATAACGGGCATGGCTGAAAGAGAGGTTCATGATCTTATTGAGCTAGGTATCAGTAAATATTGATATCAGTATCTATTAGTATCAGTAAAATACACAAAACGTCCATCCCTAGTCATATCACCCCTTTATTTATTTCATTTAACATTGACTGATACATCAATTATTATAAAATAATAAAATATGTTATACTTCCCATACACAATAGCCAGGTTGGGCAGTATTAGGTAATTGTGGCATAATTCACTCTCCTTATATTTTTCTTATAAATATGAAACTGTTTTTATTTCAGAAGTTGCTTTTATTATGCTTTTTATTCTAAGCTTTTTCCTCCGAAAATGACACAAAATAAAATTAAACCACTTCTCTTTCATGGACATTATGACAATGGATCTAGTGATTTTATCTATTTATGGACTGATATGTAATGTGAAATTGGAATGTACTACTGTAGTGTGTCATTTCACAGTGTTCTGATATAGACAGGGTATTATTCAGCACAGGTTTCAGTATGTTTCCCTGCACCTATTTATGTCTAAGCAAGCAGTGATTGAATACCTCTATTACAAAAATATTAATCCATTTGCTTATGCAGTCTTGTGGTTCAGCTGGCACGAGACCTCCAGACAGACTTTTATCCTCACTTCCCTGATTTCTTCGTCATCATCACCTCATTGTTGGAGACGCAGGACACAGAGGTGCTGGAGTGGTCCTTCACCTGCCTTTCTTACCTGTACAAGTACCTCTGGAGGCTGATGGTCAAAGATATGCAGCGGATATACGGGTAAGAAGCAGATGGGAGGGAAACTGAAGTATTTGACACCTTAGATATTTGGATGAAATAATATTTTTAGACATTTGAATGACGTATTTTTTGCTGTATGTCACTGTTATTTGAGACTTATATGCTTTTCTCCTTCAGGCTTTACAGCAAACTCTTGGCACACAAGAAAGAACACATCCGCAACTTTGCAGCTGAGAGTTTCTCCTTTTTGATGAGAAAAGTAAGAGATGAACAGCTGTCCTCTTTTGTTTTTTTTTTCAGTGCTCGTAAATAAGTCACTTAGTAAATATGTGGCTGTCTCTTGTCGCTCAGGTTTCAGATTTTGACGCTTTATTCACCCTGATGTTCGTGGACATGGAGGAGCACCCAGAGAAGGCCCAGGGAGTGGGGCAGCTCATTTTTGAGATGTGCAAAGGAGTCCGTGGCATGTTTCACTCCTGTGCCAACAAAGTGAGTCCATATAACCTTAAAGGATTTATCCTGCGTTTTTTTTTCTATAGGTTGTTTGTGTCTGTTTATGTACTAAATACAATCCAAATTTTGTTCACAAACTCCATTAAATTACCTGTGCCCTGTGTTTTGCCTCAAAAATTTGTCCCTTCAGAAACACAATTGAGCAAGAGAAGGCGGAGCTGTGGAAATATGTTATTGTTGATGTCACATAAACTGCAAAATTCAAACAGGCAGTTTATGCAACTCTTTATTTTCTTGGTACATTTGAAACTATAAAAACATTCTCTACATTTTTGAACAGACAGTTTTGCGCAGCGCTTAACCAATGAAATTCACAGATCTACACACACATTTAAATTCTTAAATCTCATAACTATATAATTTGTGATGTTTTGGTTCTAGTTAATGATTCGTTTATAGTAGTTTCTGAAAAACATGATGAATAACTTCGTAATTAGGTTGTAAGAAAGGATTCTAGGACCTGGCCCATGTTAAAATTTGACAGTTAAACTCTTGCAATCCAGAATGAAAGTGTAGGAAATGTACTTATTTATTTATTTTTTTGGTAAACATTTAGATTTTAGTTTTTAAGCTTTTCATTGTGTGTTTTTGCTTCTCTTAGGCCTTGCCAGTGGTGCTCCGGAAACTTGGTCCAGGTGAGGAGGAGGATGTTGCCCTTCCCTGGGATGCTGTGAAAGAAGCTCTGGATCAAATGGCTGAGTCTTCAGCTAATTATGTTGAGAAGGAGAACATCTTTGTCCTTTGGGATTCACTGCAGGTAGACATTTTGTCCACAGTGTAGAAAGAAGGGAACACTGGGCTCATTTAAATCTCAGTTAATATGGACATTTAATTTGCTAACCCCTGTGCTTTGCTGGGTACTGAGAGACATGCTGAGATTTTGTTTCCTGCTGTTCCTGTCCTGTTCCTAGTGTTGTGTGAAGGACCTGCAGCCGAAACTGGGGGTGGGTGCCCCTAACCAGGCCAGTGAACACATGGAGAGGATCTTGTATGTTTTCCACACTCTGGTGGAGCATCGTAAGGGAGACAGAATCACCAAACCACAGTCTGTCTGTGAGGTATGCATGCACATGAATTTAAGTCTTAATGATTATTCTTATTTAGGTTTTATTTTAGTCTCATGAATCCTCTCTTATTTGGTTTTACAGACTCTTGTCCAACTGGTCCAGACTCCAGGCATGTCCTACTCATGCTGCCAGCTTTTGTTACAGGTGGTCTCTTCCTTTCTACTGGGAGAGAACGTGTCTCTGCTACCCAGCTTGACTCAAGAACTGGTGAAAAAGGTGTGTGTGAACACAAGTGTTTAAATGTGCATTTGTACACCTGCGAGGATGCTGATAACTTTTTTTCTGCTCATCTTAGGTCTTCAGCAGTGGGATGGATCAGGATATCATTCTGGAATTTTCCAAGGAGATGTTTGACATGAAGCAGTTCGAACAGGTCAGCATTTGAGAAAATTGGTGTCATGAGGAAATAGATCTTTACTTTATACTTTTTGTCGACAAAATTACCTGGGACAATGTTTGTTGAAAGTGTTTTTTTACTTCATCAGTTATGATGATAATGAGACAAAACAACGGTAAATTGATTTGAAATTAATTTAATGAAAATATCTTTTTTAATAATTACACGTTAAAAAGGGCTGTTTTTGTCATTCTTGGTTAGTAGATTGAATATAATCTGATCACAGACCCTTTGAAATATGTAAACAAATGCAACTCACTCTGAGAAATCGCAGTGCAGGTTTAGTGAAGGCAGAAGAGCAGGCAGGAAACTATCACTGCTATTAAACTGGCTCTGCTTCATTCATGAAAGAAGCTCAGTATGGCTAGACTACACTCCTGAACGAATCATGGTTAATGTAGTTGTTATTGCTTTTGCACCTTTTACATCATTATTTCACATCCAGAACTCAGCAGTTGTGCAGTTTCTAGAAGTAAATGCTGCAAAATCATCAACACATCTGGCCTTATTACACCTTCTCCTCTAATCAGAAATACCTGAGAGCTGATCTGAGCTGGTGTTCTTTCTGATGAAGATTTCGTCTGCTAGTTCTTTTTCCATTATTGGATATGAGTGGCTTACAAATGACTGTGAACCATATGGAAAGAAATATCAGGTCTGAGCAAAAAAAAATGAAACTGACATTGTTCTCTGCAGCTCTTTCTTCCCAGCATGCTGCAGTTTGTGGAGCAGCTCTTCTGCAGTGAGCACTCTGTGAGCAGACTGCGCTCTTTGGAGCTGCTCGTCAGGCTGATCCTGGTCAAAGCCCAGCCACCAACTGACGGCTCCATGGCCTTTGAGAAGTACCCACTGCTCTTCAGCGGACAGCCTGTAGGGTGAGGTCACGGATTTCTGCTTCTTAAATATTATCGTTTTTTTAATTCACTTCACCAATCAATTCACTGCACTTTCCTCCAGATCAGTAAAGCATCTATAACATTTTCTGATTCTGAACTTATTTCCCCTCTTTGAAATTCTAAAGCACCAACGTACGCATGAGTTTGAGGAAGACTAATCATTATTTGTGTGTTGTTTGTTCAGGCCGAGTGGTGCGGAGAAGGCCCAGGCAGAATCTGTTCCTCAGCTCATCCTCTCTCTCATAGACATCCCTGAGGAGCAGCCGCTGCTGGATCTCTCGCAGCCCTGGGCAGCCCTCGTCCTGCTTCCCCATCTCAGGCAAGCAGATTTCCCATCAGGCGTGTCTAGATCTGGTCATAGAAACCAAAATTGTTGACAAAATACAGCATCAAGGTCCATGGGGCCCTTGCTTGTGGCAAAATGAATAAACAGGAAGTAAAGAGTTATTTGGGAAGAGGACAGTTTAGTGCAACTGAAAGACTGAAAATATTTTTGTTTATGTAAAGTTTGTCGGCGCAATTTTGCTCGACACAGGTGAGAAGACCCAGCCAAAAATGACTTTGCTCAAGAAAAATCTGAAAAGTTTATTACACAATTGCAAAAGTGGAGAGGTCGGGTTCAGGGTTTACTAAGAGATGCTGAAGTTGTCTCTCCCCTTCCGGTCTGAGTTACTGTTTTTTATAATAAAGTCGTATGAAGCTATAATGCACGTCACCTCTCCTGGAACCATGCCCATATTAGGAAAAAGGGAAGGAATTACTCTTTCTCGGATAATCACCTTTAGCCTACATTAATTTATCAAGCCAGGGGATGCGACCTTGAAACAAAGCTTCATAGGCTCACAATATTGTTTATATTTAGTCTACATTATTCTGCTCTGGCACCAGAGTGTATTTGGTACTTGCAGAATTACACGTTTTTTCTCCTGAATGGAGCTTGTAACTTGATAATGTGGTTCAGGCTGGGGCAATTTTGCATGTAAAGTTGACAGTCATATTCAGGCAGTTTTCTCTTACTTCAAAACGAGTTTAGTCTGATGAGTATTTTTAATGGGCTGAAAAATAATAGAAGGCATGTCGACCCCTTACAATCCCTGTAGTGTACTGAAATCTGTCAGAACGTCTGCACAGAGGCTTTTAACATTACAGACAGGGGTGCACATAAGTGGTCCGCAAGTGCGCATGCGCTGTCAAAATAAACAATGCGCACCTGAAAAAAACGCTGCAGCTTGCGTTTGCGCACCTAGGATTTTGTGGAGGACGGAAGACATTTCTGGAGTATTTTAAAGATGTCCAAGAAGCAAGCTCCATTAAGTAAATATTTTGGTGTTCCTTCAAAAAAAACTTCAGACTAAGTCGGAACCGCAAAATAAAAAGGGTATTCAAAGAGAAGTGGCTGCAGGAGGTCGGCTGGCTTCAAACAAACGGTGAACCCTCATAGATGTGGCGCAGATTATGCCGTGAAAATCCCCCCTTAGCAGACAAAACCAGCGCCTTTTACATAGGCACTAAAACTTTGTTCCTACTGTGAGTTGGGTTAAGAACTAAGTGCTTTAAAAAATGTGCGGACCAAGCAACAACCATAGGTTCTCCCCTGAGAACCAACCCAAAAATATTATGTGCACCCCTGATTATAGACCCTTAAAGATCACTTTTGGTTTCAAATAAACAACAAATACTTACTTTTCCATAGTCAATGTTCCATGTTTAGTAATTTGTCTCAAAAACTTAACATCTTTGACGTAATGCTGATAAAATGAATCTTATCCTGCAGGCCTCTGAAAGCAGTGGACGTGATTCCTCCTGTCACTGCTCTGCTGAACAGGCTGTTGCACGAGGTGCTTAGTGAAACACTTGGCAGAGGTCAGTACTGTGGTTGGATGTCTGTGTAGCTATATGTACGTGGATGATAAGTGCTTCTAAACTGTTTGGCCAAGTTTTTGTTTTATGATTTCTAATGGCCTTTTCATGCCCATATTATTATTCACCTCAGGGGGGCTGTTTGTAGCCAGGCAAGCTCTAACAACCCTACTGAGCTTCAAGGAAACTGCCCTGGTTCTGTCGCTGCTCCCAGATGAGCTTGTAAAGCGCATCATAGAGTAAGTGCTAATACCCACTGTTCACATGCTCCAGCTGTTAATGTTAGTATGTTAATGCAACCTGGATCATCAGAAACTTGCCTCACTCCTGTAACTGTGTATTTGAACTGTTGAAATCCGGCAAAGGAACTTCAGGAATGTTATGAACGAAATGGAGAGGCTCAAGAGGAGCTTCTGTCCTCAGGCTATAAGACACTTAACCAGGACATAATACTACATACATTTTGCTTTTCATGACAAGCACTGATGCTAATTTAAGAAATCACATTGGTGAAAGCTGAAAAATATTTTAATATATATTAATTTTATAACATTTTGGGAGTGTAAACAGGAAGTGGCCATTTTTGGCCACGGGGACGCTAAGTGGGTATTTTTAACTTTGCTTTCCCTGCAAAAAATAAACAATGCATAATAATCAGTGTTGTTGTTAGTCAGTTCCAGATCTCAGACTGTACTATTAGTAACACAAGAAAATCCAGCAGCATTGAGAATATAGAAAATTTATAGTAAAGTGCATAATGCAAACAAACTGGTTTTGAAGGATTAAAAAATGAAAAATAAATGGAATTTGATACAAGTTCTGATGATAATTAAACACGTCATGCAGTAAAAATAGCAAAAAAGCATTAATATAATAAAAATCACAGACTTAATCTGTTGGTGGCCATTTTTGGCCACAAGGACCCTGAAAGTGTAGTAAAACGAGGACAGCCAGAGGGTTAACATAATCTGAACTCTTCCTCACTGTATCTAACCTGCTGTCTGGTAAGTTTCTGTACATCAACAGGAACTAGCATGCTATATGTTCCAGTACAAACTCCATTCTGTTACATTTGCACACTTTAGATCTTGGTTACTCTTGTAAATATTCATTTAAACTTGTACTGTTTATTATATTTTCCCAATTTATTGTAATTCTAAGATAAGATATTTTTGTCAATAATGCAGGTACAATGAAACACCAATTAGCAGCATAAGAAACATAGTGCAAAATGTTTACTGTATAAAGTATAAATATAAAAAATGAAATATTAACAAACTATATACATATGAATGTGTATTAAAGTGCTGTGTGCATTAGTGCTATTTGCAGTGTGAATTCAGTGATTATCAGAGGTACAGTTTAGAGGTCTTGGAGCATATTTGACTTCCTGTACCCCTAAACAATTCAAGGGTACATTTCACTACATGTTGTTCTTGTGTAACTGTGCGTGTGACAGAGAATCTTGAATCTTGAATAATGTGGTTTATTTGTTTTTTTTTCTGCATAGGAAATTCCCTACTGATCTCTCTGCTCTTCTGCTGGCTGACCTGTATCATACTCGGCTTTCACTCAATGGCTGCTCCGCCCAGCTATCCCACAGTTCCCTACTAGAACTGTATCAAATTCTGCATTCCAATTTTTCTTCCAACATCTCCAAGGTAAAATAATTGTTCACTGATCCCAACCCCACAGAAATATCCTTGCTGTTTTATTTCCCTGAGTATCTATTGCAAATGAATCTGAATCAAATTGCTTTCTCTTAGATTCGCCTCCTGACCTTGAGAATTATGTCACACTTTGAAGCAGAACTGCCCAAACCAGCAGAGGTATCTTTGATTTTGTGACCAGTTGCTCATATGAGATGAGATTAAGAACTTTAGTAAATTCATGTTTTTTTCTCCGCAGGGCGAGGACAGCACCAGCATGCAGACTGTGTTTGCCATCTGTCTGCAGGCTGAACAGGTTCCAGCCACAGTGCAGGACTACAGAGAGAAACTCCTGCACCTGCGCAAACTGCGGCACGACCTGGTGCAACCCTGCCTTCCCCAGGGCCCTTTCCAGCAGGTACAGAACTTTAGAGATCCCACTTTATTTGTACAGTCCTCTATATATTATCTGCAGATGCTCAAACTGATTTTCTGTGGCATTAAGAGTATTTTCAGAGAAAGGGTTGATGTGAGACAGAGAGAATTAGTGCAGAGTTTACCCAGAATTCACTCTAGACGAGAGGCATCATCGCAACTCAAGTACAGTCTTCAATATATTTCCTCAATTATATTCAATTATTTAACTGCTTCAGGTGAGAAAATCAGCCTTTGTCAAATTAGACAGGCTTTTAAATAGTTTATAAATTGTCACTGTATAGAGCAGTTTGCACCAGCACTGGTCTTCACAAACCATGCAGGAGCTGAACTTCAACTCATTGCCAAAAAGACGTTATTATTACAAGATGTATGTAATTAATGTATTGTTATACTATATGTAAAGCAAATCATGAAAGAGACTACTCTCCTGCTTACTTATTATTTTCTTATTCCATAACTGAGTGGAAAATCTCAGCGGCTTGTGTTTACACAGATATAAGACATATCTAGCACAGTCAAGAATTGAAACCTTGCGTGAATAAATAAACATTTCTGTTATGCTTGGCTGAAACAACTTTAGAATGCACCAGTGTGAACTGGCCTTTTGGTTAAGGAGTTTAAAAGGTTAAGATTTTCTAATTTCTATTTCTATTATATGTTGTAATTTATACCGGAATTCCACTTCTTACCCACATACATATACACAACCCCAGCCTCGACAGTAAAACCACTGCCAAATTTAGTAAATCACGTTGATTACCTCGTTACTGTGCCACCTGTGATGGTTTGGGTTCTGAATGTAGACTGGAATAAATGGTGAATGACAACTTCATGGCTACACACTACATCAAACTCTTATCAGTTTAGAGTTGAGGAGTGGAATTCTTTTGTACGGGCCCATTAAATCTAACGACAGCTGCTTGCAAAGCAGAGGCTTCAATGTTTTCCGGTCTCATTTGAAAAGGGATGGTATGGCTGCAGGTTGTAGTTTCAGCAAAACTAGAGCCCACATTTGTCAGCTGTTTAAAAACTGAAAGTAACTGATTAAAGGAGTGGAACTGTGTGCTACTGCTTGTTGAAATGAAAACCTGCAGCTACACAGCCCTTTGAATCCTTGGTCTACAGTGTTACCAACCTGTCTGCTCCAATCAAACAGCATTCTTTTAAGATCCTGATGATTTTCTTTGTTTCATAGGTCCCTCTGCGGTATCTCATCGCAATGCTGTTTGTGAATTTCAGACCTTTATGGGATGCTGTCATTGATCTTCTTGCGTGAGTCTATACCCATGGGATTTAAGTTTTCATCAAATTATTTTTAAGCTTTAATGTAATGAGCATTTCTTTGTTCAGGACTCATGCCAGAGATATGGACAACAAGGAGTTCTGGAAGGTCTACTTTGAACATTTAGAGATGGTTGCTGGTTTGGCAGGTGAGTTCTTTATAATTGAAGGAGCTAATTGTCAAATAATGCTCTATGCACTTATGGATGGAGGTATAACAGTTTGGAAGTTATCAAAAACTGATCTAAAAACTGTCTGTTTCTCAGAGAATGAGCTTCTGCAGGACGAGGAGGAGGATGATGACGACTGTTATAAGAATGGTGGATCAGGACAGAGGTGGGGCAGAGGCACAGCTGTTATAGAAAGTGGAGACGTAGGGGTCCTGTTTCTGGATCAGTTGGAGCAGCTGGACAGCCCTAACGATCGCACAGACTTCACTAATTTCCGTAACCTGCTGTGGAGAGCCATGGTCCAGTTCCCAGACCGAGTAGAACCACGCAGTCGAGAGCTTAGCCCCCTGCTGTTGCGCTTTATCAGGTGTGTGTGAGTGTTTGTGTGTTTTTGTGCTGTAGTTTTATCATGTGCGCACACAGGGGACTGCACAAAGGCACAAACGAAGTGTGTAATGTTGTTTTATGTGAATCCTGTGCACATTTACAGAGTAACTGTAAACTGTAAACAAGGCCTTGTGCAATTACTGAGAAATTGCTGTAAGTGCTCCTGTATGAACAGAAGTGGGTACATTACAGAGAAATGGGGAAAATGCTGGGAAATATTAGGTTTCAGCTGTAAAAGCAATGCACTTCTGTAATGCTCTCTGGCTAGTGATTAACCCAGTGAGTATCATCATAGATGTAATTCTAGAGTATATAGTGTAGAAGCAGCAACATCTGCGCAGAAATGTGGCACCATGATCTGCAAGGTTGAGTCTAGGACATGACTGGAAGATGAAGAAGCTGTTTGCCAGTCCTGAAGGAGATTCTAAGGGATGACACAGGCTTTTCAATTGCAGAAATGTAAAAATGCACAATATGATAATATTTGAATAACAGAAAGTCTGCACATAAGTGCTCAAAGCCTCCTGGAAAAGTCCTGGGATTTTATTGTGAATGTGATATTAGATATTGTATGAAGCATGTAGATTTGGATAAGACCTTCCTCTCCTGTTGAGATTATAACATCTATAATACTGCATGTTTAGATATTATTTATTATCATATTTTTCCTGCTTGTGGAACGAAAGCAAATACTATGTATGCATTGGCTTGTAAGTCAGTGTGTATATGCTTTTATTTCTTTCGAGTACTTGTATGTGTGTGTGTGTGTGTGTGTGTGTGTGTGTGTGTGTGTGTGTGTGTGTGTGTGTGTGTGTGTGGTCACAGTATGAACATGACCAGCCATCTAAATTCCTCATGATTGTCTGTTTTTCTTTGGACTGATTGACAGGAATGAATTCTACTCAGCCGACCTTCTGGTGGCTCCCACTCAGAACTTAATGAAGAATAATCGTTCTTCATCACAACAAGACATGCCCGAGGCTGAGAAGGAGGATGTGAACATGAAAGAGGGAGATGAAGGGGAGGAAGAAGACGAGTCCAGACAACCAGAGAGAAAAACACCAAGGAGAGCTGCAGCCAAGTAAGACTTGTTATTGTGTTTAATATACAGTAATGCATAATTCATAGAACAATATTTTATATAGCTTATGCTCAATTTGGAAATTACTTTATAATAATTGGTTACTTGGGTAATTTCCTATTTTATTAGTACTGCTCAGTGTTTTATTTCTAGCCTGACTGGCCATGTCAGTGTATTAGAGAAAATTACAGGCTGAATTACCTTTGACATTTTGATTGGGCCATTTTAGTCATTATTTGATCATTATTTTGTTCTTTTTATTTTTAGTGATTTTCCTGGTGGAAGAAAAATAGTTTCTTGTCATGTGTCCAGATTAAACTCGAACTGGAAGATGATTTAAAAATGTTTCTGTGCTGTTTAATTTGGTTAACCTAAAACTGGATGCAACGTTTAGGTTAACAGACAAAAATACTCTGTAGAAACAAGTTTGTCCTGCAGTATTTTTCTTTTATGCTAAGACAAGAACTGCTGAGGAGAAATATACGAAGTAGATTACTGACACCTTTCTGATAAACTAATCAGATCTGAACAGGCCTTTTAATATATCGTGTTCATGATATTTAGACATGCATTTACACAATGTTTACTCTTTTTCAGGCAGCTTATTGCACATCTAAAAGTCTTTTCCAAATTCACCAACCCCAAAGCTTTGTACCTGGAGCCTGACTTACACAAGCTTTACACGCAGGTCTGTTTAGTCACTTTTCCACATTCTAGCTCATTTCATACGGAGGTCCAGCAAACACCTGACACCACCATTTCTCTTCTTCAGCTCCTGTGCCACAAAGACCAGCAAATACAGAAAGTGGCTCTGGACTGTATGATGACTTACAAAGACCCACATATCCTGCCTTACAAGTAAGCTCTCTGCTTCTGTTGTCTGCTTGCCCTGGCTGCTCCCTTTCCTTTTGCTCTGTAATAACACCATGATCAGGTATCATACTGAAGTGAGTTGTATGAAGAAAAGCCTTTATATCCAGAGCGGATGCTGATGATATCTAGCAGTATGGCTTATGTTTCTGTACACTCAGAGAAAGGTGGAATTTACACTCTTTTCCAAGCCACTGACAGATGAAAAAGTCCTACTGTGACCCACCATTTCTCCATTACAGGATTTACTTCAAATTTCTTCAGTCATTAGAGAGTAATGATGAGCAGGCACCCATCCCTGACCCACTTTCCTGACTTTTCGCAGGGATATGATTTCAGAAAAGGCATTTTGTGCTCATTTGTTGCCCATCTTTCTATTTAGCTTGTTTTTTTGCTGTGATTTACATAATATGATTGCATACAATGAAATAGTAGTTTATTTGTGGGTCATTCATTGCCTTTACTGTCTTTACCCATTTTCGATTTGATAACATAGAAGGACAAAAACATGGTAAAATAAATGGGGACTGCTTTTCTTTCAGCAAAACAGCTTTGTTAAATTGACCCAAATGTAGTAATAATCATGTATATCCTCTGTGAATGATAAATGCAAATATGTAATGTATTTTAAAAAATGTCTGCCATTTCAATGGCATTTTCCCCTTTTTTAATGGCTCATCTATTTAACATTCATTTGTTGTGAAGCGTAATACGGTGTGGCATTCATGACTGCTTAATTAGTGAAATTGGTGTCTTTGATGAGTTAAATGTTTTGTTTATTTCCTTTAGAGAGAATCTGGAGAGGCTACTGGATGACAAGCATTTTAAAGACGAGATTGTACAGTTCAACATCTCTGAGGAGAGTGCGGTGGTGGAAGCCTCACACCGACCCGAACTCATTCCTATGCTCATGAGGTGTGTGTGTGTGTGTGTGCGGTGTTGATTGATTTTTGGTTGAAAAAATCAAAACTAAACAGAACATCTCCTCTCAAAGAATCATTCAGCAGGCGAGAAAAAAAAGGTCTATACTACATAAACATTTTCAAGTTTAGTATATCTAAATATGACAAAACCAGCATGTAAAATAATCCAGAAAGTGTGACCACATGCGAGTATGTTTCTGATGAAAGGTTCTCTCTTGTACATTTTCTTGCACGTTATGTTACTTAGGATGTAGTGTTAATTTTGACAACTATTTTTAGTTAAATCTTAGTCTAAGTCTTGTGACGAAATGTGCTTTTTAGTCTTAGTCATATTTAGTTTTTGAAATATCATTCAAAGTCTCATCATTTTAGTCTAGTTTTAGTCAAAAGAAAACTCAAGGTACCTTAGTCAAGGTTTAGTTGACTAAAGGTCTCGTCATTTTAGTCTCGACATTAGCTTTGCAATTCATTTTTATCCACTTCACAACTTCATAGCCAACTAGCAAGTCTGGTATAGTGGCTATAATATAAAACCTGCATAATGTATGTCCCACAACACCATAGCCAACTGGTTTATTTAACGTTACAGTGTATATTCCTATAATCAGCATTAGTTTATGAGACGTTCATTTAAGTGAACTTACCTTGATGTGTGGGTGGTTAGCCTTTAGCTGACGCTTCAGGTTGGTGGTGTTCTTCCCTGGTATTTTATGTCCGCAGTGCTT
>JBBKCR010000122.1:20938895-20966211 GCA_037577295.1 Ladigesia roloffi | reverse complement strand
AGTGTGATTGTGTGTGTGTGTGTGTGAGTGAGTGTGAGTGTGTGTGAGTGTGTGTGAGTGAGTGTGTGTGTGTGTGTGTGTGTGTGTGTGTGTGTGTGTGTGTGTTTGTGAGAAAGAGGGAGTAATACCATCTTTTGTTAGACAATTACGAATACAGCTGTTTTCAGACCTCTGTATGTACACAGCATTAGAAGTTGACAGGCATCTTCATTTATAATTTATAAATATATTAGAAAGCACTCCTCTCGCGATCCCTTTCAGCTGTCCATTGTCTTACAAGCTCTTTCTGTGTTGAGTTTAGATGTCAAAATGTAACACGATCCGTTCTCTCTCTCTCTCTCTCAATCTCTCTCCCTCTCTCTATATATCTATCTCTCTCCCTCTCATATTGTGTGTGTATGGGGGGGGGCGGAAACGAAAGGAGTGGCTTCTCAGCGTTTTGGTTTCGGTTGCTGTTCTTAAGCGATGAATTCACATACTTAACCAGACTACTCCCCACCACTCACAAACACACACTCCAGACTCCACCCGACAACCCCTAATGGCACCTGGGTCACCATGGCAACCACACGGCGGATACGTCATTACTCAACCCCTAAGTAAACACAAAGGTCATTACGAAAGTTTACTTCCTCTCTCTCTCTGTTTCGCTGGCTACATTTTAAATGGCTCACTACTCCTTAGATAGTGCACTACATACGTCATTTAATATCAACCCATCACCTACGTACACACATAAACCCACACACACATATATGAAATGTATGTGTGTCTGTTTGTGTGTATATATGCACAAAACGATCTTCTATAAAACGATATTTTGGTATTCAGCCTCCTGTGCACAGTTTTCTAACATAAACTTTATGATGCACTGCTTCATAATCATGTATTGCACTAAACAGTAAAGCAGGGAGTAGACCCAATTTAGCGTATCTCTTTCTAGTGGCCAAAATATGAACCTATCCTGATTATGTGAATGAAATCGAGCTATATCATAAATCATAACCCTGCTCATGACAACTGAATACGTGTACCAAAATGTAATGAATGTTTATGGACCTCTTTATTGTGCGTTTGGGACAAATCCAGAGACAAATGTACAGTTACAGATATGGAGTCAGAATTATGAGTAGGATTATCAGATTCTAGATATAAATGCTCTCCTTACGTTTTGCACATTTGTATAATCTATTCAGACTTCAGAACAGAACTGAATGTTTGTAGACATTAATTGTTACTAGTAGGGCTGTTTTACCTCCTAAAACTGATAGATTGCACAACCTAGTGGAAGATCTGGGAAATGCTGAGATGAGAGGACTATAAAACTAGAGTAAACCAATAATTGCGACATGGACCAGACAAAAAATCTATAACATATTATCTCAGTAGTGATTATATCTGTGTTTACAAACACACACACACACACACACACACACACACACACACACACACACACACACACACACACACACACACATATGTGGGCTTATACACATTTAGATACAAACAGAAGTGTGAAACCTGTGGCTGTTGTTTAGCTCCACACTCTCAGATGGGTTTGGGACATCTTCACTCTCTTTGCTTCGCATCCGCTCCTGACGCGCTCTTCGCCTGCGCTCGCGAGCCGCCTCCTCCTCGTCCTCCTCACTTCGCCGATAAGCCATCCTGGACACACACATAAACAGACACACACTCTCAGTGACAGTGGGATTACTCTAGTGAGAGATGGTAGTGAATGTGGTCTTGCTGGCAGTGAATGTATTTCTTCCAACCACCACTGTTACTGCTGCTGCTGGGGGTGAGATCACATGCAAAAAAGACTTTCCTATGTCTCCTAAACAATTCTATTGTCTATTGTCGTCACACAGTCTACATTACGGTGCCCACAGACTATGCTCACAGACTATGGTTAGTAATTTACTTTTACACAACTATTTGGGTCATTCATTCATTCGTTCATTTTCTGTAACCATTCAATCCTTACTAAGGTTGTGAGTACATGGAGCCTATCCCGGGTCCAACAGGTGCAAGGCACGAACTAACCCTGGGCGGGGCGCAAGTCCACCGCAGAGAACTATTTAGTTAATATTTAATATAAAAATAAACATTTAACTTTAGCATTAGCTAGAAAAGAGTTGGTAGGTTTGTTAATTATAGTGGCCTAAACTGATAGTTAAAAGGGCTTACACTAACAGTGTAGACTCACAAAAATGCTATATTTGATTATTTTATCCATATGCATGTGGTAGGCTTCTACAGTGCATGTCAGATAAGAGAATATGATTAAAGACTTTAGGCATTGACTACTGTTCTACATTCTTGTCTCTAATACAGACTCCGTAGGCCTGTTATACCTGCCACTTTGAGAGGCCTGTGTGTGCTCTGAAAGCAACAGACCATACTGCTGGACTCTGCTGTGGTCAGGAATTCTGCTGTAAGGGAACACAGCATTGTGCTAACGCCCAAGGAAGACCAAAGGGAGCGTGATATCATCACAGAAATGACTTCTCCCTTTATACATGTCTTAGTCTTCCCACCCTTTCTCTGCTTTTACTGCATGTGGAGTTTTGGACATATTTAAGTTAGTAGTGTGTGATACAGCAAAAATATCAATATAATATCTCAATACATTTTCATGACTCCGCATTCTGACAACTACAAATATTTTTGTTCAATATCTGTGTCTTACACACTCTACTGCACCAAACACAATAAAATTATGTATACATAATATACATATTTCTTTATATATTGGCAATATAGTGATATGCACAGAAAAGCTATCTACGACATACTGTGGTATAACTGATCACAATGATGACTACACATTTTTTTGGTTAATGAAGAGTTTGGGTTTCCTCCACAAGTTAAGTCAAGTCCATTTGCATTATACTGGTCATGCCTGCTACATCTTTTCAAACTAATGCAATGCAAGTAAACAGCTAAAACACTGCCTGCCAATTCTGTTACGTCAGCTAACAGATGTCTGCCTTGGCTGGCACCACTCTGACTGATGGAGGGAGAGGGAGGGCTTTGACTGGTGGAGGGAGAGGGAGGGCTTTGACTGGTAGAGGGAGAGGGAGGGCTTTGACTGGTAGAGTGAGAGGGAGTGCTCTGACTGGTAGAGTGAGAGGGAGTGCTCTGACTGATGGAGGGAGAGGGAGGGCTCTGACTGATGGAGGGAGAGGGAGGGCTCTGTCTGCTGGAGGGAGAGGGAGGGCTTTGACTGATGGAGGGAGAGGGAGGGCTTTGACTGATGGAGGGAGAGGTTATGGCCTTTCAGATGGCTGTGGCATCTCAGGGAATTATTTGTGATGTCCAGGTTATTAAATCACTGTGCCACTTAGAAGCCAATTTCACAGCTTAGGTCTTTTTGAAGAATATAATTCATTCGCTGTTTAAGGAAAACCCTTCAGTGTGACCTTTTGACCATTACTGTATCCTCATGCTCAATGTGCTCCATGTGTTTGGGCGTGACTGCGTTCTATATTCCGCAAATTCCGAACATAAAGATTGTATCTGAATTCGGAGGGAACATTCCTAGCCATCAATCCCCAGCTTTTTTCTGGACCCACAGCTCCACCAAGTCCAATCTAATATCCTCTCCCCAGCACACTGCCCATCTCCAGGTGTCCGGCAGCGCTTGGCTCCCTCTGCTTCACGGCCGCAATAATAAATCTCCACCAGACAGAAACAACACTGCCGGGACGCTGCAATAGCTTTCAGGTGGGTCTCTGCATTTTTCAACGGCTGAAACATGTTCAGCAGTTTGTCTAAGCAGGACGGCCGACGCCTGTTTGGAGCTCCACACTTCCCCGCATGTCTTCGGCACACATAGTTATTTAGGTTAGCCGAGCATGTATTCCATATGGAACACATCATGTGGTCGAGTATAACATTAATTGTTAAATAGCTTCTGTGGTGAACGTTAGGCAGTTGGAGGCCCGTTTTATTGAATTCATAAAACCTCCGAAGGGAGAAATAGCTGCAGTGCAGGAGATGATGTTGATATGTAGCTGATTTTGCACTCCATTAAACAACAGTGTGAGCATCAACAAAAACGGAAACACACGGATACATTAACGTTGCCAAATATTTGCCTTTCGTCCAAACACCTCAGAAATGTCCCCGAAAACAGTTTGGGAAAGGCCCCTGAGAGTGGAGTGTAAGAAACAAAGAAAGAGAGAGAGACAGAGAGAGAGAGAGAGAGTGGGAGGTAGAAAGAGAGAGAGAGAGAGAGAGAGAGAGAGGGTGGGAGTGAGAAAAAAGATTTATTTAAATTAAATTTTCCTTCACCCTAATTCTACACACAAATATTCATAATACAATGTACATAGAAAAAGTATGTCTGAGGATTGCTTGTGCAAATGGCAAGCATTTATTTGTTAAATAGACTGTAACACCTGTGTAAACACACAGAAGCAGCATAGTGCATTTTGATTTCACTTGTTGAATTTGATAGCTTAACCACTTCCAAACCTTTTTTTAAGAACATAAAGCATGTCTATTGGTCCATTAGTCATTTCATTACAAAATGTATACATATCGCTAAAGACAGATGTGTTTTTAAATTATTAGCATCTTTCCTTATTCTTTCTTCATTCAATGTTAGCAGCATGTAAACTGAATGTATATATAATTTATTACTTAACAGTAGTACTGTTCTTAGTAACTACATTTAAATAATATTGTACTGTAAACTGGATGTTTAGCAAGAGTTAATTTGATGATTAAGGCTGACTTAGGAAGAGCCCTCTGTCAATTCTGACTTAATAAAGAAAATGAAGCACTCTCTCTCTCTTTCTCTCCATCTTTCTCATTCTCTCTCACTCTCTCTCTCTCTCAGACACATTTTCATTCTCTCTCTCTCTCTCTCTCTCTGATAGTTCTGGCTGTAACGGTGCATGCACAGTGTAGAGTGGGTTTGGAATGGCCCATTCACCGAGGATGGGTGTTATTTCCTGAGCTCTTCCTGACCTCTCATGGGAACACGGCACAGATGTGTGGTGCCAAAATGCGTCCGAATAAGAGATGAAGTTTTACATGAACTAGAGCAGGATTTGCACAAGCAATCATACCACCGTCACATCCTCGGGTGGTGAAGACCTAAACCAGCTCAGAACTGAAACATGTTCTCTTTCTGACAGTCTAAAACTCCCCAGAACATTCCATTACAACAGTCAGCGGAGATGCAGAAGCAGCAGTCAAAACATTCCAGAGTGTGTGTATGTGGAGTGTTGCTGACCCCAGTCCACTCTGGAACACACACTGCTCCATCTCGGGAAAGGCCACGACGCTCACAGAGGAGTGGGGGCATGTGCGCTTGGGAGAGTGAGAGCGCATGAGAGAGAGAGAGAGAGCGAGAGAGAGAGAGAGAGAGAGAGAGAGAAATGCCAGAGAACACGACAGAGAGAGAAAGAGGATGATAGAGAGAACAATAAAAAGGGAAAGACAGCAAGGAAATGACAACAGGGAGAGTGACGGGAAGCGAGAGAGAAAAAAGAGAACGAGAGAGACAGAAAGACTGAGAGAAAATGAGTAAAGAGAACTGCAGAGGGAAAGAAAAGGATGAGAGAAGTCAGATGAGTGGAAATGGAAAGCACAGAAATAGGACAAGATGCTGAAAAGAGAAAGGAGGGAAAGAGAGAGAAATGAAAGAGTGTGGTGAAGGGAAAGGAATAGTTGTATAGTTACAGTCAAAGAGGATGAGAGAGAAAAGAGGGAAAAGAGTGAGCAAGACAAAGAAAAAGTAAGAGAGACTGAAGAATAAGAGTTAGATAGATGCAGAGAGAAGAAGACTGAGGCTCAAGGTCATGATGCCATCAACACAAATGTCTATGTAGCAGTAACTTCTCAAACTGAACAGTCCTATGAAGACTGAAAGGCTGCAGTAGGCATAAGAGTAATAAGTGTATATGTTTGACATCTTAATCTACAGTCATTCACAACATGTCAGGACTTCGCCGTGTATGTGTGGACCTGTGTCTAGCTCCTGAGGTTTAGTACTGCTGGTCACCTAGACTGATCCGAGACAGAGCACCGGGTCTCTCTCTCTATAAAGTGGAGTTAATCTTGCCTGGCTGAGATGGTGGAGTGAAATGGCGCTCGTCAAGCCTTCATCGCCTGGTGGAGTTCCAGCCAGGCTTGAGTGCCAAGTCGCTCCTGCATGCACAGGCCTTATCGCTCCCCTCTCACTAACATCTCTGCACCAACGACCAGAGTAACGCCAACATCTGCCCACCTGCTGTTCCAGACACCCACTCTAGCACTTCCGCTGGGGCGCAGCAGCCATGCCAACAGGCACTCGTAATGAAGAACCACTCGGCTACAGGACTAAATACATACAATACAAACCTAGGTTCAACTTTTCATACCTTCAATCCATACAGACACTTGAATGAGACTGTGAGTCTGTGTATATATATGTGTGTATATATATGTCAGGTATATATATTAGTGTGGATGTGAAATTACTCCCTATGTTAACACAAATACACAAATAGAAAGGAGAAACCATTATCTCTTTCAGTAACTCTGTATTTCTGTGAAATATGACACTTGGCAAGACAAATGCAGTTCCTCCCTCAACTGCACGCAGCAAATTTTGTATTAAGTTTATGCAACATTAGCAAAATACAATGAGGTCTAATTCGAAAGAAATCCATTCTCATTAAAGACTGAGCCATGATTATGGGAAATGAAACCATGTACTGTAAACCAACTTCTTTTTCGCATGGCACCACTCTTTCAGAAAAAAAGAACACACACCGAGCAGGAACTCGACACGCAAACCTAACAATGCACACAATTAACCAAGGTCCAGCGTTCTGGCCAATGATAACATGGGTGTTAGCTATTGAAAAGGATACGCCATACTTATAAAAGTGGACTCACTGGGAACAGTCAGGCCTGTTTGGTTGTTACCCATGATGCTTTGTGACAGCCACATAAATCACTCCTCAGCAGCTGCCGTCCGTTTGTGAAACGCTTTAAAAAATGCAGTGTTCGACAAGCACTGCTGATGCAAAATCGCTATTTGAATTCCTGCCATCAGTGTTTATGGGAGTGCCTCATTTCCTTAAATGGGCACGAGGCTGGAGAAAGAGCTGGAGTTCAGAGTGCTTCCCACACACTGCCGTCTCCAAGCGGAGTAAGCTATCCCACTGACTAACTCCACAGGATCTAAAGCCTGTCAGGAACGAGCTGAGAACAGGAGCAAAAGCAGCTGTCAGCAGTCGAAGGCCACAAGCTCATAAAGGCCCATCGATATTTCAGTCATTTTCAGACCGGAGCTGAAAAACTGGGCTCTCATTTCTTGCTGATTAAGTAAAAATGGATGAAGCTGTCAGTCTCAGAATGGGTACTGCAGCAGAAATATTAAGCACAACAGTATGGAGAAGGCAGTCTAAGTCAAACACACCGTATTCCCACAGTTTAGTAATATAAGTGCAGAACATTTAGCCATAATAAAATATCAAGTTAACTATGTAAACAAACTCATTTTAATATAAAGCATCTGTCCATGCATCTGCACTCACTGCAATAAAGTTTTCTTCTCTTAACAGCAGGCCTGTCGTCACTGATTACACTAGCATCCCACATGGACAGAATTATATGAGGATATATGCGCATATATGAAACCTATATGCAGTACATATGCACATATATGATAATATTTATGCTGCATATATGCATATATGTGCCACATATAGGTAAAATTGATGTGCATATATGCACACATATACATGCATATATGTACCTATATAGGTACATGCATGCACGTATATATGTACGCATAGGCCAATTTTATATATGTGACATATATTCAAAACCTATATCAAAACCTATATTAAAACATATATGTTTATATAGGTTATTTCTGTGTGAGATTTGAGCTCTTTCTGGACTATTTTGATGATTAACTGAATAATCATCTGTTTTAATATAGTCCAAACAATAAAAATGGAATCAACTAATCATAAACAGCCAAATGTTCTAATATACTATTGGAAAAGATAAAACAGGGAGTATTAAAAAGACTACGTGTGTGTCCGTCAAGTTGTGTTCCTTACCATACAAGAAATCAGAAGCAAGTTTAAAACAAACCAGTTTGATTTAGTAATTTTCAAACCGATCATGTACATCCTCACTGCTCAGATCCTGTTAGTCTGAGGCCTAGTTTTCAAGAGTAGAAATATCTTGAAATTGCTTGTATTTAATATCTAATTAAAACAAATTTCAGATCATATAATATAATTCAAAATCAATACCCAAAGGTTAAGAATAAAGGCAGGCTGGCTTTTATGCTTCAATTTCTATACTGTCGACAAATCCTTAATAAGAATGAATGCATCTTCTACAACAAACCTGTATTTCAAATGTGTATAACAAGATAAAATTGAATACAGCACTCAGTCAAGTGCAACAAGCATGAAATGAGTTCATAAAAGTCCTATGACACACAAAACCTGTGCTGCACGGAGCAGAACTCACGAGGCTTGTTTCCATTGTTAGAAGAATGGGCTGGGTTGAAAAGGCCACCAGATGTACAACAGTGTTCGAGTTCAAGAAAAAAAGGCTCTAACATCTGTAACCACGGCCCACCCAACAAAGGAAGCCATGTAAAGATTATATATGAACATGCAGGATTAAAATACCATAGTACCTTAAAAAATGTGAACATGGGGCTTTTGTATTTCACATATGCTGGGTCAAACCTGCACAGTGTGAATCAAACATAAAGGTTAGTCTGAGTGCCATAAAGGTCCATGTAAAGGTCTCAGTGACTGGATCAGGCTTTAACAGCTAATATCACTATGGAACCTTTAACAAATTAATGGGCACTTAATTCAAATTAAGGTGTTTGGGGTATAAATTAGAGTTGTATTAGAGATTAGTGTATACAGCTCACCAAAGGATTTATTCAAGGTTTGGATGTAAAATGATTCTAATATGACCTCACAATTTTGCAAAAGAGGTTTATAGAAAATAAACTATTATATAATGCAATAATTTAATTTTTAATATTACTGAGAGTGGACCAAAGCCTGTGTTTACCCTAACTCTAACTCTTACCCTAACCCTAAACCTAAACCTAACCCTAACCCTAACCCTAATCTTTAAGAAAATGTTATTAATGTCATGAATGTTTGATTTGTGATTTTAACATTATTTAGGGACAGAAAACTGTTCATCGTTATTCAGGCAAACTGTTTTTCACACCAAACATAAAGCTGAGTGTTGTTGTTAACTCAAAAATATTGTCAAATTTTTTTATGCTCTGTATTTTGCTATTTTTCCTGTAGCGTTGCCCCAGTGCTGTGTCTGGCCCAGGTGAAAGTGAGGTTACCTTTCCGCCTCTAGCCGCATCTCCTCTCGCTTCTGCCTCCTCAGCTCCCTACGCCGCTCAAAGTCGTCATCCATGGTTTGGTCCGGAACGTGCGGCCCTGCAAACACAGCAACAGTCTGTGTGAGCTTACCAAGCATAAGAATACAAACACAACCACGCTCCATTGCCTCAAAACCGCATACTATGTGACATACTATGCCATATGGTGCTGAAGGATGCTTCTGCATTCCGCAGCTTCCCTCCCAGTGAACGTGTTTGCTTAACCCCTTTAACAAAGTCACACATTCACATATGCAAGACATTTCCAGCCGCTTTTTCTTTCTGGCCTGACATCAAACAGATCACAGAGTTTATTTTCGCACTAGTGCTTTAAAATGGAAAATTGGGAAGGCGGGGGGGAAGCAAGATAGATAGACCAAGAAAGAGTGTGAGAGAGGGGAGAGAGAGAGAGAGAGAGAGAGAGAGAGAGAGAAAGCGAGGCTCAGAAGAGGATGTTAGCACAGGATGTTCACTCAGCCATTCAGAACGACTCTCACTAAATATACTTCTGGGTACGTGACCAAAGCACTGGACCACCCAAGTGCTTCTGGAGTGGGCCTTTGGTTGTAGACAGTGTATGTAGTATAGGTCATACCTTAGTAACAGCGCAGAAAAAAGCCTTGGAGCAGTCCGGTTTGCTTAGCTCTCACACCATACCAGCCTTTCCTTTCCTTTCCTTTTCTTTCCCTCTGCACTGTGCTTTCTGTCTCAGCACCACTCCAACACAAAGAGTTTCTCTGGCTCTGCCTTTCTCTCCAGCTGCAGCTCCACCAGAAAAGGCAAAAAAGCCAGCCTCTTCCGTTCCCCTCTCGCTTGCCCTCCCTCCCTCCTGCTCTTTCTCTATCCCTCCCTCTCTGGGTGCAGACAGTATGGGCCTCCCTTCTAACCCTCCCTTTCCTTCTTTTTCTTGCTCTCTAATTCTCCCTTCACTCCTCCCATCCCCTCTGATTCTCTGTCTCTCCCTCTGTTTCTCTCTGTTTGCTATTCCCTGCTCTGTGGACCCGCTCTCTTTTTCACCCCCCCCCCCCCAACGATAATGAAGTACACTGTCAAATGTTGTCAGTTTAGTTCAATATATATAAAGTGCATTTTGTAATACAGGTTCCTAATTTTGCTTTATTGTGGTGCTCCCTCTCATTCCCCCATGTATTTTTCTCTCTTGCTCATTCATTCGTTTATTCTTGCTCTGTTTTCTTTGCCTTTCTCTCCCTCGTTTTCTCAATACATTTCTGTCTTTCACTCTCTCTGACATTCTCCACCACCCCCTACTACTTTGTGTTTACAGAGCTGTCCTTGGTTAGCCAGGAGCCCGGACGGACAGTATGTGTGTGTAAAATGCAAAACTCTTGCTGAGGGTTTCCTGTTCAGCATTGTGAAGGCCTGTCTGGGCTGCGCTGGGTTTCAGCAGAGAGAGAGAGAGAGAGAGAGAGAGAGAGGGAGAGAGAGAAAGAAAAACTTCCAAGAGTTCCTTCATATCGCTGAACCTCCAGCTCATCTGGACCCGCATTCACACACCGCAGGAATTCCTGCCTATCTCTGGCCAGATCGGCTGTTTTGCAGCGTGACTGCGACTCACATTTGGACCCTTTGTGACGCTCCCGTGCAAACACTACTTGCTCAGCCCTATAAAATTGTCACGTTCCATACACGGTGTAATCGAATCACTCTGTTGATGCAGACCTCGGTCATAAACTAGAACACAACCATGCACGCCAACACATTTAGTTGGTGATTTGTTACTCCAGATCTATGACTGTCAGCCTAATAAATGATATGGTCACTGTTATAGCCGCCACAATCCGCCCCCTTTGTTTGCACCACACAGCCACTGCTCGGCTTCTCCTAACTTCTCGAAATGCCACAGCGTACTACTCATCATTTTAGCTTTTACTGCATAAAATTAAACTTAGAACACCAACACCAAGCCAACAGCAGGCCTTGTGGCTTGTATTTTACTTTCAAACTAATGCTGATCGTTCTCTCTGTGGTGGCGTGGGTTTTCCCCGGGGTCTTTGGTTTCTCCCACACTTCAAAGACATGTGCATCAGGTGAACTGGGGATTCTAAAGTGTAAATATTAACCACAGGTGTGAGTGAACGGTGCCTTGCCCTGGGTGAATCCCTGCCTCGTGTCCATAGACCCCAGGGATGGTGCTGGGCACCTGCGACCCAGAAGAGGTTACAGAAAGTGAGCAAGTGAGTGAGAACAAATACAGATCTTTTTTTACATCAGCTAACTTTATTCGTTTATGAAGAATTAATATCGAGCTGATACCCAACTTGATAATGTCATAGAATTCTGTTTTCTACCAAATATTGATAAGTGCAATATGAATAGGACAATTCTGCTGTTAAATGCGCTAAGGAGCCTGTCGGTTTGGGTGAGACATGGATTTGAAGATGGAACTGGAATGCTGTTTGTTTTTTGCATTCCTGCATTGCATTATTTTCTAAAATATATTTGAAAACTCCAGTAAGTGCAGTCTAGATCAGATCCAATCCCTGATACAACTCTCTGATACAGCAGTGTGTTGCACAGAGGGGCTCGGTTTTGCTAGAGGAGAGCAGTATCTAGTGACAGTAGGCTTAAATCACAGAATTTATTCTGCAAATTGAAGCATCAGTTAGGTGCTTCTTTCATTGAAATAGATTGTTGAACATCTGAACAAGGGCTAATAAAAGATGTGAAACTTGAGTGTGTTTCCATTTTGCTGAATTATAATGAAAAGAATCCGGGAGAACTCGCTCTTCTGGATGTTTGCAGACATCAATTTCCTACAGCATTTTTCAAGCCATTATAATGAAAAGCAGTTCACTATTCAACTTGCTGAAATAAATGTGTAGACGATGTTACATTTGGCGTTGAAACATGTGTGGCATAAACTTTGTACTTAAATGAAATTCAGCCTCTAGACACTCCTTGGAGTCTAGCAATAAAATCTAGGGGGAGACACTGTATATTTATGAATGCCCTAACTATGACATTTTCTTGTGGTACAGCTCTGATTTGTTTAAAAAAAAAAAGATATATGGTGGTGCATGGCATGGTGCATCAGACGTACACAAAGTACAAAATAAAAAGTCTATTTAGCTACAAATCAAGAAGGTACAGCAAATGTTTCTTGAGTTGACTCAAAAATGTAGTATACAAAATGGGATATACGTTCACATGCATGTAACCAATATAATACTAATCAGCACAAGCAGTTTGCTTTACATATACTCTTATGTCAATCTGCCTTCAGCTTTGTTAGGTAAGGAAATCAATGTAAGGCCTGAACTGTTTAGTGCACTGTGGTATTTGTGGGAGCTAATGCATCAGAAAGTCTTAGTTTATGTGTCACTGAGTGTTCTCTGCATGGGGTAGTGCTCTCTGTATGAGGCCCAGTCCCCTTCCTCCTGCCTCTGAGCCCAAACATTCCTTCATCAGCTTCAATCAAAGAATGAGAGACAGTTAGAGAGACAGAGTGAGAGAGAGAGAGAGGGAGAGAGAGAGAGAGAGAGAGAGAGAGAGGGAGAGAGAGAGAGAGAGAGAGAGAGAGAAAGCAGAAATAGAACTGTTATGCCTCTTCTTCCACTGGACCACCCATACACGTCTACAGCCAACATACAAGCAGCAGGATAATGGAAGGGCCCAGTTTTTCCTAGAATTACATCCCTCAGTTGTGCTCTTGAAGGGTGTTTCATAATGGGGGTTTGGTCACCTCCCCCTGCTGGCCTCGATGTGCCGGCAGCCGCCGTTCCTCCAGAGAGCGAGGATTAGAATGGCTGTAATCACACATTTAACTAGCAAATTACTACCTCTGTCAGGAGCGCCCCACTCAACCCGTCCTTAAGCCCTTTACTACGCGACTTATGGCAAGGCTATCATAAGGAAAGCGTGCGTTTGTCTGTGCCATTCTAGATCGCACATTTATGCTGCAACGGTGTGTGATGTTAACCTCAGAAGAACTGCACTTAACAACTAGGCCCTTGCCTTGCTGACACTGCTGGATATCATAAACTGTGCACTCTTGGGCATGAAAAAGTGTTCGCCAAATGTTTCTGCAAACACAGAGGCAGTCCATGCAGGCAAGATAGTTCCGGAGCTACAGCTGTGTGTCCTCCAAAGCTGAACAATTATGCTCAACTTACACATGAGGCAGCACAATATATCGTTTGTATATAGTTATCATGATATTGGCAATACTGATCACAGATCATTTGCAAATGAGACCTATAACCAATCACAGCGCCTTTTACGGTGTGTTGTGATAAAGTAAAGTAATTATACTCCAAGTATTATGAAATTCATAGTAGGGCTGGACTTGAATATTCGAGTATTCATTCGGTGGGATGGCATTCGAGTTTTCATTTTGAGATTCAAATATTCGAAAGAGAAAAATTTTTTACACGTGACATCGATCCCTGCAAAACCAAGAGCATATATCTGCAGTCTCCTGGAGAGTGGAGCGCCACAGGAAACCCATGACCTCCACTCTTTATAACCCATGACGTCAGTTATAAATCTAGTGGACAAATAGGTAAACTCCGGAATAGAGCATGTTTCAATTGGAAATAATATTGACACCACGTATTTAATGTTAATAATGAATAATATTTTGTTATTTTTATTTTTTTCATTTATTCAGCACACACTAAAATCTCAACATGACCTTTCCAACAAGCCCGAGCACAGAGTTCTCCACCCAGAAACTTTCCAATGTGCTCCGGGTCTAACGGTGCATTTCTCCCCACAGCGTGGCCACGGATAAAACAGCTTTAATGGGAGGCAAACTAATAAACACACTCCCACCCAGAACCGGAGAAACTATCCAACGTGCTACAGGTCAACGGGGCATTTCTCCCTGCAGCGTGGCCGTGGAAAAAACAGCGTTAATAGGAGGCATTCTAATGTACACACTTTCACCCAGAAACGGAGAAACTTACACGTTAACCTTCACCAAGCTGTGAACTGGGAAAGAAGTAAGAAAAAGGATTTATTTTGCACTTCGCCGCCATTGTTTCCAGCTGGCTGGTGGTGTAAAAAATGCATTTGAGTTGGTTTTGAGATGTCTGTGTGAGTTTTGAGCGAGATTTGTCGAGTTTTGTGGCTTTTTGTGAAGACACTATCTGGCTAGCCGGTTTCCCCTGACAAATACTCAGCCGCGACATGCGGCAAATTTAAAAAAGAAAAGCTGTGTTTAGTGGTTTGTTTATTTATAATAACTTTGAAAATATCGATTTCTGAACCAAGATGGCAAATACAAGATAAGAATACATTCAGCCTCTCCCCACCGAAGCTTCGAATATTTGATGTTTTTCTCTACCGAATACTCGAAGCTCAAAAAATGGCATTCGGACCAGCACTAATTCATAGTAACTATTGTCAACACAAAGAATATACGTAACAGCTCATGTGGGACATCCTGGTAAACAGTCCCTGATATGAGAGCACACTGTGGTAGTTTAAACCAGTCTGTTAACAATAATTATTGTGTCCAGTAAAACACTGGCAATTAAACTGACTTTCTTTCTGTCATTTGTTGTCATTTTAGTTATAGGTCTTGTTTACTATAGCTTTATTTTCTATGCTCTTTATGTACACTATGTCCTATATATATATAATTGCACCATGGTACGTATTGTAGCTATAGCACAACAAATACATGTTCAAAGACCATGGTTAGGATCTCACAGTTCTATTACTTTAATTCAGTTACACTTTTCTTACATATTCAGAAATATACAAGATATAATCCGGTTTATAGCTGGATTCAGCTATTGTTTTGTAATATACTTGAAAAAATTACAGTATTTGTTCATTGTGTGTGCTATGCATATCTTGGTCAGTCAAAGTGTTGAATGTAGTAGTTTCAATGATTTAAAGTATTCATACTATTCAGGTAAATTATTATGATGAAAACCCTGCAGGGCAATATTTGACCATATCAGATTAAAGCTTGTGTTTATAAGATTGCAAGGCGATATAACCACAGTGCTGGTCTTTTGTCCATATCATGCAGACCTACCACACAGCTAGGCAAACACATTTATCTTCAGGGCATGCATCCTCAACTATTTTATGAATGTGGCATTGTTCCAGCTGCGGTTGCTGTGCTGTGACACTGAGGTGAGATTTCCTTGCCTCCCCGCAGAACAAAAAGCAGCATTCGTGTGGAGAACATTTCCTCATCCCCATTACATAATTGCAAATGTTAATGTAAACAAACTCAGTCTGTGCAATTAGCCATTAGCAATTTGTCCGCAGCCTGCTGGGATGGATAGCGTGGCAGAAGTGCTCTCCTCAGACAGCCAAGTCTGATGCGATCCACGACTCCTACCGCCAAACAGATTAAATAACTAAATGTTTGGATCTACCACCCACTGCTTTCTGGAGCGTGGCCTTTCTGGACGGCTCAAGCAAGAGGCTAAATTTACTCCGTCAGCAAAATGGTGCAGCACTGCCAACATAAATCACGGCCCTTATTTGCATGTCTGTCAATAAAGGTCCATAAACATCAAAAGTCCCTGCCATCGGTGTGCAGCGAATGCTCCCGGCCTGGTTTATGTCTCGCCAAATTCATAAATGGCCATGAAACAGTGGGGTGTTGCATTTAAGGGCATTTTACGTTTTTTTTTTTTTTCTCTAAATTTAGAAATTCACTCTGACATCTTTGCATCACAAATAGTTTTGATCCTATAAGTAATCACTGTGAAGTTTTGTGCATCGACTTTGGTCATATTTTATTCTGATGGTACCCTATTGCTTACTTGCGTAAGAAAGATTTAGGGCTGTCCAACTTACTTTTATCAACACATTAGCTAATGTTGAAGCAGGTATTGATGCCTATACAGACACATTTCTAAAAGGAACTGATAATGATAACATTCTGATGAAATGAAAGTCGCTTTGGAAAGTCGCTTTGGATAAAGGCGTCTGCTAAATGCCGTAAATGTAAATGATCTCTGATCACCATGCGTCCATACTAAAACTGCAAAATGAACTATCATGGCTAAATTGATTATCTGCTGGGTTACAGTTAAGGCTTAGTCTTGAGAAAATGTCATGCCGAAGCAAGTGTGGACTGGCTAGAGTGTCTTTTGAGTCAATGAGTCTGCTGTCCTTTTATCAAGCACTGGGGCAAATTGTTCTACATTATTGTCCATGGGAATGGACTGCACGCTACAGAAAAATGCTGGAGTAGGCTGCACTCAGTAAATATTTAGTCTACACTGTCAAAATTGTGCATTTACAATATTACATTCAATTGGTCAACGTTTGTCTGTTTCTTTCCTTTCTAATAAATTAGTTTGTCCAATTATCTGTTTTTGCTTTTCTATGTTCTGCAGCTGAGCACAGCTGATACTGCCCTGTCTTCAAGACTACATGAGCAGGTGTGCTGGCAGCCAGGTGCAGCAAGCATCCCAGCAATCTGCAGTGTCAGCAGTTTAATAAGGCCTCTCTCTCTCCCTCCCTCTCTCTCACACACACACACACCTTACCGTGCTCACCCACCAGCTCAAAAAGGGATGCGTTAGCTATGCCAGCTATGTACACTCTGGCCTTTCTCTGGATTTCAATCACTCATCTTCTCCAGTCACTCAACAGGCCTGCCAGTCAAAGCTTTCATTAACCCCTAAGGAGTGAAGAAGTCTTCTTTCTCCACAATGCAACATATACATCTATCAAGCAGTCACTGAAGAAGGATACAGTAGCCGCTGCAGCTGCCCAGCTGCGGGTGCAGTGTATCAGTGCTCATGAATCAAGCCAACACTGACATAAGGGCCGTACAAGGATAAGGAGCCAAGCCCTGAGGGACGGAAGCAGAGGCGCGGTCTCACCTGCAGAGCGAGTCAGAGAGCACAGCCGCCTGTCAATCACCAGCAGAGGGAAGAGCATATCAGACTCCGGCTTTCCCCCTGAGTGCTTTTCGCTCAATGAACTCCAATAAAATAAAGAGATCAAAGAGACGAGGCTGGGAGCGGACTCCCTCAGGGCTGAGTCTGAGCCAAGCCAGTGAAATCTACTCTGTTGCACAGTCTAGCACATCCACCAGGTCAAAGCACCATACACTCCACAACTCAGGCTGCTTCAGAGTACAGGCTTCAAACGGGGATCCCAACAGAGTAGGACCCAGGAGCAGGATCTGAGTTATACTAGAATCCATGAATCTACAGCATTCATGTGTGAGTGTTACAGGCTTGTGATTAGACACTGACCAATGAATTGTAGACACATTTTTCATATACACATTGCTTTTCTACAATGACCAATATTACTGCTTGATGTGTCTGATTATTAACTGTTTTTACATTTAGGCATGGATGTCTTTATCCATTTTCTGTGGACTGCGTTCATGTACTCGTAAATGACACCCTCGCCCCAGGGCTGCACCCAAATACAACATGTTCTTTAACTACAAACCGCATGCACTGGAGTTACGGAACCCACCACATCAGGTTTTACATTAAAGGCCCTGTACATTACAGGCCTCTCTCTCTTTACTACATAGATTAACTATATCAGTCACCGAACAATTTATAGCAGATATTGAGTCATACATCTTAAGATTAATGAATAGAATGAGAATTGTATTCAAGGGGTAAGTGAGGAGGAAAAGTAAACTAAGGAGAGGAAGCAAAGCAGCGACAAATGCAGGACAATATCTATTACTGACGCGGTTCTGAGAAACCCAGGTTGAAACCTGACCTGAGAAATATTTGCAAAAAAATGTCGGACAAATAGTTCAAGTTCTTCCTCCAGTCGCTGCTTAGGTCTGATCCTGGCAGGGACGAAGGCTTTCTTCACATCATGGGACCGATATGCTGCAAATTCCATTTTTTTTGGTTAAATATGACACAGATTCAATCTGAAGTGAGCACACAAAACTGATGAATCCTGTCATATCCAATTTCACTTTGAATTATGGTCCATGATAAGGTACATGGCCAAATGTTTATGCATAGCTCAGAATAGTCTAAATTGCAGACGCATTCAGCGTGCGAGTTCCACCATACTCATGTCAGGTAGATCAATTGCAAGAGCAAAATGTGAAGAGGCGGAAATAGCCACACTGAATTCTTATTTAGATGTAAGGCTTGCAAAGTGAATGCAGTCTTATGGACATAAGTGAGATGCTTGGTGTGCCATTTAGCACTCCACTGAGGCTAAACTCAGAACAGCTGCCTTAATGTGTATTTTTTTATCAGCTTGGATCAAAGCTTCAAGAGCGCCAGTAAGGCACATCACAGGCCAGTGGCGTCTCGGCAGTGGCGGTGGCTGAGCTCCAGCACAAAGACCTGGTCAATGTGCAGTAAAACTACACAGCGTGCGACAGGCCTACAGCCATCATTATCTCCCAGCTGTGTTTATGTGCAGGACGTAATGGGACCTGCTGAGTCTCAAAGGCTTATTGGAGCAGCAGAGACATTAAAAAAGAGGAGGAGAGACACTCTGCATCAACCGGCATAGATGCACATTACAGCTGCTTGACTGTTTGGTTTGGTAAGACATCCAGGCCCTTAAAGTCATCCTGGTAATGCCTCTGGGTAGTTATTTCCCGTCATACAAGGCTGGTCACACAAATCAAGGGTCCTATTTGTTTGAACAGGAAGAGCCTTGGACAGAGACCTAAAACACCCAAGCAAATGTTTGTGGCAAAATAATTTGTGGACTCAGTGAATGTACTGACAAAATAAATATATATATAGATTTATACCAGCATACCATAAAGCTTTCGCACATGGCTTGTGAATGAATTAGTAAAAAACTACATTGACAGTTGTAATTCAAACCTGTGGTTGTGCCAGAATAAAAATATTAGTTTCCATACCAACAGGGAGTGCTATCATGACTGCCCCAAGCTATTCACATGTCAGCAAATTGTCTCCATTTCTGGCTTATTTGATGGTACTTTCTATATCCAGTCACTTCTTCCTCACATCATGCCTGTTAATACTGAGGAGGGCTGTACCATCTGTCATTAATAGGGGGAGGTCCGTTTGGCAGTCGTCATTTAGCAAGCCTCACGCATCGCTCCCTCTGACGATGCATCAGCACATTTACAATCCTGGGGCATCAGAGCAGAGCGAGAGAGGCAGAGAGAGAGAGAGAGAGAGAGAGAGTGAGAGAGAGAGAGAGGGAAAGAGAAAGCGAGCAAAAGAGAGCAGGATGTACAGCCATAAATCCAGTGAAGTTTTTGGCAGGCAGAGTGGTGACTGCTTTCCACCGGTGTCACTGAGCAAATTGGCTCCACAAACCAGCACAGTAGAGACAAGGAGATGAGAAAAGACTAGATTTAGTGTAGAAAAGGCAAGAAAAGAGGACAATACAAAGCAGAGAGTAGAGGAAGACAGGAAAGTTGAGGCGGAAATGAGAAACAAGACTACCTCTTTGTCTCTTTCACTGAGTGGAGAACGAGATTTTGATTAATTTACTGTGATGTAACAATTTAAAGTGATTGCGAGATTGCACTAGATCAAACTAGATCCTTTCATGAATGAAAGAATTTAGACAACAAATGCCTTTTAGATAGGAACACACGATCATGCAGTCAACCTAAAATGACTCCAGCTGCCTAGTTTTTCTTTCCAAGTGTTTTCACATGGAAACAGATCTCTATTTCACCATGACAGTCCTTCAGGCTCGCTGAGCATTATGTTATGTCATAATTGCACGATCTTCGGACGTGCAATAAAATAAACACTAAGATGATAACAGCATAATTCACGATTGCTATTAGACCGTCTTTAGGATAAGCGTATCTGTCAGCACACAAACCGGGAGCATTCTTCAGGTCATCGCCATAAACGAAACCATAAGTTTAATGAATGGAGGAAATTCAAAGAGTCGTAGCCATTGCATTTCTATTTGAGAGTGAAAATCGAGACTCCCACATTCTCAGACAATGGATCACATTCCTAACCACACAGGCTCATCCAGTGAATCACCGACTGTTACCTGCGTACACACCACAATGTGCCTCAGATGTTTCAGTACGCAAAATGTCCTGAAACAGAAACAATCTGGACAGTGTAATACATAAGTAATCGTGTTGGGACTTACCAGACACAATGGACATGACACTAAAAGATATGTGGTCTGAAGGAACATTTATGTCTGAAATAAAATTTGGGGTCTATCACTGCATTTAGAGAAGGATGATCCCAATTGGCCAGTTACTTTATTATAAACACACAAAACCAATTTTGGAAGGTCAATATAACTACCAGCTTTTCACTTTCAGTGTAATCACGCTAGCAATAAAAAGGGCCCAAAGGCATTTTTATTTAAATAATTTAAAACTAAGAGTTAAAGAAATTCTGAAAATGTGCTTACGAAGATCATCAAGCCCACACACTTCACACAAAAGAGGCTTGAATAAAACTCTGATAAAAATGGCTACTGGCACATTTAGCTGTACCGAAATCAGAACTGGCCATAAAAATTCATGATCTGAGCCGGCCTAATTGCAATATTGGCTTTGCAATGCTGAAAACAGAAAAAGGCTGCAAATGAGCCCTGTAAGTGGCCGTTCTGCCAGTGGAATGGAAATTGACTACTCGGATATTTAAACGAATATAATCCAATCTTAGGGTTTTATTCCAATAATAATTAAAATTTAAATTAATTTTTTCCCAATTTAATGAAAAAATCTTGTATTTCAAGGCTGAACCGAGGGGCCGCCTGAACAGTGCGTAATTGCATTATTAGGCTACTGTAAAAAGTGCTTAAAAAATCACAAATATTCTTAATGAATTAGAACAACCTCCGAGTGTTTTAAGAAATTATGTAATTTGGACACTCCAATAACAATTTTGATCAATAGAATGCAGGTCAATTTTTAGTGCTAAGGACATAGCAATCGCAACATTACAATTGAATTGCAATGTGGTATTTCTGTCCGTATCGTGCAGCCCTAGGAAGATTAAAGGTCAGTACTGAAGCCTCTCCTTCAGCTGGTCTGAATATCTGAGCTACCTATTCTGTCACACAGTCTAAATAGACCTGAGCCACATCATTACCAAGATGTATCTTTTTTTTACTTTTCTCATCATTTCCTCCTCTATAACAAAAACAGATAAACAATGCGAAGCCTGTACATTCCTTTGCAAAGCTAAGCTGTTGGTAGAAGTGCTTAAAATGCAATGAGGCCTATGCTATGTGCTATTTTTTGTAAACGCCTGTTTTAAATGGTCCTCTCATGCGCATCCAGAGATTGCACCTCTATCAGCCAGTACTGGCATGCAAGATCCTCGCAAAAAAAAAAAAGAGCAAGGAGGGAAAAAAATGATGCGAGTACGGCATCAAACGTCTGCTGCCTATTGGCGTCGCTCCACATGACCAAATATGGTAAGAAAAAAAGCTCCCTTTCCCGTAAGTTCAGGAAAAAAAAGAGGGTTTATAACATGCTGCGCAGAAAGATAGAGCCCTCACACTCAAACACACTGACCACAAGGAGTGGGAGAGGGAGAGCTCTATCTGCAGACCACTGGGCAAATGGGCAAATGACAGCACTGTCACACACTCGCTAATACATCTACACACACACACACACACACTCACAGAGTACACTCTGTCCTCACCATCCCGAAATGCGCAAAAGCCCTTCACTCTTCTACTAGACAAAATATGCTCACCACACTAAGAGAAATATGAGATCTAAGGAAAAATAGAAAAAACTTTTTTCTCTCTCCCAGCATTTTTGTTCAAGATGGAGTGGTTTTAGCTTTCAGCCACTTCTGCCTATTATGTAAGTGAAAAACACTCAGGGGAAAAAGAGACACTTGTCCAAATATTCAACCTGTCAACCGACAAGGCCTTGAGAGGAAACTAACAACCGCGCAACCTTGCAGGCGCAAGCTATCTGATCAATGGGCCGACTCTGTCTCTGCATGCTCACTGCAGGCAGATGAAGCGAAAAGGCATTGAAACAGTAGGCTAATCATGACACGAAAACACATGTGCTGACCTCCCACGATACATTCCCTTTTTCAACTCTGTATTTACTGACACCTGTGACGGGGAAGCTATTTGCTAATTTCAGGCTGGAGGTGAACAGAATGTCAAACCTTTGGCCGAAAGATGGGAACTATATAAAACTTTCATTAAACTTTAGCTTCCTGCAGCTGACTTGAAATCTTTTTGAAATCCACACAATGGGGGGTAAACAACTCAACAGCCAGTTAAAACATTGATAATGTATCTTGTATTACACTAAATTAAATAGTTCTACTGATTTAATGGCAACAACATACAGCAAAGGAAATGTCGATATTACTTGTTTGGTGGAAACCGACTTGCTTAACTAGCTAGTAAGCTAACGTAAACATGATAGTTACAAAACCTTGAATTTCCAAAACAGTAACTTGTCTGTTAAGGCGGCTAGTAGTCTGGTAGTTAGGAAGTTGCCCTGCCATTATAAGGCTGTGTATTTGAATCTCAGGACAGCTAGTGACACCACTGAGGTAGAAAGGGACCATCCCCAGACTCTCCTCTGTGGGCATCCCCTGTAGGTGGCTCTGCTTTATTTTGTGAATGGGTTAAACACAGAAATAATTACAGTGTTTACACAGTGTGCTGTGTTGTGCGCTTTACATAATGAGGAAGAACAAGTATATCTTATTAAAGAAGTTAATATAAAAATTTATTTTCAGTTTTGACAAGATATGGTATTAGGGTATTTTCAATTGAAGAAAAGTGAACAAAAACGGCCAAAAAAATGTTTTTTTTGGAGAATTTGTTCTGCCTTTTATTAAGTAGACTACTCTCTCTTCCAAAGTGTAAAGATGCAAATGGATGACATGGTTATATGGAACTTACTAACTACTGGTGACATACTATGCAAAACTGCCTTTGTTAAAATAGGTCTATTGTCAATAAAAAATCATGTTCATTAAACTCTTTGTACAAAATCACTCTGACATAAAGAGATCTCACCAGCTTTTTTTACAATGAGCCTTTAAGAGGTCCCTTATAGTCACCTGTGAACACAGTGAATGTCTTTCCTGCATTTAATCCAGTCACACAGTGAAGCTATGGGCTGCCATCAATGAGTGGCACCTGGGGAGCAGTGTGTGTGGAGACTCTACCTTGCTAAATGACACCTCAGTGGTGCTTCTACAAGAACTTGGACTTGAACCCAGGGCCTACTAATCATGGGGCAACAAACATTAACCAATAGAACACTGGCTACTATGTTGATAATTTCACATAAACAATCATTTTTGATACATTGGTGCTGCTTGTAGAATAATCCCATGTTGTAGTCCAACTCTCTTCAGGCTAGGCAGAGTGAGCTCAGCACTCTTCTAGCCGCTCGATTTCCCTCTATTGTATTTACCATTAGCTAGCGCCATGCACAACATATGACATGCCCTGCTGGAACATTTAATGGCACATAAAAAATTATCCAGCATAAACCCAAGAAGTTCATGATGTGCCTTGTAAAATCTTCATGTTGCTGACAGAGTATCCTTTAGACATGCCATGCACCAACCGCTAAAACAGAGATGCTAAAACAGTGAAGTGATTTAAGATCCTGCTCCTGCACACTTCCCATCATGCTGTACATTGGAACACATGATGCCATTCTGTGCATATATCTGCAGCACATGTTCGGACCATGTGCTCACAACCTCCGCCCCTCAGGCACACGCTTCTATCACATCCTTCGTTTACGCCTCACAAAATCCCAATCTGTGAGAAAACATTTTCTCTTCAAAGAGAATTAATGCCATGCCTAACTCGTTCTTGAATGACTCCCCCCTCCCCATCTCCTTCCCTCCCAGTATGGATATTAATCATCATCAGCATATCTATTTAACGGGACAGGACTCTGTAAATCAGACAATGGAATGTGTTTTTAGGTCGAAGCATGCAAGAGGATTTCAAGGGTATTACGTGACATGAGATCTCAAAGAAAAAAGAGTGGGGGGGGTGGTTGTGGTGGGGGATGCGTTCCTCAGGAGAGAAAGACAAGAGGAGATTAGCCCTCAGGCTTGATGACCTCACTGTGCGGACACCGAGCAGGGTGGAGGGGAAAGGTCCAAAGCAGGCCCCCCTCATTTTAGGACTCCTCAGAAAAAACAGTGTCTCTTTTCTGTGCAAACACACAGACCAAAGTCACTGTGAGACACAAGGCATCTGTCTGGCCTGCTTGTTAAAAGAGCTGAGTAGTACTCGACTAGCCTACTTGTTCAGTAGTGCACAAAATGCTAACTAGTTGTTAGAATTTAACCTAGAAAGTATGACTTTAAAAAAAGATGAAGCGATCAAATACTAAAGAAAACTTCAAATAACAAACACTCAGCTGCTCTCTTTTCAGAAATGGCTACTTGCTAATATTGGCCCTAGGTCAAATAATTCAGTTCTCAAGTTGTCATTCCTTAAAATGTTATAGAATTATTATTATTATAACAAAACTTTAATCTCCTTTTCCAATTTGCAGTCAACATTTTGACACGTCATCAGAAAAATAGCACCGATTTGCGACCGGGTAAATGTCCTTTAAAAAAAAAATAGATATGTACAAGTATCATTGCTTCACCTCACCTTACCTCAAAGTAAAAAAATGCACTGCTTTTCACACAGCTCTTGACATTAAGAGAGCTGAGATACCTAAAATAAAAGGTGCAGAAGCACTCTGTGGAAGCATGTGAGAGACGTCAAAAAATAAAAATTACATTACGAGTTTGGTATGAATGCAAATATTTCAATGACTTATCAAGGAAACCACATTTTTATCGGGTGAATTTTAGCTGCCACCTCTATTCAGAATCCTGATGGTGGTAAATAAAATACCAAATCAGTTTGTCAGCATTACCAGATAACTGGTCCCCAATAGCTTTTTTTGAATGACAGATTACAATTGTAGCTTGTCACATCCCCGGTCAGTGGCCGCTAGAGGCCACCATCACATGTGGAGACTTTGATTTTGAAACAGGGGTGTGGGTGTTTCTCTTTTAGCAGTAAGGGTTTTCAGCCTGCCAGATATTAAGTAATAATGGTGTTTGTCGGACAACACTCACATTACCCTTACATTCCCCTGGTGTATACCTGTCCTTTGGTTTTGCTTTAAAAGAGTTTTGGCCCTCGTGCCATTTTGTATTGCCTTTTGGACATAAAGCTTATTTTGAGAGAATGGAAATCTGCGCCTTTACACCCAAGGTGACCTAGGTTCTACTGCACCACACAGTACATGAGCAACTAAATATATTGTTGTCACCTACAGGATATTGAACATTTGCAGTAATTAAAATATTTTTCAATCTTTCCAGAACATGCTTTGAGTATCTACGCACACATTCTCAAACACTAACAAATATCTGCTGTAAATGTGTCTTTAGTTTTATACAAATTCTGACATTTTGATTTATGCAAATGATATTATGCTAACTAGCTCTCAGCTGTCATGTATTATAAGAAATGCTAAAATTTTAACAGTAAACGATGGTAGCTCATTTTGGGTTTTATTTAAGAACACCATCAAGGCCCTTCCGTTATTTACTGACAATATAAAAAGAGTATAACTTTAGATGATTTAAAGCAGACCGGGATATCCTCTCATCAGGATTACTGCTTCCAGTTCCAGTCAGTGATGAGCCGGAACAACTTTAAACAATTAGACTGATGACAGCACTGGGGAGTGTGACCAGAAAAAGGTTTTTAACAGCCCTATCCTGCTACGAGGCCACTTCCTACCATTATTTCTTCCACTTCTAGCATAAAGTGGATGAGCATGGCTACGGAGGACCACAAAAGAAGCATTCCAGTTTTCTATCCCCTAGCCTAAAACAAACACGACTAGCATGCCTTCCATTAATCATGTCTCCAAGGCATGTACACAATGTAGGTAGACTCTCACAAGTTCAGGAATGCTCACATGAAACCTCTGCATGAATTGTATGTGTGTGCGGTGTCCGCTGCAGAGGATATGCAGCACTGCTGTGCTGTGTGGCCCTACAGACCACACATTCCAGTGTGAGCAGAGAACCCTTTCTCGTGCCTCTCTCTGCGTTCCTCCCGTTACGCTAGCATAGCCCTGGTTTTTTGCTCATATTTTTGCTGGCCATTATTAGACAGTCAGTGGGACAGTGTTTACATGGTGTGACACCCCAAGGCATAAAGGTGACAACTGCCGGGCAAGAAATCTGAGAGTACATGTGCACATCCTACAAAACCAGTGGGTAAGACACAGTATTTAACTACTGTAATTGCTTGAATGTGACTGACATCTCCTATGATGAAGCAGAATATTTCCATGTGTGCCCATGTACTGGATCTTTGTGGATGGACTAATAAAATTGATAAATCTCATTGTCAGAGCTGACTGGCTGATCCATTTTGAAAGCCATTGTTAAAAAAAACAAAATATACACACATAACTTTTTAGATTCACAATTGTGTTCTATGTCACTAGAATAATTACAGGCCAAGTAAAGACAGAACCAAACACAGTAACACCCGAACCATCAGTAGCAAGATGTGAAGAAGCCCCCCTACTACTACTACTAATATATTGTACATAGTAATGTATTGTATATTGCACAAGGTATCTTGTCACACTTTGCTCTGCTGTTATTTTCTAAATTCAGTAATAGATCATTATTTATTTAGGAATTATATGGGGTTTTATTATATTTATCACAATGTCCCAGAAGTTCCATGCCCATACAGCTCTGTCTATGGACAATTAACTGACTGTTGCTAGTCTTGTTTTATACAAAACCACATCACAATTAACATTCGCCTGATTAAGAATCTGTTGCTGTAGATTTGCAAGTAATTCAAGAAAACTTGCTGCCTTTTCATTGGAGTTATGGCTGCCTGTTTTTCCATAAAAAAAGCTCTGTGTGTGTTCTTGTGTTACTATGACACACACACACACACACACACACACACACACACACACACACACACACACACACACACACACACACACACACA
>JBBKCR010000122.1:20924959-20937309 GCA_037577295.1 Ladigesia roloffi | reverse complement strand
ACACACACACACACACACACACACACACACACACACACACACACACACACACACACACACACACACACACACAATTTCTATGCACTGGTTGCTCCTGAGAAGTTATATAGTGGATTAATTTTACATTTGATGGATTTATTTTATATGAAATAGGCTTACTGCTTCACTTGAGCAGTTTTTTCAATGCTATTATTTAAATCTAATCCTTTTACCCTCATTCAAGCAATATAATCACTTTATATAATAAAAAAATGAGGCACAGTATTTGTGAAGAATTTCGCATAAGGTCTTCATATAAGGTAATCCTAAACGTTTACTAGACATAACAAGATTCTTAAACAAGCATGAAATTGTAAATGAATTCAATATCAGGCTGGTTTCAGATTGCAGTGTGTGTTGTAGCTAATGGCCAAATTGGAACTGAGATTAGACTATAAGACCCACTATAAGGGGAGCACCATGAAAACCACATTGCTTTCCGCTGCCTGCTATTTACCCCACCATCTTCCTCCCAGTTATACACCTGTCTCTCTCTCCCTCTCTCTCTCTCTCTCTCTCTCTCTCTCAAACACACACATAGACACACACAGTCATCCATTTAAAGTGCTGTGTGTGGCTCTGTTGACAGAGAGCTTGACTGACTGACTATTGCATTTCAGGCAGGTCTGGGCGGCTGGGACGCTATTACTGATCATTAAGTTGAACCTGAACTAATGGAGGGCTATTAGTATCCAAGGTGGTCTCACAGACATGTGTCACAGGCTTGAGTGGCATGGCACCCACTCACTCTTTTCCTCTCCACTCCCTCTCACACACAAACATGCACACACACACACAGCCCAGCAGACGTTATTGTAACAAGAGCCCATTGTTCTCTATGGCACTGCTATATTCATTAAATCAGCCTTTAATGAGGCCAGCCAGCATGAGTGACATAGCCCCCCTCCTCTCTCTCTCTCTCTCTCTCTCACTCTCACTCACACTGATTTTTTTTTGTACAATGACAGGACACACACATGGTTCCAATATGAATTATACGCTCAACAAAAATGATTGGCACCCCTCAAGATACATACAAACAATTGTATGAAATAAACCCAAGAAATGGCTTATTATTCATCTAACAAATCTTATACCTAAGGATGTGTTGTAAGAATTATTCAAAGCTTACGGGCTCAATGTATTGGCACTCTTGATGAATATAAAAAAAGAAATTTGCATCTTTATTATTTCTCTCTGAGGTATGAGATTTACACATTTTTATAATGCCTTATCCATCAACGGTGGTAAACCTGAAGATCTGTCAACTCAGAGACACAGATTAGGCAGTTGTTACACACAACAAGGACAATAAGATAACAACAGATAAGATAAGATCAGATAAGACGTGAAAATATATTATTACTATTAAATATATTATATAATATACCATTATTAGTCCCAGAAGTGGAAAAGTTGCTATAAAGGGGCTAAAAGGGGTTTGAAATACAGCAGAAATTTGTGAGGAACAGGACACAAGAGCATACGAGCACCGCATATGCTACAGCAGGGAGGAGAGTAAAAGAGACAAAAAGGAACTCGAAGTTTAAAGTTTCACAATGGCGGAGTTTAGCCAAAGCTTGGGGTTTTCAAATGTCAAAATCCTCTGTGAGAATCCAACTCCATAACCAGAAGCTTCCATGAAAGAGCTCCTAAAAGCAGGTCACAAAACGCATCATCTGCTTTTCACAAAAGGGAACACTGTGGAAAACATCATAAATCCCAGAGAGTTGCTGGATGAAATTTGTATTATTGTATCAAGTGAAAGCTTATTTCAAAGTAAAGATTTCGGATGTGTAGATGTCAACAGAAAAAAGGTGAATGGTTTCCATTCATAGCACTGCTATTTAAATGTATCTGAAAGTATAAGGGACATGTGTGTTTCATGTGGGATTTGCTCTGACGGAAAATAAAATAAAACTGGATTAAACAAAAAATGCGACAAAACCGATTTGGGTGGTCATCAATACTCTTGGGAGTATTGATGGGAAACACTGTCAAAGAATTATGTAAGCATCTATGTGTAATATGTCTTGTAAGACTAGCCCTATCATATCCTTAACTTTAAAAAACTTTAGGACATATTTGTTCTGGAATTGTATGAGAAATATACACAAACACACACACCACAACCAGCCCTTCAGTTCCCCACAAAAATACACACATTCTATTTGTCTGAGGCGGCCCTCTCTGGTACTGCGTGTCCATGCTTCAGTCATTAATGAGAACATGGCTCCAATTAGAGAGAACTCTCCGAGCATTAGGCAAACTACTCTTAACTGTACCAAGACAAGGACAAACAAACAGAGGCCATCATGACCCCATTATTGTTTTGATACAAGCGTCGCCAAGCGGCTTCTGGGTCCTGTTGAGCCGCTGACACACTTCTAGAGCCCAGATATTTGTGCAATAATCTTGTAACCAGCTGAAAAGGCTGCAAATGTGCCGTCTGATTATCCTCATTCTGTCAGCTTAAGAGCATCTGAGGAGCCGATTCAGTTTATCCCATGAATGTCTTTTCTGACTGATGGCACCGGTAGCAAATAAATACCCTGAATAGCGGCGTGCTACTTGTGAGTGGCCTGGGATGTGTATCGAGCAGCCTGAGTCAGCCTGTATTTGAACTGGAGCTGAAGGCCAATAAAATCCCCTTTAAGAAAGCCAGACCTGAGCTGTTTAATAACAGCCTGAGTGATTGTAACAGAGTAATTTCTATCGTGTTTCTTATGAGGTAAGACGCTCTTGAATGCCAGTCTTTCTTTCAGCAGAGCGCTCCTGATTACATAGCGCCCTCAGAGAATCTGTTTCTACCACTGATTCTCTGCCAGGTGCCCCGTACCACACAAGGAAACACATTCTGACGAACTACAGTGCTTATATATATATATATATATATACACAGACAGAGAGCAATTGACTTATCCATGTTCTGCTTAGGAACCCATTCTTTTGTTAGATTTGTCACAAGATAGATAAAGTTTTCCAAAGCGGTCAATAGCACAGGCATGGAGCCACATTTATTTCAAGTACATCAGGGACACCCTTAAAACCTCATTAACAACATCGCTTATGTATGGGCGTCAAGTCCATTTAACCCACAACATACAGGATATATTGAGGAATCATGTATGACTTGCCATGATTGACTTTGAACAGCTTTGATCAAATGTAACTGCCTCCCAAATGGAGGAATGACATGCGAATTGGAAAAAGAAGAAAGCTGGGAGGGGGGCATGTGTGCTGTGCCTACAGCACATTTCTGAAGAGTCCTCCGATGCTCGTATATTAATGCATAAATATGCTTCTGATTAGGAGGAGCGAGTTCACTCCATAAAGTCACTCTTAAACAATTACTACTGCTCCCATTAGCAGACTGCAGGCAGCCTGAGCCAGACTGGCTCTATTAAAGCAATTGTACACACACTGGAGGAGCTAGAGTTACATGCCAAACAGTGTGGCATAATAACATTTCAAATTAAATCTCTTACCAGACACACACACACACACACACACACACACACACACACATACATTAGCACACACTTAACTAAATTCGCTGGTCCCTGCATTAGTGCGCTATTAACAATAAAAGTCAGAGTTCCACTTTTTGATCGTTTCATTTGCCACTGTTGCCCTACATTCCTAAAAATAAAGGCTTCTAACTGGCTCTAGGCTTGTAAGTACAGGTCTGGTTAAAGTCTTATAGGACCTCTACATTATGCTGAACACTAAAAGTTCTTTAGGAAACCAAACTGGTTCTTCTATGGAATTTTCCCCAAAAAACATTTTGGCGTCTCTAATTCTGAATGCTGACCCCGCTTTATATGGGTATTAGCTTGTATTTGTGCAATGCTGTTTTGTTATGTCTGCTGTAAAAAGCACTACATAAATAAAACTAAACTGAAAACCGCTCAGTGCACTTGAACAGATTTTTTTTACACATGCTTCTAATCTTGCATCATAACTCAGTGTGTATCTGTCCCTTAATTCCTCAAATCATTTTCCTCAAATGAGATCTTCTAATGTGATTTCCACTGGCCAGGCAGGCGGACATGTTGGCCATGCCTTGATTAGGCATGTTTGTTTAGTTTGGGCTCAGAGAGGGGTGGTGTGAGAAGCACAGAGCCCTTGGGCTAAGCATGTGATCCCCATGGGGAAGAGGCTGGAACAGGGAGACTAGGGAAAATGGCCTCGGCTCAGATATTTCCTGTGCTTGTTTTATCAGATGAGAAGAAGCCTAAAGGAGGGGAAAATAATGTAGTTTGTCAGTGGTATGATCCTTTATCACTCTGTCTCTCTGCCATTCTGGGAACCTTACATCAGGCATCTTTGGGTGATGACATACTGTAAGGTGTGAAGACACATTCCCAGACCCATTGTGTGAGATCTAAAAGTTAACATAATGACAAGAGTTTCAGGTTCGAACTACGAGTCTCAGAGGACTGGGGGGTGGGGGATTCATCAAAGGGGTCTGACGTTTTTCTTTACAAGTGAAAGGCTTGCGTTTTAAGGCTACAGGAGGCTGTGAACCTCGGCGGCGCACAGATGACCAGGGTGGCCATATAAGTTAAAACCTTAAAGCCTTGATGATTCGTCCTCTGCTGAGAGGATTTATTTCAGTAGTTGGTCTCACATGCCTTCGCCCTTGGGCAATGGAGCGAGGAGAACGCATCCGTCAGCGTTATCCATCACCCCAGAGAAATCCTCACACATCAGCAAGCCCGGCCCACTGCAAGCTTAGCAGCTATGCAGCCCGGGTCCAATTCTGGCTTTGCTGTTCCAGAATCCAACTTTTCCACTGAATTCTGCCACCGTGATGAAGAACAAACGGGCCACAACATCAAATTTCTGAAAAAAGGAAAGAGAGAGAGAAGGAGACAGAGGGAGGGAGAAAGAGATAGAAAGAGAGAGAGAGGGAGACAGAGGGAGAGAGAGAGATAGAGAGAGAGAGAGAGAGAGAGAGAGGGGGAGAGAGAGAGGGATAGAGGGAGAGGGAATGAGAGAGATAGAGATAGAAAAAGAGAGAGAGAGAGAGAGAGAGTAGGAGACAGAGCAAGAGAGAGTGAGATATAAGAGAGACAGAGGGAGACAGAGGGAGAGAGAGAAAGACGGTGGGAGGGAGAGAGAAAGAGCGTGAGAGAGAGGGAGACAGAGGGAAAGGGAACGAGAAAGGGAGAGAGAGAAGGAGGGAGACAGAGGGGAGAGTCAGAGAAAGGCCTGCCATATGAGGAATGGTTTCAAATGCATGAGAGTAGGAATAATTTCACATTTATGTATTACTACCAGAACATCTGCAAGGCACTTATGGCATATTTGCAAAGACCCAAGTAAACACGGGCTAAAGTTTCAGACGGCTGTGACCTCACAAGTGAGGAATGTCCCCGTTTTTTGTTGCTTTTTCCCCTCGATCGTCATGACCAGTTAAGAGTTAAACGTATCTCACGAGCCTAAAAGGGGCTGAAAATTCACCGGGGTTACACAACTAGCCATGTGGTTCTGGACCTAGCTCTTTCAAATTACATGCTATCAGATTCAAAGCGGAGGAGGGCTGGTTTGGAACATGAAGTGGTTCTGAGTCGAAAGGCCGCATCTCCTGAGGTTTCTCCCCCCCCTCCGCGTCAATCATCGTAACTGAAAGTTAATTGAACATTATGCGAGTGTTGTCCAAAGTAAACATTTTTTCAGTCTTATTTTACATGGATACATTTATGAAAATGCCGTCTTGGGTAAAAGGAAATGCGGGCCAATCCCACGCAAGGGTAGCTTGGTAGGTTTTGCTTTTTCATTTAGGTTCTTCTCCTATGCATACATCTGGGTATCACTTTGAATGACATTTTTGAAGACAACCATACAGAGGCATTCCAGTTCTGTATGAGAGCCTAAAATTAGAAAAAGTGTTTTGCACATTTAATGAGAGCCTATCTATTATGAACTTGCTTATTACACAATCATTGACCGACACTGTAATTACATGTTTTGAGGTATTTGCAGAATCAAAATGGAGTTGCGGCAAACACAACACTCCAATAGATTCTGCACAGTTGGAAGTATTTGTTACAGCAAACTAAACCAGATCAGGCAAAGGGGGATACCATGGGCTGGTTCTGGGACTGGACCACCTGTCCGTCAGCATGGTGTAAGTCCACCCCTCTGCTCTGCTCCTAGGTCAGCCTTGGTGTTGTAGTGTTTCCAGCCTGAGCACAGGGGCTACGGCGGTCCGGAAACGCAGGGCAGTGTTCTCTACATCCTGCCCTGGTCAGGCCCATGCCAGAGCCTTGTTATCACTATGCAGAACTACCTCCAGATTCCTCTGGGCTCCACCTGCCCTCGTATTAAAGCAAGTGACCACAAGCGAAACAGGGAACGAGAGAGAGAAAGAGCGAGAGAGATGGAGAGAGTGGGAGAGAAAGTGAGGGTCAAAAAGAAAGAAAATGGTGCTGTTATGCATTCCAGAGGCTATTCCAATCGTCTGTCACCAGGTTCAATCTGTTCCTTATAAGGCGAGGGCATTCCCCTCATATTTTCCAAACACCACATTGTTATCAGATCCAGTTTCGTGGCCAATTACCGGCCTGCCTCACAGCTCAAAGCTCTAATGCCTGTTCAGCTACCTCCATTCTACATCACCAGTTTAGAGTCCTGTTTTGAGGCCAAGCCCAGGGTGAAACCATCACTGGACACACTGTCCCAGATCTAAATAAAAGACTGAATGCTGTAGTGATACAAGATTAGGTCATGTATTAATTTATGCTGACCTTGCTCTGTAGATTCACCAGAGTTCTGTGGGACAAATGGCCGAAGTTCAAGTAAGGAACAATATCCTGGGCTAAGTTAATGCCTCTTTATGGTTTGGGCACAGGCCAGTATGCTATTTTTGCACAACTATGGCATTTTCTGGAGTAGGATATCACTAAAGTCCACTGGTTTCTCTTAGATACTCTGTTCAGTAGGGAGAATACACTTAGCAAAGCACCCCCTCGTCCTCCACCCCCTGCCTGTCCTCAATCCCACAACAGAACCAAAGGGGGAAAAATGCAAGAATGTTCGTCACTGGCAACAGCACACCACAGATATTTTGGGAAGAGAAAGAAGAGGAACAGGCAGCCAGAGAAAACACAATATACGATGCTACCGAGAATCATACTAAGTGTTACAGCGTCTATGGGAATAAGAGCTCCGGACGCCTGATCCAAGTCTACCGTGATAAAAACAATGGCTATTTAAACTCACCAGAACGGCACTGTTGATATTACAGAGAGAAAATAGGCGTTTCGATTGGCCTGGACAAAGACACATTAAATACAGAGCACTAATAGAAGAAACTAAAATAAGGGACATTTTTGTGGAGATGGAAGTAACTTATTTTAGTGCAGTTTCTTCCAAGTTGCCGCCTTGTACATTTCTGCCTCGTGAGCACAAAACAGCAGAAGAGATACACCAATATTCCAAAAACGCAGGTCGCGAGGATGACCAGCAAGAAAAAAAAGTAAAGAAAGGAAAGAAAACAAGATAAAACTTTTGTTCCGTTGAATTACAAAAACGAAACCCCAAGTGCTACAATTTTGCAGAGGGTCTTACCAGACAGAGAGCTGTTCGCTTCTGCATCAAAGGATCTAAAGCACCCATAAGCCCATAAACCTCACCGTAACGTAAACACTCCCATTAACAGCCGCACACAAGGTGCAGCAGCAGAGCTGAGTAGGAAACTTTAGTAGGCTAACGACACCAGTTTTGCACACAGGGGGTGAAAAACGGGATAAATCTGCTCAGACGGACGGCTGGACACTCACCTGCACTGAGTGTGGAAGTGTGAACGGGCTGGAGATCTCCAGAGCTCCCGAGTTCATGCACTTGGACTTGGACTGAGAGCGGAGTCTTCAGTGTTCAGCCTGCAACACAAGCCCTGCCCCCTCCAACTGCTCCATCTCTAGTGTTTACTGCTCTGTTCACACACAGCTGGCTGCAGCTCTCCACAGTGGGCCAAAGCCCACCCCAAAAAAGAAAAAGAAATTTGGAGCAATTAAATGACCAATCTGTCAAGCTGGCACAGAATAGGGAGAAAAAAAACACCAAACACCTTAAAAAGATTTGGGGAGCAAGAGGATCAACCAGTAATAACCTCGCGCAATACCCTTTTTTGGTGATCCTTCATGAGGCCCTCCACAAGAACAAGCCACTGTCAGTAGTGATCACACCAAATGTTAGTCTTGGAGACAAAAAGGGGGCTTGGCGGTCTGCTAGAGCACTTTAAACCCAGGCCTAATATCTTCTGGGAAATGAATGAAACAGATTTAGAAGAATCACACAAGGTACCCAAAATACCCCCCCAAAAGTCATGACCCCGAAAGTCAGTATTAGTGGCCTCAGTGCCAGGTAGTGATTCAGCATGATGCTGTTAGAAATGATCCATTAGATTTGATCACCAGTTGATCTGGTCCCCAGGCCAAAGTGGTTAGTATAAACCAAAAAGACCAGCTTGTTTCGTCTCAGTTATGGCCTTCAGCTGGGTTGTCAGTGTGTTATGTACTTCCTTCAGGCTTGTTCAACTTAAAATCAAACTTGCCAGGCTATGCTAAGAAGAATATTTAATGTATTCAATCGTTGAGCCTTCTGTGACAGAAATCCCCGGCATACTTTCCTGAAGAGATAAGAGTGTGTTCCAGCCAGGGGGGGTTGTTGGGAGGGGGTGGCAAATCGCCCGAATGTGCATAAGTGTTTGAGTGTTAATTGTATGGGTTTGTTTCCTTTCACTGTGTGTATTTATATGCGTGCCTGTGTGTGTGTGTGTGTGTGTGTGTTGGCAGCTTTAAAAAGAATAGAGAACCACCCAATATTCAAACTGTTGCAAATAAATCATGCAAACGCCACTGAAGGGAAATGATTATTTATTTGCTATGCACAAGCACCTTTGATGGAATAGGACCCGCACGGCGCTTTATCGCAAAGCAAAGATAACACGGAACATTTTTCCCACACTTTTTCTAAACCAAAACAGTTAAATGTCTCTCCACTTATACATAATTCAGCACTGAAGTAGATGCTGCCAAGAATTTTATAGTCCGTAGATCTAAGAGCTCTCGCCTGGTCTATATTTACCTCGATGACTTCACATGTTTACCTCAGCAATAATCTGACGTTTACTGCAGCTCTGCCCAGGTCTGACATCATGTGTGTTCAGTGATCTATACAGGGTTTTTTTTTTTTTTGGACATATTAGGCAATTGGCTAAACTTCATAAGAAGTTATTCGTTTTGCTCAGCACTTAAGGTTTCTGTCCATGTCTATGTATAAGCTTGTTTTAACACACCATGTGAGCCATGTGCAGTTCAACCTCACAGAGATTAACAGCGAAGGCCGTGGCATGCCAACCTCTCCTTGCCCAAAGCACGAGGGCTTGTTTTACTCCCCGCCAGTCGGGTTTTCATATGATAGTCAATCATGAACAGCTTTGTAATGGCAAGCAATTTTTTAACAATGCTGTTTTCACACACAGGCCGTAAATTGAGCCCAATTACTTTGTTAGGACACTTCAATTGCCTACATTCATCAGGGTTTCTTGACAGGCCGGAGTGTTTGGGAAAAGTGGCAAATAATACCCGCCACCGTTTTCTTCTTTAAGTACCATTTCCACAACCTGTCACCTGGGAATGCCTATTCTAAAAAATAAGGCGACAAACTTTTTTATTATACCACACATTCCCATTCAGACAGAATTGAGTCTTTAAATACGGATTTGTTACCAAAAAATGCAACACACTAAACGCACTAAAGCAGCAGCAGTGCTGACCAGCAGCCAGGGGGAAAGGTAGCGTCTTCCAGTTTAGCACTGAACATCAAAGAGACCTCCCTTTTCACTGGAGCGTGGCAGGGTCACACAGCCAGCTGTAAGCACCATTCAGGCCAGTAGCACAGCTGCCTGGACATGCTCCACTTTGCTGACCTCAAAGTTTTGGACACTAAGAGATTACAGCAGGCCCCATTTCAAAGACCTGTCGGCTTCTAGTTTAACACCAACGGTAAATATTAAATTAACAACACCGTCTCTCTCCTGCAGGATTCAACTGATTTGGAACCGACTGCCAAAAACCAGTCAAGGTCATGCAGACACAGTTAAGGTTAAGGATGTTTTATAATTGATTGATGATTTCCAGCAATATATGACATTTTCCAAACAAAACGACTCAGGTAAAATGAAATGTTAAACAAAGGCTTCCAATTGAGATAAGAAAGAACTTTATTATCCTGAGGGAAATTCTTTTGTCCCATACATGCTCAATGCAACAAGAGGAACAGGAGTAAATAAAAATATACAATAAGAATTTACAAAGAACAGAACACTAGAATAGTGCAAATATATCAGATAAATTAACAAAGTAACAATACAAATATGGCAAATATAATATAGATAGTAATATAGTGTAAAAAAATATATATATACTGTATATATATATATGTATATATATATATAAACATATATTTATACATATATACATACATGTATTACTCAAATTCACCCAACAGCCAAGGACCAGAGACACAGAGTCAGTGAAGTCCGGGAAGGGTAAAAAAGCAAGGTGAACACGGAGTATGAATAGTATGATGACTGACAAATTTCAACAAATAAAAAAAAAGCATGAACAGAAAATTTTTGGCTAAATTTAAAATATAAAACATTTCAATATATCGCTGACTTAATGTGAGTTAGAGAACAACTTGAATATTCCCTTTGACAGATGTTTTTTTTTTACTTAAAGTAACTTAGTACCTTATTTACAAAGTATTTTTCTTATACATACAGTCAGTACTTGGGTTTACATGCAGAAAGTCCAGGTTATTGAAGGGAAATCGTCCATCTTTTACCAACCAGTTTGGATTTGCTTACGCTGATTGGCCACCCTTGCTGCAGCCTGGAGAAAGGCTCCGCCCCACAGCAGACAAGCTGGTGTCGCTTGGCTTGAGCTCGCTGCTTCTGTTGAGGAGGGTACATGAAACGAGACAGATCGAAACGCGAAAGTGCGAAAACAACCCTACACCCCTCCTCTCAGGGAAATGGGACTCGGTGCGGGGAATAACACAGCGAGGCTCTGCATTGTCTGTACCTTTGATCCAAAGGAATTATGGAGAAAAGGTAAGGCTTTTTCCCCGGTTAATAAACACTCACATGCCGAGAGAAAGAATAGAGAGTGCGCAAGCAGCATCTGCTATCCAACAACGCACCGTGTTGCCCCGGGAAGCACGCAAGGGGTGGGTAGCGATGGATGGATGGATGGGTTGATTGATTGGTTGGAGGATGGATGAGATGAATGTACTCGAAAAACTGGGACTAATACAAAAATCTAATTTAGAGGTAAATATGATACATCCTGTGCTAGCTGTTTATTTTCCATCCCTGCGTGTCTTGACTGCTAGCATAAAACCCATAACCACCTCACAGGTACATGATGGAGGCCTTTATCCTCTTCTTCGTAAGAATATATATGTAAATATGTATTTCTTTCCTAACCCTATAGGTTGTATTGTGTTAAAACGCGACTTACAAGCATTTCTGTGGCGCACTCACACCGATGACGTGACATTTTTTACTCAAATTTAGTTGAGCTTTAGTTACTCTCCTTCAAGCAGCAGGATTAGAACGCAATGGTATTATGTCATTTCATAGTTGTCACAATTGTATGTGATAAGTAACACTTTGCAACTGATGTCAGCAAATGAAGCAGAAAGCCCCCTCCACCCGGCATTTATTTATTACCTGCTTGTTGATACGCAGTTTTTGCCATTAGTTTGATTGTGAATCCAGGACATGATTTCTGACTGAAATTCTTTTTCTCCTATGCTTTTTCCTTGCTGTATCAACAATTAGTCTAATATTCTTTTGATCTAAAACATTTCTACTGACACAAGACCCAAGTGAAAGCTAACAGACCGTTCCCAAGTGTTCATGTGAAATTTTTGCATGATTTTGTACATGAGTAGTTTCACCTTCTGTGGAGATTTAGCTTCTGTAAGTCCAAATAGTTCTGATTTCTGCATGAAATTGGTTCTTTCTGGTCTTTTACTTGACCTTTGAAATCTTTGAAATATGTGCAGAAAATCTAAATCTTTCTGAAAACTATATATTTTGGTGAAGAGTATTTATGCTATTCCTCTGTCACAGGCACATCACTATGAAACACAATGTACTTAAAATATTATTAACTCTACCTTAATTTATACACCAAACACCTTAATTTGAACTAAGTGCCCATTAATTTGTAAACTGTTCTCTTAATTTTACCTTAAAAGTGGATTTAAGGTGTGAGTGTGAAACCCCT
>JBBKCR010000122.1:20875258-20887714 GCA_037577295.1 Ladigesia roloffi | reverse complement strand
TTAGTCAATCCGAGCACGGATATTTACTAATTTTAATCGTGTGATACTCGTACTCGTCAAAAGTGCTTTATCCGTACGAGTATCCAGCTCATCCCTACTAGTTGTGTTTTACCATCCAAATGGTCGCATTTCTAGAGGGGAGTGTCGATTACAGCTGTGGCAATCTGTTCATTCTAGAAAAGTCCAGAACATCCACCCAGTGCACAGCCATCAGTCTGACATCCTCCCAGGATGGGCATACAACTCCCCTTCCCGTACCACAGCCGCCTGTCTGTATTTCTCAGCTGAGAATCGGCGGAGCTGCACATATTAAACAATCCCCTTACCTCCGAACCACTGCCATGATCAACACCCCCAGCCCAGAACCATGGACGAGCTGGTAAAGAAAGTCCAGGGCGTTTTTTTGCCCCAGTTCACACCTGCTGGCATCGAATGGTTATCATACTCAGAGATGTGGATTAAAAAATAAATTGCAGTGGTCTCTTATTTTATACCAGAGCTATCAAACTTAATTCTGCAGCATGACTGCTAATTAATAACCTAATATTTCTTTCACCATCTTGGGTAAAATGAAAGTATACATGTGTAAGACTGTCAAAAATGGGCCTATTTTGTATATAAAACATAGTGAGTATATAAAGTATACTGAATTCTTTTAAGAAGTGGTATTTGGATGCTTATTTGGAAACACCTACAATTCTCTGCAATCTAGAACCTGCTATTTGGGTCAGCCCTGAATCTTAGCAATAAACCATGAAGGTTACAAATTCCCTCAGTTTTTTTTAAGAAACTGTAGGGCCAAGATGAAAGGAAGCACTGTTAAATCTTATTTAATTCTCAAGGGAGCCATGAACGGAGAGCATGTCTCAGACAAAAATGCTTTTAGCATCTCCTATAAATGTAGAGCTTGACCCAGTGCACCTGCTCTAATTAGCTTGCTACCCAGCCCCACGCTCAGAAATTCCCTTTGCATTAATCAGTTTGGGCCCATAAATGTGGGTCCCGTCTTAAATATTTACTAAGGGATCCCCAGTCCTGGCGTTTAGAAATATGGATTCCATAGGCAGACGTGCTTTTGCACCACACAAATCAAGACACCAGCCATGATATATTGCGATCTCCAGAGCACATAATTACTATGACTCTGTTAGAAGAGTGACTACACATGAGTGAAACAATGAGTCACATTTATCTAGGAGCTTGACATGAGGAGAGATCATTTATCACTTTAGAAATGAAATTTCAAAAGGTGTCATGATGTCCTGGGATATTACAGAGAAAAACTCCCCACTTATGTCAATTCTAGTAACAAATATTTCAATATACCATCATTCAGTGGACAATTTTGAACAACCATTATAGTAACTGAGTGTGAAGAATATTTTTTAAAGAACCTTTATGAAATGTAAAGATTTTATATTATTTAAAGTTTTCCTCACAGCTTAAGATTTAAGAACTTTTAAGGAATTTGCACTAGGCTCTTTGTTGTTGTGGTAACATGTTTGAAAACACATTTACGATGGCTGGTAATTAGAACTGATGCTGGAAAGCTTCTGGTAATTACTCTTTTACTTCGGTAACCCTTAAAAGTCATGAGGATTACTAGTGGTAACAAAAAGTGGTGTAATTTAATTGAAAGATGCAGAGGAAATCTATATGACATTTATAAGAAGAAGTGATCTGGTTTGCAGAGCAAAAAAAACTCTTTACATTTTGATTTCTTGACCCTGAAACAAACTGGTAAAATGGTAAAAGCGCTCATTTGAACAGACTGCAAATTGCATGCAAATTTCCTGCATAACACACTATGTAATTAAACAGATAATTATGTACTTTCATTTGAATAGCATAACAAAGTGAACTAAATAATTCTTGACTGTTTGAATATGTCCCATCACCACCTGTCTTGTGAGTGCCTTTGTACAGTGTAGCAGAAAATACACACCACTGAGTATAAAGGATGTATAAACAGAGATGAGGAGCTTGATTTAACAAATTTCACTAGAATGGTAAATTGAATCTATCAATCTCAGGCCCTCCCTGATTGGCAGGACTGCTGTTGTAATATTGCAACTACAAAAGCTTTAAAAAACAACAAGCCTCTGCGGGCCACAAATCGGTTTTGGCATTTCCTGCTGAAGGCTTTAAGCTGAAAATAATAGAAACCTATGTGTATGGGCAGTATTTAGTATTTATCAACTGCTAGAATGGTTTGCGGTATTTAAATAAAGAATTACTGGAAAAAAACATACCTTTATCAGCCGAATAAATGGACTGTTCACTCGCTCTGTGTTTTTTTTTCCCCTTTTATGTACCATTCATTTTTAATTCAAAATTCAATCAAGTCGCTCTCCCTCGTCTCGGCAAACGAAATTGCCACCCCTAATGAATGGAGAATGAAAATGACTCAGTTAGTGTTTTAAGCCAAAGTAAACATTGTTTAATTTCTCAGTTAGATTAAGAACAAGCATGGACCTGCATTATAATAGCTGGCATCTGACAGGCAGGTAAGGGTGTCGCACTCCGGGGAGCAGTGAAAGGTGACCAAACACACACAGCAACACAGACGCTACTGGAGAAGAAGCACACACACCACTGTGGTGTTAGTCATGACATTAACCTGGAAAAAAGCCCCCAAAATTGTCCCTCTTGGTCAGTAGAGGCCACTGTCTCCAATGGCTAATTACTTTAATTAAACATTGAAAAACAAATGATACATTTCAGGAGTGCTCACAAATGTATTATTTAAGATTTGATGCTAATATTAATTACCTGAGATGCAGTTAACAGTAGGTTACGGCTGTCAAGCAATCAGATTATTGATGATGCCATTATAAAAAGTAAGTTATACGCTGCAAACTCCCTGACCTATAAAGAATAGAGGTGTCAAACATGCCGCTTCACTTTAGCACTAGAATTACAGAGCTAATGACCACTGATATCTTTCCTGTATGCTCCAACTGCGTCTAGCTCTTCATTGTGGTGGCTCAGACTAATCTTTGTGGGTTTGGACATAGTAAAACTTCATAAAAATGAACAAGCCATGCAGTTAAATGCTGCCTTTTCTGACAAGCCTCTGTTGGAAATCATAAAAACAAAGATCAGATTGCTTCAACTGATGTGTGTGACCATGATTTTAGAACCCAAACACTCCGTTTAATAAACCTGGGTTTACAAACTCAGCTGTGCAGCCTCAAAATCAAGGCCAAAAAATCAAGTGAAAAATGAAGGTCATACTGAGCCTCATAATGATGATGATCATCATCATGGCCATCATCGGCACTTCCCTTGCTAATGAAATATGAATGCAGAGAACACAGACAAGGAAGATACATAGATACATTAAGCCCTCTTATGTATTCTGAACTGAAGCGTCCACAGATCCCTACAGTCATCCAGCAGGAAACTCCCCACTGTCTCACACATGTAGCTGCACTGACAGTTGGCAGACAATCAGACACAGTGAGGTGCACTCATTTCTTTCTCAAATCGGGCTAATCAGTTAATTAGCTTTGAATATAGATGTTGAAATTCGCAGCGGGTGTTAATGACGTGAAGATTTGTCCTTGCAGAAGCTCTCCGTGCTAATTTTCCTGAGCTATGCCTTTGTTTTTGTGAGTATTAGTGAATGGCCTTTGGCCTTTTATCTTCCAAGCACTGACCTCTCAGGTATCATAGTCTGGCTGAACAGCAACTAGTAAAGGACTCCAGCTACTTCTGTACACTCGCTATCAATCGGGTAAACACCACACTGTGTTTTACCATGCGCATTGTTAGCTTAGAGCTAAGTAAATGGCTGCGAATGGAAGATTAATGTGGCCCTGTGCGTCTCCTTGCATGGCAGTGTCATTGCTGAGGGTGTTAAATATTTATCAGAGGTATCTGTTAATTAAAACAGAGAGTGGCTTCAAATGTCCTTTACTCTAATCCATTTCTCTGAACCTCTGCCAGCATTACAGCAGCTGTCACTCAATAGGATCCTAAAGCACCATGGGTATTCAGTAAGCCCCTTCAAGCAGAACATGTTGAGAGATCTCTTCGTACTGCTGAGCATGCAGGCGAGTTCGCTTTGGCGATGAAAGTTAGGATAAATACGTGATTTCTGATTTCAGCACATCAACAGTTCAGCGACACAATAAATGTGGAACCAGGCACTCTACAGTAGTGTGAGATAGTTTGGGTCAGAAAGTGCCTGAAATGGTAACTTTACCAAATTATTCATTTTTTTTTTGATTGAATATTGTCCGACTGCTAAATGTAACATATTTGGAAAAATTTCTGTGCAGCAGCTGATAAATCTTATCTTTGTCCAACATGTTAAAACTGTGCACATGCTAGAAAAGGTCACGTTTAAGTGTATTATTTTTCTCTTTAAACCTGTAAAAATAGTTTAATTCCAAGAAATAGAGCAAAGTTGGAAAACGTTAAAATGAACAAAGACTATTTTTGTTCACCAACTCAAATAAATGTCACAAGTGGACCCTCAGAGAAAAGAAATGATAAAGTGTCAGACCAGTGAATAGGGGCCCTTTAAGGACACAGCGAGTGTAGTGGATGGGTGGGGCATCTGAATGCCAGTGAAAAGGCTGAAAGACAGTCCAGACCAAGATGAGCTATAACCAGAAACTTTAGGTTGTACCTCGGTTCAGATTTGTATGGAATGTGTCTTTCCTGTCAGCTATCTTCCTTCAGTTTGATTATCTGGCACCTCTAACATTTACCAGCCACATGGTCCACTGTAGTCTGATATTCAGGAAGAAAGTAATTATAGATATGGACGATACAAGAATGAAAGGAAATCATATTACTGGGCCTGATCTCCAGGCTCAGTGGAACAAAAAAATCCTTTTTTGTGATTTGAAGTGCATTAAGGTTGTCTAAGGTTAGCCACAGCATGAGCTGGACAGAGATTATATTATATTATATCCATATAGGTATGTGTGTGTATGTGTGTGTGTAGTTAAGAATGTGAGACAAGAGGGAGGGGGAGAACTTATTTTGGACATTCATTTAGTGTGTAAGTCATTACACTTCTATTTTGAGTCAAAAAGGAGTGTGCCAACCGCCTTGTACCATCGTCTGCGCGGTGCTGCCCTATTTAAATGTTTCATGATTCCTTTTCCCACAGTTGCAAGCAACCTGTGCAGGATATGAGAGCATGTTTACTGCAGAAGGCTGATGCCCACCAGAGCAGATGGAGAGCCTTACTCAGTTTGTTTAAAATTATCTCTAGAGCCTGTACTTCACAGGTCACAAGTCCGCAGTTGGCCATGGAAGGTTCAGCGCGATTTCTGGCACTTACACGCACAAATATATTTCCATTATGTATTTACTGAGCAACTGTTGCATAAGCGGAGTTTGTTCTCTTTAAAAATACTTATATGATTTAAAACTGAATTTCAAAATGTGATGTTCTATGCAAATATGATCTCAGTAGAACTATTCACTCCCCAGTTCTCATGTCTCATTTATGGAAGGTAAAAACAGGATGCTGTAAAATGAAAGTTTTTTTTTAAATGTCAGAAAATGTCAGAAAGACCATCACTTATATATTCATCTAGTCAGTGGAGCTGGTCCATTTCCGAATGAGGGCAAATCTAGTTTATGTCTATAAAATGAAAAGAGGCTGGAAAATCACAGTGAGAGGGAGTGAGAGAGAGAGAGAGAGCGGAAGAGAGAGAGGGAGAGAAATAGATATATAGATAGTTGCATATTAAAAAAATGCACAGTATGAAAGCATACATATTCATGACAATATCCCCCTCATAAACAGTAACACGTGCCTTAGATTGCAATGTCTATGTTTAATCTTTCTTCATTAAGCGAACAACATCAATGTAAAAGGCCGAGCTGAACTCATGCAAAGGCCAAATACGAGTTATCCTCTTGATAAGCTGAACACACTTTGTCTATGAGATCTGTGGTGTTTTCTCTCTGGTGCACCTACATACAAAGTCAGCCTGAATACAGTATGTCTGACATGCTGTGTGTTGAGCGGCAGTAGACCCAGATTGGTTTTGACTCTATTTAAAGAAATGTGACAAGTGCATATTCCCGTGGTTCCACTGCAGATGTGAGACTCTGACAGATTAAAAAAGAGGTAGAAGAAAAAAGACACATGCAAAGCTCACTTACTACTGGAACAGGGAACAAAATGAATACTCTGCTGTGAAGCAGAGACTGCCCATCTGCCTTGCTGGAGTTTTAACCAGTCTGTCCATCTGCTCTATCAGCTCTCTGGCCACGTCTCTCCTAATACCGTCCCACTTCCACCATAGCTTCTGAACTTTAGTTCATTTTCACCAGCTGCAATAAGGTCACACTAAGAACTGCCTGTTTAGATCCTCTTTTAATGAAATTTGCTGGTAACAAGGGGGGATGAATGCTTACAATTCGAGAAAAGTGGCCTAATTATGATGAAGAATCTTAAAAATAAAAATATATGTATATGTATTGAACTTTTATTTTGAAGAGTATAGTCCAAACTCAATTATAAGTAATAACTGCCGGTGCAATAATGACTACAGGTAAAAGTAGCACAAAAAAAACCTGGGCAGGACACAAATGAATTAGCTATCAATTTTCTGAAATAAATTGCACCAAAACATTTTCGTACATACAGAATTTGTCCTTTTCTGGAATTTCTTTGGTCTAAAATAACTGCAGGTGCGAGCAACAGCACTAAATCAGCAGAAGTGAGTAAAATTAAAATCTCCAAAAACAATAAGACCTCAACACAAAGGTGTGAAATGCAACTGTGCAAAACCACTATTCCACAAGTATACTTGGCTAGTTAGTAGTAATGAAAAAGTAATAAAAAAGCATTAACATCTAAAGCATACAGAGTCCTTTCTGTGAGTCTCCGCGCTCTATCTATGTTCGGGTAAAAACTAGGTACAAAGACATGCATGTCAGATTAACTGGAGATGATAAATTGCTCTTAGGAATGTGTGTGTGTTTGTGTGTTTTTTGACCCGTCCTGAACATTTCTCTGCCTTGTGCCTGGGACAGTCTCCAGCACCCCCACAACCATTAGCGATAAATGGCTAAATGAATGAATAGATAAATATTCTCAGAAGTACGTTTTTTGAAAAATATTAATTATTTGAGGCTTCCCAAAATTCAAAAGGTGACCAAATAAATACATATATAAAGACTGAAAAGTAAGATTAAACTATTGTCTTTATATTAAGAAATACGCGCTACTAGTATTTTTTATAGATGATCCTAATAATATTTCCTGGCGTGACCTTAAACTGTTATTACATCAAATATTATTAACTTCTTTCATGACATGAACATGTGTGTATTAATAATCGCTTTAATATTTCAAAACAACTCCTGACAGCATATAACATCTGTCATTACATATTTTTGCAATGGTTATGTAGGTTTGACCTTGTAGGGATATCTTACCAATGTGCAGTATCTAATTGTAACTAACACTGTAAGAATATTTTAAATGTTGTGTAAGCCTAGCATGTAGAAGGACAAACCTGCATCATAATGACTTTTAAGCCAAATTAGGCCATAAAACAGTAGAAGTCCCACTTACAAAAAACGCAAAAGCTAACATTGCTATCTTATCTGGCAACAACACAAGCTCATATTTATTCAGAAAGGTGAAAGCCACCTTTGTATAGATAAACACTTCAGTAAAAATGTGTTTGATACTGCTTCAGCAATAATTACAGTCAACATGGCATAAACACACATTCATCACCATTAAAAAGTGAATAAAACATCCACTGTGTGTTTCTGTCCCTCCTCTTGCTTCGATTGAATTACAATCACAAAATCCTTGAGTCCCACCATCCCCCGTTTTCAGTGGTGGTGTATTTTTCTCCCGACACCGAGTGTTCTAATCGAGCCCAAGGTTTTTTGCCAGGCTGCAGATGGGTGAAAAATGTCCCCAGCCTAGATCATTAGCTTGTGCTATTCTCCCGCACGAAATCTGTGGGCCGACTGATAAATTACCTCAAAAAGCAGTCTTCAAAGTCACCCCTCCTCTGAGCAGTCCAGGCCAGTGGCAGCCATGCAGCGCGGATGATTCACATTGCGAGTCGTAATTACCAGCGTGACATTTCCTTTTAATTAGGCTACCAATGATTCCTCACATGGATGTTTTTTTGAAGCAAAGGTCATCCCTGGCAGAAGTGAAAGTCTTACCTGGCTGCAGTTTGGGATGGAGGGGATTGATCTGACTGTCGATAGCGCTAGCACACAGTCAAATTGCATCAGTGGCGCAGTCGATGCTGTAAAATTATTTACAAGGTACTTTATGCTTCAAAGAGGCACGGCCAAGAGCGCCTGTCTGTGAACTCTCTCTTGTAACGTCTCCCTAATGTGTAACTTGTTTCTATTAAAGCTTCAGAAGCTCTGACTGACACGTTTAAACAGCGCAGGCCTGTAATATGTGATAAACAGCTTTCTTAACCCAAGATAACCCCAAACTTTATAAGGTTATGACGATAACACTATTGTTTACTCAACCATGGACTTGGTGTAATCAAGCACGATAAAGACATAAAAAAGTCTTTGCACTGCAGACAACGACTACATCAGTATTTGAAAGGGTCAGTTGCGTTTAAATGAACATCAAAACAACTCTGGAAATCAGTGCAACACAATCTGCACAAAGCTGTATCTAGACAGATGAAACACTGCCTGGCTGCTGTGGAGAGACCCCTCATGGTGGTGGTGGTCAGATGAGTCATGGTCTGCTGGTCAGTGAGAGATGCTACACTCAGAAAATCTTCGGGCGGCACAGCACTTTGAAATCGCTCCAGTACCAGCCATGGAACGTGAAGCGAATTGTCTCTCCATTTCAGTGGCCGTGGGTGACGTAAGTGTACGAGTGCGTGTATAAAAAGAATTGTTAAAATACCTATTACAGGAAAAGTGCTCTAAACCTGTCTGGATGGCTGTAATTTTCCCTTTATCTGCCGTTGTGATGGGTGCTTAGCCCGCCTACAGGTGCAGCCAGTGGTCAGCTGTATTCCCCACCGGGGTCGACGTGGATCAGCCATTTTACCCAAAATTCTGTTTACTCTCACAATTAACTAATCAGGGCAGCAGCTGCAGGAGCCAACCCCGAGGTGTTGCCTAGCAACCTAGCCGCTGTGGTCTGGCTCCGTGCTTGATGTGTGAGAGTTACTGCCGGAGTAAAACTGTCTCTGCTGCTTCACTGATTTGTGGATTTCCATCAGGCCTCAGTCAGCTTCAGCCTTCTTCAAGGTTCCACTCTTGGGAGGCTGGACACAAACCCTTTCAGAAGAACACCTGGTCTGTCCTCATCTCCTAACAGGAGTGCTTTTAAATCATAGTTTTTTTCTTACGTTCATTTTTCATAACAATTGAAAACAGTGCATGAATGTTTGAAATGCAAGTCTTTCATTACAGACAGAACTTGCCAAGTTCCAAAGCAACAATACACTCTCAAGAAAAAGATTTCCATTTTGCTAGATCAGTGATTTCAGGACATATATACTCGGAAAGGCACAAATAGTGTGTTTTTTACGAATTAGGTATTCGGACAAATACTTAAAAATTTGTATTCGGGAAACTACGCCCCCCAGTACACGTTCCAGGCTCACGTTCGGGAATAGATACTCTTTTCCAGTGCCGGCCATGGGGGGCATTAGTAGGCATTGCCACCCCTAGCGATTTAAAAGCCCCCCCAATGCGTCGCTCAGATGTAGGGGCGGACTGGAACTTGTTTGTCCTGTAAAATTTGTGAATGGTCGTACGTCGCTGAAGGTATCTCCTTTTGCACTTCTCCCATTAGAAATATTCGTTCCGCCTTAAAAGCTGCTCTTGCAGCCTGGGGAGCAGCACTTAGGGTGGAACAAAAAAATCAGCCAGCAAGTGGCAAAAAACCATAAACCCACCACTCCCCACCCTGGGCCACGTCCAATAGCGTCCGCCCATGCACTACGAAACCAAACCCCTTAATTTTACCCCTCAATTTTACTTTATTTTTCCCGAAATTTCCAGGAAAATAAGGAAAATTAAGTGGAAAAGTGCACAGATTAAGGCTGATTAAGGGGTAAAACTACTGAATTTTTCCCTTATTTTTAAAATTTGGCCCTTAAATAACTAAGCCTCCAGAAGAAAATATTTAATGTTTTGGATTAAGGGGTTTTCACACTCACACCTTAAATCCACTTTTAAGGTAAAATTAAGGGAATGGCCACTTAATTCAAGTTCAGGTGTTTGGAATATTTTCAGGGGTAAATTAAGGAAGAGTTAAGCACATTTTAAGTACATTCATAGTGATGATCACGAAGATGCCTACCCAGTTTGCACGTTTCATTATAAATGTTCCTCGAATACAAATACAAATACAGAAGATAATATATACATTATCTTTTGCCTCGTAAGCTCTGGTCCCCGTCTCGATGTCCTCAAATGGTTCTGATTGGATGATAATTTCATAGCAACACATTATTTTAAATAAGTAACATGTCCTTACTAGGTCCCTCAAAGATTCCATTCAAAATACTGCATGCCATGAAATAGATATGACAAATCGGATATAAGAGACACAGAGTGGAACAGAGACCAATAAGTGAATTCAAAACATGCAAGATCATGCCTTTGGCAATTTATGGAGCAGGCAAAAGATCTTTTTAATCATGTAACAGAGTTTAATCATGTATTTGTAACAGCCCTAATTTGTTTTTGCTTTGCTTTCACTCAGTAGAGATTTCAAACTGAAAGCGATTGTCTTTCCACTTATTGAACAACTGTACCTCCAATCAGAGAAGCTGAATGCTGCACACACTTCCTCCGAGGCGTGTGAAGTCTGCTGCTGCGTCTTCCCAAACCACTCGCCACACAGCTTTGCCAAGGGCCTGGAGCAGATACGCTTGGAGGAGAATGCTAATGAATCAACACTGAGATGTGGACTGCACAGCTGAATCAGTTTGTAACTTCACAGCAGCAACAAAGTGACCCTCACTGCCCAATTCCCCCTGATGGGGGGAGTTAATTGCAATCTCAGAGGACACCCATGTAGCACACAGCACATTGCATGTGCTAAACGAAACTGGGAACAATCTGTTACTGGATTTAAACAAGCTGGATATCACCAGGCTTATATGCATGCTACTGCTTTTGAGGGCTGTATAATTTTCTGCATATTTTCGGAGCATATTTTCAGAACAAGCCACGAATGCTATGTGTCACTGTCATATCTGTGTTCCCTGTCAGTCTCTCCGCTTAAGCCATACAGGTGCAAAAGGGAAGGGAGGAGCAATACATCTTCCAAAAATCCACTGCGGCATCAGTAATTAGATAATGTCTCACTTGCTTGTCTAAGTGGATCATAATGAACAGGAAACGCACAGATTAATTGACAATTAAGGTGCCATTGTCGTGCATATGGGCAGCATTGCCGCTCCTGTCTACAGATGATGCCAAATGTGGTGTAATAAGTAACCCTGAACACAGAGCTTCATCTGTTATACACAGCAGAATTAATGAGTTTAGATCAGGCAATATGAGACTGTTCCATTGCATTACAGACTTGTATTTTATATCAAATTATACTACAGACTTGTTTATTAGTCTTAGCCACAGAAAACATTTTAAACCTTTGGCAACATATTAAATATAGGCTTCAATATGACTGTTAGGTCTTTTCCTACAATCATACTTCTAAACCTCAATCATGAAAAAGATTAAAATATGATTTATCTGAATTTTCCAAAATATAGTAATGCTCAAATAATCATAAATAATTCTATATTTATTATGAGGCAGGTGTCCACATTATTTTTGACATCAAATAAAGCTGCCTCCCCAGTTATGGGAGACTCTTTAGATTGTTGCTTTGGAAACAGACATGGACATCGGAGCATGATTTGGGGGCGGTTGTAGAAGAAATGCCAAGATAGCATGTCATTTTATTCCATGACATTTTCAAACATGCTCTACATGGAAAGTCGTCAGTCTTATCTCTCAAGCTGCCTTCCGTTTATTCACAAAAAAAAAATACTGCAGAATGTTATTTCCACTCATCATTTTTCTGAGAGGCTAATCCTTAACCAGAATGGTGAAGGGTTCTGGGGCCTATTGCATAGAAACACACTGGACAGGACAAACACATTCATGAACACATTTACACTTGGGGTCAATTTACCATCTCCAATCCACCTGATGTGCAGGCCTTGGAACTGTGGGAAGATAACAGCTTCTGACAGATACCCACATAGAAACAGAGAGAAAATACAAGCAACACATTGAAAGCACCCTTGGCCGTCCCGGCCGGGAATTCAACTCAGGACCTTCTTACTGTGGGGTGACAGCAGTGCCCACTGCTTCATCAATGTCATTTCCACCACAGTCACCTCTACTACACTCCTCTACTTGGTGGCTGTCACGAGTGGTCGCAAATGCTTCCACTCGTGAGCTACCTCGAAAGAGGGGTCGGGACAAACAGGGCTCCATTCA
>JBBKCR010000122.1:20864544-20875025 GCA_037577295.1 Ladigesia roloffi | reverse complement strand
GACACAGGTGTAAACACTGAAGAACACGTGACACAATTTCAACCCAAAACGTGTCAACATAAAAGTCCCTCTTCTTATATACCCAAACAGAAAAACCAAACATATGACAGAGACCGTCACAGTGGCAAAGACAAGAGTGTGGTGGAAAAGACACCTGCACTTGTAGGTTTTAGTCCAAAAGTGCCTATTTGGAGAAAGCAACCTCATATAAAATCTCTTTCTCAGGCACTGTAGTCCCACCACTCAACAAATTCCTGCTGTAATTTGCAGAAACATTCAGTCATTCTGGTGCATCCTGCCATGTGAGGGCCTGAACTAACAAATGGGAGTTGGATCTCCCTCAGACATTATCCAAGTCGGAACTACGGCTGATCTATTTGCTGCTCTATTTGGAAATTACATAGTTTGTTTATTCGGCAGTGTTTCATTTCTGCCATCAAAGATTGCCTGATCTTCCCCGCACTGTGGGAAGCATTTGGTTGGAAAAAAAACTTTCGCAGAGTGTTTTTTCTTTTTCTCACTCAAGACACACGCTTGACGTGCATAGCGATGCCTGATGTTGTAATTTCCCGGTGGGTTTTGTACCCGCTTTCCTTTGAGATATTCCTAGGAGATGATACGTTGTCTCATCTGAGATGAGAACAATGATTGCATGTCTTTTATAGACCGCATGTATGAAACATGACATGATCTGAAAAGAGAGGAAAAGAGGAGAAAAAAAAACAACTCCATGTTGTAAAGAGTTTGCCAGCAAGTGTGGAATAATTCACACTCCCACATGTCTGCTGTAGCGCTGTTCAGAGTCTGGAGATTTCTGCAGCCAGGAATCATTTTTGTGTTCTTAGCCATGTTGCGGAACCTTGGGGTCTGATAATATGATTCAAACAGCACTTCCACTCTCAGGGGAAATCCACACCAAATACAGAACCGCGCGAGCACCTGCTGAGGTCTAGCCACCGCTGGCCTGCTAATTACTCTTCTAAAACCAGTGGATGTTTTGTTCATGACTACCTGCCTGATACACCAATTGCCTGTACCCTTCTGCACCAGGCTTTCAACTTTGTGGACTCTTTGTGGAACATTTTTTATTTCAGCATGACTGTGTCTCAATGCACAAGGACATATCCACAAAGAGATGGCGAGAGGAGTTCAGTGCGGAGAGACTTGACCGGCCCGCACAGAGCCTTGTCCTCAACCCCATTTAACACTTTTGGATGAAATGGAACAGAGATTGTGAGCCAGGCCAGCATCAGTGCCAGACCTTATAAATGCTCAATAATTGGGCACACATTTCCATTGAAACTCAAAATATATATTAAAGTCTATGTATTCGAATACAGTGCAATTAATGGTGTACTGGAACTGTGTCCCAATACTTTTGTCCATATAGTGTTTCTTTAAATCTTTAATGAACAGCAGTACCACAGATTCCTCTCATATCCACATTTTGCCTCAGTGAACAATGTGTTGCTTTTTTGTTTGAAGCTTGAGTATTTATTTAATTCAACTAAAACTTAGCAAGTGCAGTTAGCTAAAACATGCATAGCTAAGTCTCTCAAGATAATGAAAATAACTGATAACCTCTGAGAAACCAATGTAATGAGCAGTTGTAATGTGACTTAATCTAAATCAGAATCAGATTTTTTGTTGAAAGCGTAGTATAGTCACTTCCCGTACATTGTTTTGTGTGTTTAGTTTAGATTTTTGCCTCTAAGCTCCCTCATGCAAATGTATGTGTATGTGAACTGCCTGTTTGGCTTGGCTCATCTTGCCGCTCCACTGGCTTACCGCCAGGCAGTAGACCAAACATGATTTGTCTTGCTTAGTAAGACTCTGTGTAAACTATTTGAGCAAGAACTAGTAGCTTCATGGTTCAGTTCCTCTGTTTGTTGGCCATAATGTGAAGCAGTGTATTGGATAGTTTATTGTTGGAGTAAATAGGATAGTAGTTAGATAGAAGATGTTTAGATAGTTTATTGTTAGAGTAGATAGGAACGGAAGTCGCTTTGGATAAAGGTGTCTGATAAATGCTGTAAATGTAAATGTAAATGGTTAGATAGTTTATTGTTAGATTAGTTAGAATGGTAGTTAAATAGTAAATGGTGAGATAGTTTATTGTTAGAGTAGTTAGGATGGTAGTTAAATAGTAAATGGTGAGATAGTTTATTGTTAGAGTAGTTAGGATGGTAGTTTGATAGTAAATGGTTAGATAGTTTATTTTAGAGTATTTAAGACTGTAGTTAGTTCGAAGATGGTATTTCTATTGTGTTTTTCTGTTGAGTTTTTTAAGTTCCGTCTGGTGGCTGAACAAGCGGTCTCCCTTTTCTTTCCTTGTTACATCTTCCCCCTAGAGGATAATACCCCCTAAATGCAAATGGAAACTGTACACATATTCCGTTCGACCATAAAATTATACAGATTTTAAATTGGAAAAATATCAGTATTTATCAATAACTTTGCCGTAATTTATTTTAATTCAAAAATATATTTTCTCCCAGCACCTAAACTAGGTCAAGGTAAGTTATGGCAAAATGAATTCACCGCATTTAAATGTGTACATCATTTCAACATTAATAAAATATTCTACTTCAACACAATTTCATATTTGAGTTGATATACTATTAGGAATAATGAATAATATATTGAAGCAATCTTTTATTCATGTGGAAATGATGCCTGCATTGGAATCAAATCTGAGCCTGGTTAGTTAATAGGCTTCCTTTATGGTCAGGCGGTTTTAATGCCCCTTCAAAAATGGATGATATTAACGCCCCTCCTAAGTGACGAGATACAAGGTTTGCCTGTAACACATCTCATGCTTTTAGTTGTATCAACTGTAACTGGAAAAGAATGAGACAAAATGATACGTCAATGGCCATTACATTATGACTTGATCTTATTTGATGTGCTGATTACAATAGAGCTTCTTCCAATGAACTTCTCAAAGTTGAATCCGTCACCTTATCTATGTCTTGCCAGCAAGAATAAGAAGCTTTTAAAGTCCTAATCGAAGCGTTATCCAACATAAATCATTTTTATAGCAGGGTGATGCTCACTGACGCACACATTAGAGTGAAATGAATCTAGTCACAGTTCATTTGCTCATGCGGGCAGTACAGTCACCTCTGTCTGTCTCTTCTTCTGTCTCCAAATCTGACATGTGTCATATTGGTGCATTCTCCTCTCGTGTCCATAGCAACTGAGCACATCTTCTGATCTGGTCCTGAGCTGATGGTTGATAGGCGCAAATGCTTTCATGCATGCCACCGACTTCTCTTATGATTTGGAATCGTGGATTGATTAATACCAGTGGGGAGGAAAGAAAATATCAGTTGTCAAATTTCAGCAATTGGAAATGATGTAAATAGATCACAAACATGGCCCTCGCAGGGATTTTGGCACTGGCTTTTCGCTGCTGAAGAGTGGTTGCTAAATCTGTTTGAAAATATCAGTGAAATTTGTCAGGTTGTCGTTCTCAGTGTCTCGAATATACTGTTTAATAATCTGCATGGCACACAACACTGAATAAAGTTTCTTTCCCTTTTTTAATAAAACTCTCTGGAGTGATTAATAATCCGGAAATTAAAACAAGAGAGAAAAAAAAGAAACTGAACTGGTCCTCCGAGACCCAGGCTTAGTTGAAGTGAATCACAGGGAACCACTATTTTTACGTTATTTCTAATTATCACCTGCTCTGGGCTGAAGGCCTAGAGCAGAAGGACCAGACTTTATGGCCTAGTCCACTTTATAGAGGCACAAAACAGAGACACAAAGTGATTGTTCCCGTGAGTAATGTTATGGCTTAACCTGTCTCATATGCACGCCCAGATTAATCGTATGCTTTGCCTTGTGGGCCTGTTTTACGCTCAGTGTCACAGTTTTGTCTGGTTACACCAATGTGCAATCCCATGTGAAATATTTTTCACACAAGGGAGTCTATTTTACTCCCTTACAAATAAAGGGGTGTTCTGATTCAGGGCAAAATCTTTGAATCCAATATCGGACAAAGTCAGGTAAATGATTCACTACACTTTTAGCTAGACACTTTAAAGATAGATGTGTCAGGACATGAGTAAATGATGAGCAGCAAGGCTAAGTATCACATGGGTGCCTGTATAGTGCACTTTGTTGGAATAAGATTACAGGCTTCTGCAGCCAAACAGTGTGTGGATGCAGAATTCCAAATTGTGCATTCTATGGGTGTAAAAAGTCATTTTATAACTCATTTGTTAAAAAAAAAAATTTTATTCACTAAATGGAATAATAACAAGGCACACCAAATTGTTGTTTTTCACTGATGTTCTCACTACTGCAATTTTGAACTGCAGAACCATCTTCCTTTGGCTGTGCAACAACAAGCAATAGTTAACTGGCATGTTAAAACTAGCCAGACCACTTCTTCATTATAGATAACATAACAAATCAATAAAAAATGTACCTGAAATCTCATGTGCTGGGCTGATAAGATGTCAGTTGTGTAGATAGTAAGCTAATGTTGCCCTCTCTTAAAATGCATAGGAAGCTACTCAAAAGTGTCTAGTCTGCACAAACATCCCTAGTGTGAAACCCCTGAAAGAGCCGTTATAATACAAAGGCTAAATAACAACTAAAGATCTTTTTAAGATTCAAAAGTCCATGTGAACAAGTACGAAGAATGTTAATCATCACAAGAAACAGAATGAAATAAAAAATGCAGACTTAGAGTGGGCAGTGCAGAAAGTAAATTTAATAAATCTATTATTAATTGAGTAAAAGCTATCTAATTAAATATATATTTACATAATTACAATTGCATAGCACAGCAAAAGAAATCATTAACTCACCGCCTCGAAGGGTTTTATCAGTGTGGTTAGCATGAATGCAAGGCAAGATGACACCGAATGAAGCTTCTGCTGAATCTTCAAATCACTTTCCCAAAGTCTTTCTGACGATGTCACATTGGTAATTACATAAAGGCATGATAAAGTGCTGGTGTCCACGATAATTACTTTGGAGATATTGTCTTGTTATGCACCAAATGCTGCTTGGCTTTTTCGCGCGACAGTGTCTTAATTATTGCACACTCAAGGGGGCATCAAAGTGGCCCAGGCGCCCAGAGTGATTGACAGATAAATTAATATTGTCAGGCCCTGGAGATGCATGATAGACTCCCCTTTAAACGCATCGTTACTGGGCTCAAGGACAACACAGACCCTTCTCATGCTCTGCTGAGAGTTCGTAACAAAAGAGAGGCTTTTAGCCTTTCATCACTTTGAGTTCCGCATCTTCATTGGTTGCACTTAAAGAAAACACAGAGAGCTGCCGTGGGGCAACATCCCAAATCTAGGCCTTTTAAAAAATGGACTGAAATGACATCAAGAAAACCAATGACCTACTTGTATGAGTGAGTAATGAATAGTTTGGCAGATATGTATGTGTTCATGCATGGATAATAACTAAATACTGCAAGTGCGGTGTTAGGTGAGGTATTCTGCTCCCCTTCTACTTCCTGCACTTCTTTTAAAAAAGAAATAAGTATGCCAGCACAGGGGAAATCAGATAGCGAGCACTTAAACATGGGTGAGTGGCTGTGTGCTAATCCCAGTGGTTTCCAACATGGCTCAGAGAGTTCATCAGCTATGTAACACATGCCAGTTGCACTAATCAGAACACTAGCTGCACCACAGGCTATTCCTTTCCACTTCATCTCCCTGCTCATTTACTGCCCTGCTCCTTTGGTATTCGCTCATTGGTACTTCTTCAGGCCATGGCAGTGGCATTTCTTCACTCCTCCAATGTCCAAAAGGGACCATTAGATTATTTGTGTAGACATCATCTGTCTAGTTCATAGCCGGGCCACTGCAGTCTGAGAGTAACTGTTTCTGAACTTGAAGGGCTTTGTTTCAAAAACACATTATGTTTTTAGGAGTGGACTTGACAAATACAAGAAATATCATTAGTATTCCACTATGAAAGCACATTTATTTGAGTAAAAGAGAGTGATAAAATGATGTACACTCCAAGTATAAATTGGTACACTGTAGTGAAACTAAAGACGGATCAGTGTTACCATTAAAATATTGCTGTGTGGACAATTTGCAAACATTTTTCAATAATATTGTCACAGATTGCGACGCAGGAGTTTGGGAAGGGAAGGGGCGAACACAAGAGAGTAGGGCCACAGGGTTTTATTAAGGGCGGACATACAAACATAACATATGAATACACACACTGACATGACCCGTGCTCCTCAAACAAACAAAAGAACAAAACAAAACTGCGATCTCATATCGAGCCGGGGGGGGAGGCAACCAAGAGTCATGGAATAACGGGAGGAACACCGGTCTGAAATGGAAAGAGATGTATGTTAGTAATGATACAATGTAGTACCTTTCCAAAGTTCTCCACCTCTCCATCAAACATGATGATAAATGAGTAAGAAAGCTAAGATACAAGGCTTCTAAGAGTTTATACAAACAAGCGAGCTAACCAACAAACTAGACCACTGCCACCAAGAGCTCTAACAGAGTTGGTGAAGGGTAGATACAAGTATGGAGTCGGGAATCCTCTGAACCTCCCTGGACTCCACCTAGAACATAGAGAAGAGGGAGAGAGAGCGAGAAGCTGAGTCGCAGGGCTGTTGATAAAGGATCATTATCGTAACCTCTCTGAACCTATTGAATCACAGAGGAACGACAGACAGACCCTCTGAGAACAGAGAGGGTTCAGAGAGAACCGAGCCACGACGTCTGTGTGGGGTTCCGACGTACAGAGCCATGGGGCTGGAAAGGTTCAAACAAACAGCCATAAAAGGCTGAAAGTTCAGTCAGATAGACTAAATCACTGTATTCAGGATCTCTTGCACTAAGCTGGCACAGGATAACAACCTCCAATGAACCGACACTAATCAAGCAGGATTAGTTTTGCAGGACTATAGAACAGACTAACAAACACGCAAGAATTACTGCAACCAGGATCTAAACACCTGATAAACACACTTTATATTAACATCGCTCTATCCTTTTACAGGTTATAGAGCAGCATCGCTCTACACTTCTACAGGGCTGGAGAGCGGACCAACAAACAAGCAAGGTTTCTGCAACCTGAATCTCACACAGCAGGCGCAGGACCTAAATCTATGACAACCAGACTTTTACCCAACATCACTCTATCCCTCTACAGGGCAGAAGAGCAGACCAACAAACAGACATAACAACTTACCAGGTGTACAGACAAAAGGCCTAGGGCCACAATCAGGAAAGGGAAACAAGGACAGGCTCTCGCCCGACCATCAGCCTACCTCAATCTTCAGGAGGGTTCGGCTTGCTTCAGGCTTTAATAGAGCCCTTGACTTCTTTACCCAAAGTCTAGGGTGCATGCCTTGATGCCCGGGAGACTATGACTTCTCCATGGATCTTCAAAGGCATCGTCAAGAAGATACGCTGAGGACGAAAACTAGCTTACTGCGACCTGGATCTCACACAGAGCAGGCACAGGATCTTAATATCTGATAAACAGACTTCATACAAACATCGCTCTATCCTTTTACAGGCTATAGAGGGGCATCGCTCTACCCCTCTGCAGGGCTAGAGCGTGGACCAACAAACAAGCAAGTTTACTGCAACCTGAATCTCACATTGAGCAGGCGAAGGGGACAGACAGACAAACCAGGGAAATAACAAACCAGGAAAGAAGCTCGGACCTAGGACACACAGGCAAGCAAGAAACAAACAAACACAAAACAAAGGATATTTGATGAATGCAGCCTCAGCGATCTCTTAAATACCCCAGATAAAAACACGACACAGTTGGACAGACACGGGCGTAACGGCACAACCGTCACAAATATAAAGCTAACTAGAAAGCAACACATGCTAGTGTTCTTCATCTTCTAAGTTTTCAAATTATAAGTATGAAGCTGTTTAAAAGATTATAGAATTTTAGATGTGAACACAATTAGGCACATGCACTGTTAGATCACATCAAGGGTCTGAGTTTCTGCCCCTTTTGCCCTCAACGGAGCCCTCACCCAGAAATAAAGTTCCGCAAGCTTCACCGCTCCTTGGTACAATACTGGAGCCTCTGGAAATTTCTCCTCAGTAACTCACACTGGCCATGGATGTAAGAGCACAGCCCTGGAAAACATGCAATGATATAGTACGCATTATCTCTTTCGTCACATTGCATAATGGACAACAAATAATAAAAACAGTAAAGGAGTAAAGGCTGCAGATGGCATCTAAAACCAAGCTTTATCAGGGGTCAAAGCAATTAGATGACCTAAATGGTAACATTACAACCTTGCATGCTGGAATTCAAAAGCCAGGAGTTATTCTTTGTTTCCTCTGAAATCCCTCTGAATAACATCCTAATTGCAGGATTAATTGATCTATACCTAAAATAATGAATAAAAAAAAAACAATATACATTGAATTTCTTAACAATATTCTGCTGTGCAGATTTTAATCTACACAGTTTACTGCTGAATTAAATAGAAAGTTATTAACATACAATAAAGCAATGGTATGCTCACATCAAATCTATATGCATGATTCGCCACTAGAGCTGATACGAAAATATATATTTTGACAGGTGGATTGTAGGAGTGAGTCTTCCACTGCACTGGATTGCATCAGAAATGTAATAAAGAAGGAAACATTTTATCAGATGACAGTCGCACTTCCTCGAGTGCAGCTTCCCTACATGTTCTGAAGCTACGTGCTGCACTCTGATTAGCACCTTACCCTCCTACTTCACTGTTAAGACTTGAAACAGAGATGTGGGTTCAGCTGTAGATTCAGCCACCTTTGGTCAGCCCTGCGGTGCTTTTGGTCCCAGCTAGCACGAGCACTCCCTGAGTGTCTCTCACCGAGCGTGTGTTATCTCTCCTAATTGCTAGTTTATGTTTTAACACTTGAGCGGGTCACGGCTCATTCCAAACGGCTTCATCTCTAATGACTTTATGCCTGCAATGGTGTCTGGGCAACTCCAGCCCATAAATCAGGACAATTAAAAGCCTGCATCAAGAAGATTGAGAGCAATCACAAGGGGAGAAAACATGTCATTTGTCTGGGGGATGCTTCTTGATGTGTCAGCTATAAAGTTGGACAGGGGTGACATTATGTCAGATACACTCGTTTGTAAATGCTTAAAAATCAAGGTTTCTTAATGGTTCTTGGCTTAGAGCTACAATTTTAGGAAAGAACTTCAATTGCTATAGAATAAGATTATTGAAGTAGAAAAAGTGTTTTTACACTTCTTCATCTCATTTACACAACTGATTCTTTAAAGCTAATTTTCTCAAAGTGAGGGCTGAATACTACTCCTTATATATTTAGACGTTTTTATGAAGTTTTTACAAGCTGATTATTTATATAATCTGCACTTCACTGAATCCAATTAATCCAGACTAATTATTTCTCTTTGCAATGAAACTCGGTGTTAGTGTTCTCAAAGTACCAAAAAGGTTCATGATATGCACAGAAAAGCATAAAAGCATGTTGTGACAATAAAATATCAAATTGTCCACCCCTAAATTACTCATGTGATTGTTCTAACTACATAACATGTGCTCTCTCTATGAATAAGTAAAATTTAGTGAATTTGTTTGAGGAACAACCAGGACCATTTTTGGACTTTTTTTTTAGCATTATTCTTTTTGAGAATGTACTGTTCTTTCTGGTGGGTAAGATGAACACTGTGCACCACACACTGTGCACTGCTTTGAGCATCATTATCCAGTTACAGCTTCATTAAGAAAATGTAAGCCACTGGCAAATGTGATATACGCAGGTGGATTAAGCTCTATTCATGAAATGGCATTTGGATGTGGATGTTTTGTTGACTGATTTGTGCTCTTTCTCTCTCCAGACAACTCTTCTAGCCTCTTTGATTTTTGGCAGGTATGTGCATGTGGCCAGGTCACATACTGAGTGACCCCCGCATCACTGGCTATAATAACCCCTACATTTTTCTATTTTTGTGCTGAGCCCTGCCACCACCTCAGCTACTCAGACCACATCTTTCATTTGAGAGACCACTTAACACCTTCAAGTCAGATGGTAAAGCTGCCCTGGGAACAGCAAGGGCCAACCTGTCCTGGACCATCAAAACTGCAAAGCACACACATGTACAGAAAATCTATGGCCACATCCAGGACCCTCACACACGGTGCATGTGGAAGAGCATCTGAGTCACCATCAACTATATCTCTACCTGCCTGTGTCAATGGGGCTTCCCTTCCAGATGTGATGAATGTCTTTTGCATATGGTTTTAAGTGCTGAACAACAAGGCAATGAAGAAGACCACCTGGGTGCTCTGTCTGATGTTGGCTGCTGTGTCAATCTGTGGAAGACTGCTGGACTAGATGACATTCCTAGTTGTGTAGTCAGAGTATATATATATATATACAGTGGGGCAAAAACTATTTAGTCAGCCACCGATTGTGCAAGTTCTCCCACTTAAAATGATGGCAGAGGTCAGTAATTTTCATCATAGGTAC
>JBBKCR010000122.1:20829460-20846406 GCA_037577295.1 Ladigesia roloffi | reverse complement strand
GTTTTCCTGTTTAAATACCCTCCTGCGTGAGTTACTTCCGCTACCTAGTGACGTCACGCGACCTGGTGCGTACGACAAGTCCCTTCATAAAAAAGGTGGTAATGTCGGCGTGTAAAGAAGAATCTAAACACAAAACCACAACAACAGGCTGCTGAGGCTTATACTGTTCCTGCTTTGTGTTGTACACTTAAATTTAAAACAAAATTCAGGGCATCAGCCTTTGTTTTGTTTGTTTTATTGTCATGTTACAGAGGTTACAGAGAAATGTAATAAAATCAGCTCAATCTTTGACACCTGTGTTCCACCACTGTATCTGAATTTATTAAACGACTATTTGACTTGATTTTGTTGACAGAGTAGAGAGACTTAACTTTATTAACTAAAACTACCTTGTATATCATATCAGGTCACAGTTGTGTTGTAAATGATCCCCCACCCAAATAATACCAGTTGTGGTCCTCTGGGAATGAGCCAACAAAGGATGAACAGAAACAAATGAACTATATTTAGAATAATAACTTTCTCTTTCTTTTTCTTCATCCAGCAGCCTCTCCCTTGTTCCTGTTTAGGGATGTCCTTGGGAGGGGGCATATTTGTATATTTCTCTAGAGATGTGCTTAAATATAGCAATGTCATTGTTGGTCTGCCAGTAAAGCTATTTTCACCTGTTCATCCATCACTGGAGACATGGCAGTCTGGAACTCGAGGAAGTGTGCTGCAAGACCTGCATGGCGTTTTGTAAATGCTGGCAGGTCTGTCATTGCCTGCCTTGTTGGGACTTAATCAAGCTGAAATGAAGTGCTCATCAAATTTTTACTTGGCTTCCAGTATGTCTGAAGTTTTAGTGAGCCAGATCCAGCAGAAGCAGTAAGATATGCCTGCTTACAGCAGATGCTCAAACACTGCAGGCAGCCTGAGTGAAGCCCTCTTGACAGGTTACAGCCACCCCACATTAGTATCCCACATGGGTTTGGTAATGAATCTAAACAGAACTAGTGGCATCTTGAGCTATTAGTAGCATCTGGAGTCAGATACTGCAATCGGAAAGGCCTTTCCAAGTTCACACGCACAGTTTATAGGATGTCATAACTGTGTTTGGCACTTTTATGCTGTAAATGTGATGCTTACTTATTTCAAATAATGTATTTGCACTACCAGTCAAAAGTTTGGACAAACCTTCTCATTCAATGATTTCCTTTGTTTTTATTATTGGCTACATTGTAGATTCATATTGAAAAGGTTACCTATTGCTCTGATGACAGCTTTACACACTCTTGGCATTTTTTCAGCCAGATTCCTAAAGGTATCAACCTTGAATTGCATTACTTAACAGGTGGTCCTTGTCAAGAGTTCATTAGTGGAAGGTCTTACCTTCTTAATGTGTTTTTGGATCATCAGTTGTGATGGTAGGTTTGGTTTACAGTTAGCAATCCAATCTGACTGCAGTTCTACTCCACATTATAGCAAGAACCACTTAATTAAGTAACATGAAACAACAGTCCATCATTACCTTATTACACAACATATTTTGGTTAGTTTAATTCCATGTGTTTTGTCATCATTCTGTGGGTTTTAATAATAATCTACTATGAGGAAATTTTAATAAAACAAAGAATACTGAATGAAAATGTTTTGACTAGTAGGGTAAATTAATGTTATTTCAAATGGACTTATAGAGGTGAGTGACAGATGAAAGGAGTAAGCTGAAAAAGGTGCTGGATTATATAAGTCTCTGGACCAGTACTGTTCATCCAGATATCATCTCCTCAACTGGTGTTTTGATGCATGTGGTGGAAAGTGTCTCTAACAAATCAGTCCAAACCTTCTTAGGGTCTTCATCTGGGTTAAGATCTGACGAATGCAAAGGGCAAAGCAGCTGCAGTACATCATTGTCATTCATGATACCACCAAGGGGGCACTGTCATCTTGGAGGTGACCACTTCCATTAGAATGGAAATGTTTTCTCACCAAATAAAGTGACCATTCAGGAATTCTGTGAATTTTTCTCCATATTGTACATATCAATCTTTATGTAATGTCAGTTAAGATAGAGAGTCTAAGACCACAGATGTGATAAATGTACCCAAACCTTGGCTGAAAAATGACAACATAGAAAAACAAAGATTCAAGATACAAACATCTGTTTGTCACATGCACAGTCATACACATGCAATGTGCAACACTGAGTGATTCCTGAGACAGTGCAAAAAAAAAAAAAATAGAATAAGAAAAATAATAGAAATAAATGCCAAATATACAAAAAATGTAAACAATATAATTAACAGTATATACATACTAAGGGCTGGATTTTTATAACAGAGAATAAATATAATTGTACATACTGTTATAACGCAAATGGTGAATGGTCATGCAGTTTAATATTTAAAAAAAAAGTGCATTATGGGCATTATGGTATGAGGAGTCCTTGTTGAGAAAGTTTATAACCTGGGGATCTAATCTCCTCCTGAGTCTTTCAGTCCTGGCTGTAAGGTCATAGAACCCTTTGTCTGAGTTTAGGTGGCAGAACAGTCAGGATGGGCTTTGTGGTCTAGGGCAGAGGAGTTCCCAAACCATGAAATGATGCTCAATAAAGTGTAAAGTGACCATTCTGTCATATGTGAACACACCACAGTGCACAGCACCAACAACACATAATCCTTTCTCTACATTAACTCTTTCCACAAGTGGAGCAGCAGGCAGCCAGCAGTGTGTGGGAACTGTACTCTGATTAAGGGCACCTCAGAGATGACGGTAACACTTTTGGAATTTGAACCTACATCTATCTGATTGCCGGGCAAACACCCCAACCAATAGGCCACAAATTGATCTTCATGGTTAAGATGTTATTGAAAGCATCTGTATAAAATTTTAAAAGTGCTCACCAACTCTACCATCTCCAATTATGTAGTAGGACGTGTAAGGATGTTGCTGTTTCCCATAGCCCATGACCAGCTCCACTGTCTTGCTGGAAACAATTAGACTGACACTTTGTTGTCAGGTCCTCAGATATGTTGACTTATTGTTGAATATCAGCAAGCTTTACAATATGGTTGGAGCTTTGAGTTGCCACACAATCACAGATGTACAGCAGGGGACTTAACACCAAGGATAAAAGCAAAAAATGTAAAAAAAATGTGACGGAACTCCTCTGCCATATAGCTGTGTTGTCCATTATCCCCTATGCCAATAGTTGAGATACCACACAAAAACACACACCTGCCATTTTCATCTTTATTTCAGCCTGACCGAAATGGCTTACCATTATTGTCCATTTCATTTATTTAAGCTCATCTCCGCTTATTCTTCAGTGTTTTGTTCATAACTGGCCAAAGGCCTGTTAGATCATTTGGTTAGAGAGTGGTGCTAATAATGCCGAAGTCGTGAGTTTGATCCCCACACAGGTCAGTCTGAGGGCAGATCTGCATTTATCAAGCAGTTTCCTCTAAGATCAATACATTATTCTCATCTGTACCTTCCTTTAACAGAAGCACATCCATTTTTCTCCATGACCTCGTCTTTGTTTCAGGACATTAAAAGCGTTTGAAACTGATGTGGCACTAAATACTAGGAAATTATTTTCTCCTTACTATGAAGTTTGGCTTCTTAAACAAGCGTTGGGAAACAGCTTGTAGCCTGTAGGCTTGTAACCAGTGGGCTACTCCACAGCTATCAATATTAAAATGAACTGACTAAACCATGTTTATGTTTTTTTAAGAAGAATAATTAATTCATAATTCAACTAAGGATAACTTGCTCTGCCAAAGCTTGTTTACCCCCTGCCATGCCCTGCCCCCATTTTCTTTCTTAGCATCTGCATAAATATCAAAATTGGGCTTTTGGTGCTCTCGGTTGATGGAAATCTATCGTAGTAATGCAAATTTTTAATCCATGCTTAGCACGCAAACTTGTAGGGCACCGGTTTTGAGGGTGAAGGTTCTGGACACACAGTTACACACAATGACGACTTGGAGTCTGTTAATGAGTAAGTCCACTACCCACCAAGAGAGCTGACTCCCAGGTCCCTTGGTCTGGGAGAAACTGTGAGGACATAAGAGATGGCATCCTCTCCTGAACTGTTTCAGTGGTAGGAAAACTATAGCGAGGCCGATGGAGCTACGGATGGAGGAGCAGAGGAGAACTTTGATAAGTCTCTCAAACACTCATGACTACAGACGTTAGAGCCACAGGGTGATAGCCATACAGGCTGGAGGGCTTTTTGTGATTCAGTACTGGGAGACTGGTGGATATTTTCTAAGCACAGCTGCATCACTAATGTCAGGCTGCAAGCGTTGCTGGGTAGATGATTGATGCTAGGCTTCAAAATGTTAATCAACGAATAAGGAGTCAGCGATTTGAACAGTGGCACTATTGCTTTTATATTCTGTAATGGCACTCCACACGCTCCTGCCACCCCTGACCATAAACACACTCCACATACACACACACTCTAGGGGTCAAACACTGAGGTCAGCTCCGTTCCCCTGGTGTACACAGCCTATAACAGTTACAGTTGCTATTTCTTAATGGAGTGGCTTTATAATAAGGGGGTTATGCACTGTAGTACTACCATAATATCCCTCACTAGGTTATTGTGGATGGACTGTTCTTGCTGATCCAGACAGACCATATCCTGCATGGGCGCTCTCAGTCACCTGAAGATCAGCTGCTTTTCTGTTTTCCCACTAATATTGAACGAATGTAAAGGTATTACATTCCTGCGGTCAATTAGTATATGCTTTCTACCAGAGTTTCCAACACTGTTTACTGTCCTTCCTCAAGTTCCAAATGCAGTTGCAGCCAGAAACTCCAGTTTGCGCAATTTTTGTGACTGAACTTCCACTCACTTGATCTGTTATGATCAAAAATTGAGGTCAGCCGAGCCTGCTCAGCATTTTTATCCATGCACACTAGGATTTGTAATGTTTAACTGTACCATGCAATACACTTGTGTAGAACCACCCACTCTATTATTTAGCCTTTTCCTTTAATTGGTTACCTGGCAATAGTTTCCACATGAATAAAATATATGACATCAACACAATTTTATCTTTTACTTTTAGAAACAATTCTGTTTATATATTTTATTCATGTGGAACTGAAGCGTATATTCAGATTTACTTTCGATGCACCGCTGTCTTTAGTCTATTTGCATAAAATGCCTTTATAATTTCATTATGAAATCTGCAATCAGCCCAAGCTCATTTGACCTGACCCAGCGTGGAGCAACTCAAGGCTTTAAGAACATAATGAAGGAATATCTCAATGCTATGCTAATGCAGTACATTCTCAGTATGCAGGGATAACTGTATGGAAATGCATGTAATACATGCTGTCAGATGCTTTTTTGGATGTTTTTTTAGGAACTGGACTTATGCTGATGGCACTTCACTATGGCTTATGCATATTAAAGATGAGAAGGCTGTAGAGAATGAAAAAAAATGAATGATAGACTGAAGCATAATTGTATTTTCAAAGATCAGTAATTTGTCATTGTCATGAAAGAAGAGACATTAGAAGAATAAAAGTTTGACCATGCATGACAAAGACAGATAAAGCATTACATTGTCAAAGCTTCAAAATCTCTAGAAAGGCAACATCAGCTGTCTGTACCAGCAAAACACGCTACTGAGATGATCTTGTTGAAATAAATGCAGTTCATAACACGTATGAAACTACAATTATTAAAAAAAAAGAAGTTGATGCCATGGCCAAAGAGACCCTCCTTCACATGTAATGCTTGGTCCATTATTGCAGTAACCCTTAACAGTTACCTTTCAGAGATACTGCATGACACCAGTGAATAGGTTTTTATCTTTATTTTAGAATCTTTAATAGTAAAATGTCATTTTTTTTAAAAGAACAGCTTATTTTAAAAAGGCAATATGAATTTCAGCCAAACCAAGCAACCATGGATTTCCCTTGGTGTGTAGGGGCCGGCTAAAACAAATACATAAGAGTTTGAAACAAGAGTGGTTATGTTGTTTCAACATGAATTGGAAATTATAGGAAATTGTAGTGACCCCAAATACAGTTTGGACAACTAGGGCATTCTCTCCAGTTCCCAAATCTTAGGTAAATTGTCACAGGAACTGTACTTTTTCCATTAGTTGATGCCAACAGGGCCTGATGGTACTTCATAGTGCAATAAGCATTATTGAATTACCGAAGCAAAACACAAAATGAATAATGTCACTTTATATGGAGACACTTCTTAGGAAGCTAACATTAATATAATTGGCATTAAACTAGCTTATACGGAGCATGAGTTTTTGCCGTCTCTTCCTCAAATAGACAAATTAGATACATTAGAGTGGTAATGTCCCAAGTGTCTCAAACAGGTGGAATGAACGAGAAACTGCTGATGTGTGCAATAGTATTATAAGAACCGATAGAGGCCCACTTTGATTACAGTCTTGAATTTCAGTGCTAACTGGAGATCTTTACTCTTTATTTAAAATGTATGAACTTCACTAAGTCAGACTCCTCACAATGTCACTTTAAACACTGACACTTTAAACCCACACAGCACAATCAGCACTCCAAATTCTAAATACTTTACTGCATCATTTTGCTCTTTAAAATTGTCATTGCACCTTTTTTCTACTTTTAATATTTAATTTTATAAATATCTATAAACATATTCTCTTATATTTTCTCTTAGATTTACTTTTAAACTTATAACTTCTCTGTATACTTTCTTTCTAAATATTTATGTATTTTTGGAGGAACACGAGCCTAAGAATTTCATTACAGGTAATGATGCTAACTTGTGACCTGTACATGACAAAAAAACTTGAAACTTGATATTTTGGATTGTGCATTTGTGTGCTTTTAGATGGTATGAGTTAAACGTAAGGTAGTATGTAACTGCTGAGGTGTGGATAAATCAGTCCCAGAAACTGAGGACACAGCTAGCCAGAGAGTCCACGTGCCCTGTTGACCTACAGCCTGCCCTAGGCTCAGCACATGGCCCACACATATGACCCATGCATATGCATGAGCTGTAGCACCTAAGAGGTCACAAAATCATGGTGAACAAATATCTTTCTCTTAGAGTTTGAAGGAAATAACCATTCATGTTCCATACCGTGTACAATCACACTCATTTTTCCTGCATGTGCAGTTCTATCATGCTCATGGCTTTATGTACAGTACATGCTGTCCTATGGGGATATACAAAGTCTTGGAGCCAAACGTCTTTCCATTTAGATGAAATGGAGGAGGGAAAGTGCAGAAAGCATGGCTAGCAGCCTCTCAGTCCACTGCACAGCCACTGCCCAATGAGCGATGCCGACCTTTCATGAAATGCACAATAAAATCTGTAAATGACATTTCAAGGCTGCTGAACTTGCGATAAATGGCTCGAAATATCTCTTTTTTGCACTGCACTTTGACACCTAACTATGTTTTGGAGGGAGATTAAAGAAGCAGTCTCCAGAGGGCCGCTCTGTTTGAATTAATCATATCTGTTTGGAAGGGAGAGGACACACATTAACACTTGTCATCTTGAGGTAGTTTGCTTAAATAATGGTTCCCCTGTAGTTCTTGATTTGGGTCTACAGTTCGAGGAAATATGTTTTGATGGTTCAGAACTTTTTCAGAGTGTGAATTTCAAACAATGTGAAGGTTTTGAAAAAGAAGATTTTGCACATCTTTTTCAAAAACGTTTTTTTGACGAAGCTTTGTGGATTCAATACAGCATTTGAATCAGTGGCATCGCCTCAGAAGGACACTTCTGGGCACCTTTCAAAATGGAGAAACTTCTTGTGTGAAGCTTTGAACAACAAACGGGGGATGGAAACAAAGCAATGTTGAACCTGGAGCCCAAAACATTTGATTTTCATGTTTACATTGTAATTCATGTTGCAGTCAGAATTGGGACATTCTGGTCATGCCTCAACAAAAGCCTCAAATATGTCCTCTATGTTGGTCAGACATTTTTACCAAAATGCTGGGACCCCTTATGGTAACCATTGTTACCGTGCCCACTGCAGTTGCTTTGAACAGCTGTCCACATGGGCCCTCCAGCAAGTCTGCAACTAGACAGACTCATACAAAGCAAGCTGTGGTGTACTGTGTGTTCTGTCAACTTCCTATTATTTCCAGCATTAAAGTTTTCAGCAAACATTTGTACAGCTCTTCTGTGGGATCAGCCAAGACAGACTAGCCTCCTCACATGCAACACTGAGACACTGAAGCTGTCCATGTTTGGCTGGTCATCCTTATTTGGACCACAATTGGTAGGTACTGACCACTGCATATCAGGAACAACTTACAATACCTGTGGATCCTGAGCTGCTATGATTTACTTGTCTAGCCATCACAATACGTCTTACACTCTCATTTCCCCTGCATCCAACACATCAGCTTTAGAAGCTTACCGTTAACTTGCTGCCTAATATATCCCACCCCTTGACAGGCACTGTTCTTCTGATATAATCAATCTATCAGGGGATTTAATTATGGCTGTTCGGTGAACATATTTTTGAAGGCTGTACGGTAAGAACATACAGGACGGCCCTGTTTTCCCTCTGTTACATGTAGCCACTTGAGAACGCCTACAAGTGCCTATGATGAAAGCTTTGCCTGCAGTTTGCTGCGAAGCATGGCCTACACACTTACATCAGCTAGGCTTTGATCATTTACTAGAATTAGGATCGACACTATACCGTGCGCTGAGGTGGTATCACTGTATATTTATTTGACTTTGGGATCAACAATTTCACAAGCACTGTGGACAAGGTCACAGGAATCATTACTTCAAGATACGTTCTCAATAATCCAATACCACAACAGGAGGATATAAGGTGTATCTTTAGTTTCTCATTAAAAAAGTGTGAACAAAACCCTTCTTTATAAGCATGTCATGTTTGTCTGCCTGTTTTTTTTTCTTTGTCTTTTGAACACTCATGCACATTCTTTCTTGGTCCCGTACAGACGCCACTTAGGCTCATGCTCGGCCATTATACTTGTTGTCAAAACTTGTGCACCGTCTTGATGGATTAGATTGGTAATTAAATGCTCATTTTTCCAGGCTGAAACCGTATTTTAGTCTCGAGCAGCGCGTTATGTTTTTAATTACTGGAGTCATGTAAAACTTGACGGGTGCTACAGCTTGTGATCCTGGTCCACTACGAATGAATGTGGAGGAAAGAAACAGCAGTCGCATCCGACAGGCTGAATAATGCATTTCAGTGTGGAGAATGGACATGATTTTCAGGCAGGCCTCCAACCTTTCTACCATGAAGAGCTCTGCTACATCCGCCCCACCAGTCATAATCAATGAAGAAAAACAGGATCTCATCTCAACGGCAGGCCCAAACCCATGTGAAGGTGCAGAGATGATGCTGATAAGGGCGTCAGTGTGAGCAGACAGTGGAGAAGGAGATGGCTTCTGAGACAAGGGCGGTCAGTTTGTCTTCTTAGATGTCTGCTTGGAGTCATTCTACTTTTGCCTTTGCCAATGCCACAGACTCATGACTGACAGCTAGAGGACTGCTTGCTTACCTCTGAAATGGTAAGGAGAGGAGCACTGCTGTAATATAGAAGCACATAATCAAGTGTTTGAGATAAGGGCAGGGGTTCCTGCAGTCTGGCTCTGGAGAGCAGGTGTCCAGCACAGGTCAGTAATGTGCTAGTGGGTGTATTTACGTAGGAAAAGTAATATTACACAAATTTTACAACCAAAATATTGATCCCCTTTTGTCTAAGAACATGCATGCACCTGCTGGAGAGTAACTGCAAGTCAAACATGCTCATGTGCATGAATATTGTTGTATCACGAATTACAGTATAAATCACACAGCCAGTAGCCTGTATTTGAACTGATGTTTACCTAAGTTTTATGCTGTAGAACTGTTTTTCATTGTAATGTCACTATATTCTTTTTTTCATTCATGGCTGCATCATAGATTCTTATTCCTTTCAAAAAAAAAAAAATAGTGTTGTTTATAGCTAAGAGAAAATGCAAATAAGCCTGACAGAAACAAGAATATTTTCCTCCTGTTAGTGTTGCATGCATGCTATCATGTAAACACTGAATAAAACATGAAATAGTAATAGTGTGAAATAATGTGAAAGAAAAGTTGGAGAGCAATTTCCGTTGATTAGTGTGATTGAAACCACATGCTGACAGATAAATGTGGCTGAAAGAGTGAATTAGTTTTGTTACAAAGCAATAGGCTCCCCTCTCTCTTTCTCTCTCTCTCTCTCTCTCTCTCTCTCTCTCTCTCTCTCTCTCTCTCTCTCTCTCTCTCATATTACATATTCAGAGCCCCAGACTCATGTGGCTTGCAAATGACAGGTTTACAGCAGAGTAAAGATGCTTTTACTGAGACTTTTTCTTCAGAACCGGTAGAAAGTAGATGTAAAGGGAGATGTAATGCCACACACACACACACACACACACACACACACACACACACACGTATTTGGGGTATTAAAGACAATGTCATCTCACCTGCAGGAGTGAAAACGCAGTGCTACAGATGTGCCTCACTGATTAGTTCACTGCTATCGAGAGTTTTTGACCAACTATAATTCAGCTCATTTAGATTTTTTTATTTTTTATTTGTAAAGGTACAGCCAAAATAAACTCTATACATAGCTATGCACAACCAAAATATACGATATGCTAACCACCAAAAAAAAGCGAAATATTATTTATTGTATGATTACAGTGTATTTTGTTGCGTTTGGAAGTGCAGCACTAGACTGTTGAACTCAAGCAAAAGGCCACACAGCTAAAGCTGACACCAAACAACCAAGAAGAACCATCAAAATGAATAGAACAGGATGAACAACAGTGATATCACTTTTGCGACAGAGCTTGATCTTCTACATGTTCACTTCTCTTTATTTTACACACAGACTCAAAATAAAAATCTGATTGTTTGAGACTGATGGTAAGACCTGTGAACACCACTGACTCAGATTTCTCAAAAAGTGGAAGAAATGTGGACAGAAAATGATTGTAGGCTTAGGTGATGAAGCTTAATTCTAATTGACCTGGTTCTTTTGAACTATCTGACTGTTTATTTTGACTGGTTCATTTTCATGGTATTCTGTTAAAAATACCGATTTTATTTGTCACATGCATAGTCATACAGGTACAACACACAGTGAAATGTTTTCTCTGCATTTAACCCTTTCACTAAGTGAAGCATGAGCTGCCGCCAATGCGGAGCGGTGAGCGGGGGAACGGTGCCTTGCTGTGATGCTAGCAGTTGGGATTCAAACTTCTTCTGATTGCAGAGCCAACACCCTAGCCACTAGGCCACTAGGCCAACACCGCAACTATGAGTCCAAGCCAATTTGCTGGTCAGTTACATTCGAAGTAAATTTACACATTAGGAAACCAATCTCAGCTTTTGAAATATATTAAATTAACATTTTAAAATGACAGTGTAAACAGCCAAACAAAATGGAAAAAAAATGGCATGTGAGCATTTTGTCCTGAAACCCAGTTTCAATTTAAAGGTTCTATTCTGCAGTTAGCAACAAATTATAAAATAATAAATATACATAGTAATTGTCAATTTACATGTCAATGCACCCCCCTAAAGATATGATCTCTGCTTTTGGAATGTGTGTTGGAATTCTGGATGTTAATTTTATTATAAAAACATGCTGTAAAATGTTATTTTTATTTACAGCTTAGTGGCCTACTCAGTATTTTATCTCTGAAATTGTAATTTTCAGTTGCATATTGCAGTCTTTTTATTTTAGAACAGTGGTTCAAAACATTTGGATAATACACTGTAGTTTTTCTAATATGTGCTTGAAAATTCTAAATCATTTATTACAACTTGCATTTGTTCAAATCATGAATCACAATCAACAAGCTTACTTTTAGTAACAGAAATATAGAGGGCCACCATACAGGATTACTCGCAAGAAACAGCTTCACACGTCATCACACAAATACCTTCAAAACCACCATCATCATTTTAGATACTGCAACATGCTCTGGCCATGAAAACAAACATGGATTGGTGCAGCAAATGTTAAAACAAATTCTGGAATTCCTACAGCTGAACAACAAAATACACCAGCTGAAATTACACAAACAAAGCACAAACAAACTAATTAGTCAGAGGGCCAAAGTCCGGCACCTGCAATATAACAAAATTAATACTCAATTACACAAAAAATTGCACACACATTCCATATGGCCACTTTAGTGTGATTGTCCCATGCTGCTGAATGCTGCTATATTACCAAACACTGGTGCATTTCCAACTACAATCCCCACAACAAGCTGTAAAGTTGCACATCAATAAAAGACTCATATTCCATTCATCGTTCACACACACACACACACACACAAAACTCCTTTTCCTCAGCATTCTGGCACCACAGCAAGAGCATGGAGCTCACAAAACCTCTCCCCCATTTTATTCCACCATGTGCTCTTTTGAGGCCTACCCTGCCATCACACTACAAACAGGAAAAGACCAATCACTTTTCAAAGTACAAGTTCCAAACTGACACACAGAAATGTGCACAATGGTTACATAGAAAGTTTGTGTACTGGCGTAGTCTGTAAGACTGTGAAAGCAGCTGTCTTGGATTTTTGATCACGTCGCGGGATGAACAGCCCTGAGGCCCTTGGAAGGCGTCTGCAATGAGCACGCTAAAAGCCCATCACATCCTATTAGCACAATTGTTATTATGGTGCCATATATTGCACTATTAGCAATTTCATTTGCTGCACTTCCTCAGCATCATCAGCAGCAGCAGCACACAGGGTAGTTTAAACCCCAGACAGCATCTGCAAATGAACCCAAATGCTTTTGGAACATTATCTGTTAATCATTCAAAGAAATTATGAAAACTATTGGTACTCTCATCACTCACTCATGTCTAGATGAACTTCTGGCAGCCAATTTTTAGAGCTATGATGAGTTTTTAAACACATACATACACATTACATTTGGAAATCCAGTATTTGTGAGAACATCCTACTGATTTGTGTTGTACAGTATCAGAGTAATACTAAAACTACATTTAATCTTTAAACACGTCTTAAAATACAACCACTCTCTTCATTCCTAGTACATCTTCTTGCACTACATACACATTTAGCACTTGGAACTCTCCTCTTGGTTTCACCCTATCCTGAAAATGGACTGTTTCATCATGTTGTAAGTTCCTGTCAAAAGAATATAATGTAATGAAATGTAGTGAATTTGTAATGAAAATGCAAGTATACTTCAGCAGGTTTTTTGGTATTTCTACTATTCTGAGGACTTTGGTCTCCATTAAGACAAAGGCACACATACATACACAGTACATTTAAAATTACAGTTTACATTAAAAAAAGTATTTGTGTAATCTGTAAATGAGTGATACTAAAACAACACCTAATTCCAACATTAACCTTTCTCAAATTTCTCTGAATTTGTGATTAAAAAGCCAGTTAAAGGTCTTCACCTCAGGTTCCCAGAAAGACACACACACATTTTATTGTAAAATATACTTTATGTAGTCCACTACATGTCTTTCCAGTCAGGGGTGTAATTGGAGAGTGTTGTGAAGAAGGGATGTTGCCACAATTTTGTGTAGCAAGTATTTTAATTGGTTTTACTCAATAATATTATGTTTAAATTATTTAGATTATAATAAATCAAAAATATTACTGCAGATAAACTAAAGTTAAATACATTCGGTCTAAAATTTAGAATTACTTGATATCCTCTTGTTTTGAAAGACAGAACTGAAGTGAGGATTTCTATTCAGACAGACCATGAAACAGCCTCCCAGAATGTATGATCTGTTCTTGCTTTTTCTAAAGGTCTCAAGTCAAATTTACCCCGGTCAACCCCACTGAGAATCTTCCTGGTTTCAACTTAGCAGCAGACAAAGACTTCACAACATGAAAATCACTCCATGTTTCCTCATCATGAATTATTTACAAGCAATTAATTATTTGAAGTTTGGCTAGCTCTCTGAAAACACTTCAGCGGAGGAGCCAATTTCAAAATGAAAACAGTTCTCAGAAGTTTGCCCTGGCCCCTATTAATATTCTGCGATGCAAATACTAAATGAACAACCCACACACTAAACAGAGAGCCTTCCTCATTCACACTGTGACTCAGAACCCAGAGAGATGGGAGTCATCGTCAGAGATTGACCCTGGTTCAAGCGAAAGTCTTGTTGAAATACTAATGGAAAGAAACATTCTGGGGGAAAAAAAAAATCAAATTTGCCAAACAATTTAGAGACTTATTCTTGGCAGTAACAAAAAAAAATACAAATCTGTTCAACACAAAGCAGCAGCGAATAAATGTATCCTCTTTTTTGGGGGATTTTGAATAACAAATATTGCTCATGGCTTTTGATAAATTGCAAAGATGACAGATCCTTTAATATGTGATTATAGAGTCATTTGAAAATGCAATGAATGAGAACACAGCCCTTCACTTCTCAGCCTTCTGCGGCTTTGTCAATGATTGACATGCGATGGACGGACTTAGAATGAAGTGGGATGAGACTCAGGCATACAAATGATGCTCTACAAGAACAACTGTGGTTTTGGAAAGCGGAAGAGAGCCGCACTGAGGTCAAACATTACTTGAATGATAATGTCAACTTTCTATAAATGGCAAATACATTTCCGTCTATGAGGAAGGTTAAACACTCATCCAGAGTGGAGGAACAGTAAGCCATGTAAATGTGGCATGGGGCAATAATCGCTGCAAGTGAAATACCATAAATATGGATGAAAATTGTTGTATTAGGGAAGTACAAAACTACTGTCATTCACAGATGTATGTAGTACAGGAGAAATTGTCAAGCTGACCTTGCCTGGGACAACCCTGGTTTGCACGATATTCGCAGAGTCAGCTGTATTCCCTGTCTACTGTACCAGAGTATACAAGCGAAACACTGTTTTTGCTTGAAATGTCATCCCTTGGTAGCCAATCAGAGCATTAAACATCCTGCAGATACAAGGTAAGTAGAGATTTAGTGTTAGAGACCTCATAAACTACATTTCAGACCATGACTGTTCACATATTGTTTCAGCAGGGTAGGGGTTTCTAGTACTTCTGAAAAACTTCTCAAAAAAAGATTTTCTGTAAGAAATCTAGGGCATCAATACAGACGGTGTAGACATTTGAGAAGTATCAAGGGTGTAATGTGGCTCCACACAGCTGGATAGCAACAGGTGTAACCAGTACCAGCAAACTAAATGTCTATTGACACAAAGACTTCGAGTAACGTTTATAACTTCATAAAATGGTATACTGCTCAGATTACACATTTAACCTGTTTTGTTTTTGTATTCTTTTATTGGGTGGCACAGAGTTTCAGTTGGGAATGCTGTAGACTCATAAGGAAAGTCCTGGGTTTGATTCCTGGCTGGGCAGCTGAAGGTCCTTTCTGTGTGGATGTTGTGTCCTTGTGGGTTTCCACCAGGGACTCTGGTTTCCACCACAGTCCCTCACAAGGATACTGTTCAGATAATGGACATTTCTTTCAGTAAGTTTTGAAGGAATTGAATGTTTTTGATTAAACCACATGGACTCAATAGCATTTCATTGGTTAAAATAATAAAATAACACATGGAAACATTTGCTGCTCATCCACTGTGCTGTCTCAGTCTCTACCACCAGCATTACATACAATGTGTCAAGAAATCTGAGCCTGAGCAATAAAAACAGATGTGAAGACGGCATTTAAAGATTGCTTTCCTTTTCAAGGGTAAATTTAGCGACACAGGTGTTTTGCCCCTCTGTCGTAAGATGCTGACAAGGATGTGTACCCATAAATGAAGACCTGCATTAAACTTTGTCTTTTGTCTTTGTCTTAAAATATTCTTGCAATGGTAATCGTCTGAAAATTAGGGGTGAACAAAGTTGTAAGCAGAGTCTGACCCTCAGCTGCTTCATAAGGCGCTGATAATTTGGTGTAGAACTTTACAAAGCAACTGTAATAATAAATAATGTTACAGTCAGACCAGTCAGGTCAGGCATGACTAATCTCAATGGAGCAGATGTAAATGTCAGCTCTGTTCACACTGGCCTGAAAAGCCGTTTAAACTGGGCCAGCAGACTGTGCAGAAGCCTAAGTTGCATTTTACGCCTGTTGTTCTGTCTCGCGGAAGTGAGTGCAGAAGGGCTCCTTGAAGCTGGACTGCTCGTAGCTTCCCCTTCTGCTGCAGTTAACAGCGCACACTTGCCTCATCAGCTGCCTAATCTCTCAGAGCACCCATATGTGCCACCTTCTTTCCCTCTGCCACCCTGTCCATACAGACCCCTGTTATTAGTCTGAATGTATTAGTTGGCAATCCATACTGTTGCAAGAAAATCGAAACATCTAAGGCAAAGCACTACATGCAAAATAAAAAATGGTTTGGTCCCCTTGGCTATTTTTATATTGGGTGTGTATTGTCTTAAAATAAACATTAAAATATATATAACATGATTTTTTGTTTAGCAACATGGGCTCACATCTAATAGTACATTTCCAAATGTTGAGTCTTTGGGGAAGCCCTATCTCCGCCCACACCTAACACATTTCAAATCTAAAAATACATATTTCTGTTGTACCAACACTAACATTTCTATGTTATTTAAGGGCAATGCAGGTCTGGGAGCTTCATGAAATGAATGCAAATATATAGAAGCAACATCTAAATTGCACTATTTTTCAGTTAAAAATATTGGTAAGAATATCAGTAGTTACGTAGTAAAGATTCATATACACTATATACACCTGCAGAGTCTCTCTTTAATATAACTTATAGGTCTATTGGCTCTAATCATTGCAATAATATGAAACTTACTAAACTACCTCCAAATGGATGAACCCTTTAAAGCATAAAGAAAGTTAGAACCTTTAAGCAACGTATAAAAACATTACATATTTACTAGGGATGAGCGAGTACAGCATTATCTGTATCTGTATCTGTATCTGTTAAACAGATGAATTATCTGTATCTG
>JBBKCR010000122.1:20790676-20809418 GCA_037577295.1 Ladigesia roloffi | reverse complement strand
GAGAGAGAGAGAGAAAGAGAGAGAGAGAAAGAGAAAGAGAGAGAGAGAGAGAGAGAGAGAGAGAGAGAGAGAGAGAGGAAAGTGGGAAATGGTCATGTAAAAATGGATTGTTTTGTTTTTATTACAAAGAATCATAGAAACAACAGAAGTGGACCTCAGGGGGAAAAATACAAGAAAATGTGGAATATGAGCCTTTTAAATGGGACAGCTCACATCTAAACAATGTAAACAAAGTCTTGCTCACACGACATTGTGAACAAAGGCATTCTGAAAGTTATGTAAGTGAATGAACTGATATTAAGCTCTGCAGAGAGACACTGGTGCTCTATGCAGCCCAGTGCAGAGGGCTTCTCTGAAAGAAATGACATCTGACATTAAATTCTGCTTTGAATGTCGGTCCAATTAGCGCATTCTTACTGTCTTTTCTTTCTGTTCTTTGAGGCAATGGCGTGTCCAGAGTGGAGTCCAGCACTCTCTGGTTGACATGCCTAGCAACAGCACAGCATGAGCACAGCAGGGAGGTGGACTGAGTGTGCTATTGTAAATAAAGTTTTATGAATGGATTTATGGTTGTAGTGAATTGTTTAATGATTGCATAGCAGTGCTAGGCAATGTTATATTACTGTTATATTACTGTTATATACTATTACTGTATTGTCTAAAGCAGGTGTTATGTGAAAATATAACAAAGTTATATTACATTGGATTGTTAATAATTAATTTAACTGGTCATTTTTGAAAAAGGAGGAAGGCTGAGGAAAGCATAAGTAGTAGACAGAGCTCATAAATGCAAACATGACTATGAGCTGGATTGCCTTTCACAACAGGAAAATGGTAAAATCCTACATTTCTACTGGTTTTACATTTAGCATTTGGATTCATTCTATAGTGTTCAATAGACGTCAGCTACCTAATGAAAGCTTGCCCCTCTTTGTATCTGTATAGCCAGTATCAGAATGAGGAACATTTCAGTGCTGGTATGGTGCTGTAGGTGCTGTTGGATAGCACTGTCAATCTCACTGGACTTGTACGTGACAATAAATGTATTGTATACTCTTCCATCATGGATGACACAACTAGCCCTGTTGTGTCTCTGATCCCTCTGGTTGTGTTTAATCTGCTTGGCTCAGTCTTTGGTGCTGATTATTTTACCCTCTGCTGTATGAGCTGCTGCTTCCAGAGAACACTGGATGCTATCCAACCAGCACACATGACCAAACCCCTGGAACATCCAATGTTTCCACATCAATCATGATTTGATATCCATGGATTAACCTCAGCCAGCTTGGTGACTATGTATTTGGTTTGTTTATTGTTGATTATGTATTTCTTTTACTGTTTTAACATGGTTTGGGGACGTTTCTAATGTTATTAACACATGATCCATAGCTCCTTGCACGTGCAGCAGTTTGTTGCACAGTTCATTTATTAATTTGGCTAAGATTCTTATCCTTTTTTCATTTGTGCAAATGTAGAGTTGGGAGTCTTGCCCAAGGATTCTTATCTGTGGATCTTGGTGTTCCCCAATCTGTTGCAAGGAGGGCAGGGCTATCACCCACTATGCTAAATTTATATAGTTCCTTTATTTTAATCAAAACACAGAGGCTGGTATAGAACGTTTACATTATGCTTTACAATTGCACATCAATTACAAAAATGTGACAGATTATTTACAGTCTTAAAGCGCTCCAAAGGCACATTGCTTAGCACTAGCACAGCACAGAGTGAAGAACCACTTTGTTGAACTCCATGCAACCTCAGCTCTGGGCAAGGACATCATTTTAGACTTTATCTGAGGAATAATAAGTTTTGGAGCTGGCTTGGAATGTGAGATAACATGGAAATTATAGCAGATAAAGTGGTCCACAGTGGACCGATTTTTTCCCCACTCCATTACAGTTGCTCTGACTGAGGCTGGCATGAGGTTGTGGAAGAGGTAGCTGGTGGCGAGTAGCAGGAGGAGGATCTCCAGAGGGATTATACTGTATTTTGGATTCTCTGTCAGCATCCCCCATGGTTTAATATGCGCCAGAACTCAATTCCACACCCTGAGTGCTGTTGATAAGCCTCGGCATGGTGGCATCAGACCCCAGAGAGGAGTTTATGTGGGGCTGGCGCGTGGCAGAAAATCGAATTTCTCCGTAGACAATGAGGTCCATTTGTACAGTCAAGCAGGATGAAAGAAGAGCATTCTACGCAGCCACTTTTCCCACACACTCCGCTATTGTTCTCCATGGACAGAATAACATTTATAATGAAAACCGAGGAAAGTCTTGGGGCCAAGTTAATCAAGTGACACAACAAACCCTGCACCAATGTTTTGTGTTCATCTTTAGTACTTCCCCAGTCGTCCATCAAACTTTGCTTCCTTTCATGATCGGAAGGGTCCCATTATCATTATCATTAATAACTCAAAATTAAAACAGGATCTGATACCTTTAGATCTTTGAAAAAAATGTTTTTGATGCATTTTTAGAGAAGGTTGTGCTAGTGCTAGACAAAACAAAAGCAAAACAAAATATTAGAATCAAGTGAAGGGTAGACAGAGGCCCTACGAGAGCAAAGCTTGATAAACATAAAAATGAAAAAACAAAGCCAAATCCGGCTACAGCTGGATAAGGCTCCATTCAAAAACGACCACTTTTGTTGTCTCGGTGCCACAAATATCAGCCTTGATAATCATAGTGCACACAAGGGTGCTCGACCCCAAACTGATGACTGAAAGGGTTTCCAAACAATTCGACACACTATTTATCTACCAAAGACAAACAGAAAAGCATCACAAACAGCACTCATCTGTAAAGCTTTTAAATCAAAATGAAAGGCATTTGAATGCACAAGATGTTTTGGTCAGTCACTAATGCAGGATAGTGATTGGCTCTCCAGTATACACAAACATAACAAACGGAGGCGACATGGAGCCCCCTGCTGCGCATTGTTCCGCAAATGGTCACTTCAACTTAGCAAAAATCCATTTGTGTAACACTTAATGTGACTCCAGCCAAACAGGGATACATATCTCAGCTGATGGATTAATGATAGTTAAACATTCTGAAAGATCAGTGTGGAATAATTGCTCAACCATTCAGTGATGGGTTGCTTTCAGGGACAAAATTAAGGAGAAAACGCCACTGTCAGCCATTACTTTGCCTGTTGTTGAGGCAAAGATTACCTTCTGGGCAGGATCCTCTTGAAATGGCCAGCAGTGGCTCTTACACTACAGCCAGAAATGTTTATTTAGGTTTTTGTATAAGTTGCATTATTTTCTTACCTTTGTTAACAAAAAAGTGCCAAAAGTCAACAGAAATTTATTTATTTCAGTGTTTAGTCAGTTCACATCCACTTACGGCTTACTGGATTAAGATTAATATCCATGGTAAAGATTTAGCTCCACCCAAAATCAGGTTGTATTATATTTCACAGACAAGCTTGTTTTCTGTAGAACCTCACTAGAACATCCAAATACTCTCATTGTGAGGATGAGTGAGGATGATTCTTTTTTCTTTTTTTAACAAAATCATATTTTCTCTGCTTTCAGAACTAAAAAGCTTCTTCACCACCTGCATACCTGCATTCACAAAACAGGATACTTCCATACCATATTCTGATGGATCTCACAGAATTCAATATATTCACTATTTTCAGTACATCTCAGTATATTGCTTATATATGAATGCATAGATTGTGCAGTATATTCTTAATTAAACAATAAAACTGTGTGATTTCAATAATTTGTTGTGTAAATCTCTGGAGAGATTTTTAACACCATCTAAGGACTGCACAGCATCTCACTTGCACATTTAAACGACATCTTTTACAAAACCTCTTATGCAAAGATATAGACTCTTTAAATTGATTTCAATATTTTAATTGTTTATTGTATTTATTAGCTAAATTCTAAATTCTTCTGAATAAATTATTCATCCAGTATTATATGGTTGTAATTCATGTTTCAAAAATAGAATCGAGGCCAAGACCATAAAAACAAGTCAGTTTTCATAGCCATGATTTAATTTCACCCCAGTTAATAATGAACAGTTAGGCCTAAAAACTAAGACAGACTAAGAATCATTTACAGGAGCTCCTGTACACTATTAAGGGAGGGAGGTCTACTTAACCTCTTCATGTGATTTTTATTATCATTAATAAGATTTGAATCACAGTTAGGGCCTGTACAGCAAATTCAAATTTGCTAGTGGTGTGTGTAGATTAGTAGGCTACTTCACAATATTTTTTCAATATTTTCAAAATGTTAGAATTTTGAGAATACATAAGAACATAATATTCAATATCCTTTAAAATTTTATTTCTTCTTAAGTAAATAAAGATCAGAACTACAATCTCCCCATGCCAAACACAGACATTCACCCATTACACACACATGCAATGTGTAATTTTCAAATAATGCCAGTCAACATTCCATGCTTTTTAAAAATTATTATTATTATTATTATTGTTGTTGTTGTTGTTGTTGTTGTTTGAATTTATTTGTAATGTATAATTGTTGGAGTTTTTTGTTAACATGAACATATAAAAACTAAACTGGTCTCGAGGACTCGGTCTAAAATTACGAATCCTCCTCTTTCTACTGTTGTCCGAGACTTTAAAGGGTCAAGTTTGACCGAGACAGAGAAAACAGAAAATGGTCTTGAGACCGGTCTCACAACACAAGGGTTAGGGTTATGATTTAGCTTTAGGGTAGGGTTAATGTTACAGTAATTAGTTGGGGTTAGGGTTTTAATGTATGGGGTATAGGGTTTAGGATTTGGGTTAAGGTTATGATTTAGCTTTAGGGTAAGGTTAGGGTTTCTGTAACAGGTTGGATAAAGTGTTTAGGGTTTAGGGTTATGGTTTAGCTTCAGGGTATTGTTAGGTTTATGGTAACTGGTTGGATTAAGGGTTTAGGGTTGAGGGTTTAGGATTAAGATTAGGGTTTAGCTGTAGGGTATGTTTACATTTTCAGTAACTGTTTGGAGTAAGGGTTTAGAGTTAGAGTTAAGGTCTTTGTTAATGTTTTTTGTTTTTCTTATTATTCATGGCAATACATAAACATAGGGGTTAGGGTTAGAGTTAGGGAGGAATGGTAGGAATTAGTTGCGGAAGTGTGAGTTTAGATGACCCAGTATTATATTAGTTTACCAGTTTATAGTGGAATTAAAATAATATCCACTTTTACCGTCTCCCATCCACTGTGCATATTTTTGCTTCCTGCAGGTAAATAAAAGCAGAACAAGCCCATTTTCTCATTCTTTTTTCCTTTTCTTTTTTTCTCAAATGACAATGACAGGAATTGGTATTTTGAATGCTTATTCATAGCCAAAACACTTTAGATGTGGACCCAATTTCAGCCTGGCTTTCTAGTGTGTGTGTCCACATAAAAAACAAGAAATTCTGTTAAAGACCAACAATACATTTTGAGAAGCTTTTCATTTTAGAAATGGAAGTCTGGGGTAGTGTCTGCTCAGTTTAAGTAAAATGTACTCCATTACCTAATAGTGTCATGATTCAGGTGAAATGAACATTTGCCTGTGCTGTCTGTGAGAGCTGTAAGCTACTCAAGATGAGCTAATGTTATTGTCATTGATTTGAACATAATGCTGCAGATCTTGCTCCAGATTACATTAAGAGAGGCTTGTAATTGTATTAAAAATGCAGAGCTAAGGGACGGAAGATGTCATAACCCATCTCTCAGAAGCGTATCAAAGACAAGCTCTGCTGGATGAAGTCCTGGACGCTTGCCCGTGAGCTATGGAGCCCGCTGACTACCCTGACAAATGCACTTTTATTTTCTTGGAGGGGGGGCGCTTTTCAGGACATGATTTATGTCAGTGTTCTCTGCACAGTGGTCCAGATGTGTGTGTTTCAAGTAGGTTTGGGACACATCACTCAGACTGAGATCAGACATTGTAATTTTCCCCAAATAATGGAAGTGTCTCAGAAAATGGTCTTGCCTAAACATGGCTCATGTTACAGCAGTAGATATAAAGGAAGAATGTGTTAGGATTAAATTCAATCAATGATGCAATAACATAAAAAAAATTCTAGTGATTCCAAGAAGCTCTTGTGTTTGCCTGAAGGACCTTTCAATGGAGGCTTCTAGAAGTACTCCAGCCTCTTTTGTCTGTAAATTTCCAAGGTCAGAATGTCTGGGGACAATTATGAGCAATTCTAAAAGAAGAGCTAAAAGAAAATTTATTAGGACAGGAATGAACTGTGTGAGAAATTTCTAAACCAATCCAGCTCCTCACGAAGGCAGAGCTGCGAGCAGAGGCAGATGGTGCGACACTGTCAGATGGACATCAAGCCTGTTCCTAGCTCAAGGATGTAACGTAATCTAGCAATGCTGCTGAATCCTCTCAGAAGACCCTGATTAAGCAAGCAGATGTGCGTCATGTGTGCAGAGAACATGTCCAATGCAGTGAAGGTAAATATAACCTCTTACTGTGGAAACACATTTAAAACACACTGTAGCTTTAGAAACTATTGATGGGTTTGATGATGGGTTACCAGTGACTGTGTGTTTTCTCTGTTATTTACAATGGCAAAGACACAGTTGCCCAAGCGATCTGGATAGAACTGTCGGCGATGTTCCAGAGAACACAAGCTCTCAGATTTCTCAGAACTAGCGGAGTTTGGAGACGGTTTTATAAGGGATGTTCTTTGGTTTGTGATGGATTTTGCTTAAATCCAGGACTAAATTTAACAAGTTGTCCACATCTGCATGACCACATCTGTAGTGATTGTTTAACACAAACAATAATTTGGACACCTCTCTCTCTAGGAAGTTTGATTAAAAATATTTTATTTCCTTAACCAGCCACTGTTACAGCCTCAGAAACTGGACATGTTTTCCACTGCAGTTTTACTTGAACAAACTATGTTCTGTTTCCAAGCACTTTTCCTCGAGGAGATGAGTGAGACATCTATTGCTTTGTGCTGGAGCTGCAGGTGAGCAGAGTCAGAACTAAAGACTGAGGGCAGCAGGCAATTTGGAGAGGTTCTTATTTAGAACAGTACCCTTTGCTCTCTCTATTGACCTGCATTACGGCGGTTTGCACACAGTAGTGGAAGGAGACACACACCGGCTCTCATCAGCCACACTGAAAACCCTTCATCTCCAGAGTGAGGCCCCAGACTGGCCCTGTATTAACTCAATCAGGGCTGTCTCTTTCCCCAGCCCAGGCCTCTTGGGCTGGCCTGTGCTTACCCTGCACCCTGGCCTCTCACTGAGCGAGTGCCTCCGCTCCTCCAGCAGACAGCCACCCCTCATTGACTCAGTGGATAATGATTCATGTAGAAACCCTTCACTGTCAACACCAAGACCAGGCAGCCAGTCTTCAGTACGGAAGAGTAAGGGGTTCCTAACGATGCTACTGCAGCTGGGGTCCATGCTTTGGTGCTTGCAGTTATGCATCACTGGTGCTGCACACATAGGACCGTCTTGTTTATTTACCTTCTCAATTAATTGGCAATGATTAGTTGGCAATTTGCCTGACATTAGTTAAAATCTCCTACTGCCTGAGCCTAATGGGTACTATTTACATTCAGCTTAATAATTATTGGCATTCTCAGTAAAGAACAGTAATAAATGCCATAAAGAACCATTGTGGTTGATTAGCTCCATCTCACAAAAGAAAAAAATAATTATAATTTTTGCCAACGCCCCATTCCTCAGTAAATAAACCGGTGTGTTTCTAATCTCCCCCTTGCTGATACTTTGAATGAGGAATTTGCCCTCAGTGTTTACACCTCCTATTTATATCCAAGTAAAAAAGGAAATCGTTCATGACTGCCTAAGCCGATGGTACATCAAAGGTGAAACATAAATGGAGATATAATTCAGTACCACCTTACACATAAAATATATATGTAGGTGTCAATATTTGTGTAATTTTGTTTTAAAACACCATTAGGTTTTTTTTTTTCCTAGACTTCAGTTGATTGTAGCATTATAAGTAAAATTGATGTGTTTATGTTTTAAATGAGTTTTACTTTGAAAGGCTGTACTTGGTTTGTCCATTTTTTGTCAGCCTTTAAAATAATTGCATTAATAAATGCATTGTTTTTCAATGAATATGTATTGAATAATCTGTATATTTTCTGAAATAATAGTAAGAGCCATAATCCACACAAAATCCTATAAAATGCTCTTGATATTGCCAGAAATATGAAAAACGGCCTTTGGACTGGCAAGGACCAAGGATCAAACTTGACAGAAAACTGGACGGACCTGGTGCATCTGGTGCGCTGTCAGTGATAGTGGAGCAGCGCTAGGGGCAATTCTCCATGCTCAGCTTCTAGCATCTCTGTGGCGGCTGGAGAGAGAGCTTTTCCAAAACCCATCCTCAACTGTGATAATTACCCATGCTGCTCTCCACCGCCTCATTTACATAATCAGCACCAGTCATTCACAGTGGAGGCACAAAGGAATATAATGAGACAAAAGAGAAACAATGAACATTTTACATGCCAACACAATGAAAGTACATTTCTTCTTTCTTGCCTATGCGTAGGCCCTGCATCATAAGCTTTCCCCCATTCAAGTAAAAACACTAGGAAAACATAAAGGAAACATACACAAGCGCATTAAGTTATAACATGGCCAATTTGATGCACTTAGTAGCCAAATGAGAGACCGCAGCAGAGCTTCAGCAGGTGCCATGTGACTCTGGGAAATGTTAATATTATTTGTTTTACAGCAGTCAGTATTTAATCCTTTAATAAACATCTTATCAACAGTCTATTACCATTATTTCTTTAATTTGCACTTTGAAAGACTAGACCGCTGCAGCTCTTCTCCTCATTCTACTACTCTGTGCATGCTCTGTTTCCATGGAGTCCTACAGCATTTTCAGGCACCAATCAGAATGGCACTGGCTCATAATCACCTTCTGATAATGAGAAGAAAGGCTGCAGATATAATTGTTATAGCTGAATTTTACAGATGCAGAAAGAAGTAGTGCAGCAGGTTTGTGACCGCAAAAATGAAATTGCTTTCACATTTATTTGAAATGAAATCTAAAAAGAGATAGACAGAGTGAGCGTGCAGCAAGGTGGGGAACTCAAGTAACTCGGCAGGTCAACTAGGAGCCACAGTGCAAGTAAGTTTGGTGGAAAAGTGGTGAAAAGAAGTCAGATGAGTGACTTGCGATGAAAACTGTAATTACAATCTGACAAAGATCTTGGAATTAATTTCATAAAATTTACATTTAAGCATAAAAATGTTTTTTAGTTTTGTACATTATATTAGGTCATGTCCACACATACAGGGGTATTTCCGAAAACACAGATGTTACATTTTGTTTTGGTTTTTTTAATCGCATCCTTGTGAGGATGTTTTCAAAAATATCTCCATCCACACGTAATTGCAAAAAACATTGTGGCAAGCATGCCAAGGTAGCAGGTGGCAATAACCCGAATAGCATTGGTGACCAATCAGAGGCCTTGGAAGGGGAAACGTCATTACCAGAAATCGTGCGTTTAATATAACAGCTGAGTCTGACGTCTATGTCCTTCATATGGGATGGACAGTAACTCATGAGAATAAACATGTCAAAACTCCAAATGAGTTTGAGAACAGTAGTATTTATAAATGTTGGGCATTGTAGATGAAAACGAATGTAAACACAACTCATGCTGTGATGTCTAATGGCACACAGTGAAAAACGTTTTCCCACTGACTCTAAATACGGTTTACAATACCATGTACGTGTAGACGTGATCTTAGATTAGTACAATTTGCAACAGATATTTGCAGAAGTTTGCAGGCGTTTCTAAGCTTGGTGCCCCATTACCAGATACATGAGATAATCAACTCAATCATCTCTACAGGTGCAGCTTCTCTAAAGGTCATGCTAATGACCTCCACACTTGAAGAAACGGCGCAAACAACATAATTGTCCTTTTAAATTCACAAGTTGATTTCAAAGTATGTTCATGTTCTTCTTGTCTGAAAAATGCTTTGTGGTGTCTAAAACAGAATACTCACCTTACATTTCGCTGGCAGAGAAAAGCTAGTAAGATAGATGACCTCCGCCCTCAGAACTGACTCAAACTCTCAGTATTTACACAGCTCCCTATTGTGCACAGAGGAGAACATCCAGGCCTTTTCTCCTCTACATCATGTTGGGTGGTCTGTTTTGCCTTTAAAAAGGAACTATAACATAAGAAATGCTTGGTTTTTGAACACAAATACACACACACAGGTTACTTCAGAGTCAAGGAAAACTGCTGCACTTTCTGGCTCAAAAGCAAGACAAAGGTAGGCTATTGATCAGCAGCCACTCTGACTTTTTCACAATACATTCCGCCGCTTTGAAGCCTCTAAAAAACTGACCATGATACCTCAAACACTGAGCATGCCGCTGGTAAAAGGTAAGCCGGGGGGAAAAAATCAAAGTTAAAAGAACCAGGTTCCTCCCTGTTCGTCCCTCATTTTACATTCAAGAATTTGCAATGATTTCCAATGATGTGTAGACCTGCCTTCCTCGAAAATGCTTTTTTGCACTGGTGTGGTAATATTTAATTAAAAATGACCAATGAGGACTGGTGAATCGTTAAGGACATTCAAGCATGTAATCTTTTCTTTGATATGTACCTAGATCTCATTTTCAGCATGAGATGGAACACACCTGTGTCTCATTACAGGTTCCTGTTGACTGATTGACCAGTGTTAAATTCCAGCTCACGCCGTGCTAAACTAGCCATGATGCTGTCACTGCTTAGCTGCTGGAGCTTATTTCTGCTATTAGCAAGAGAGAGAGAGATAGAGAGAGTGAGAGAGAGAGAGAGAAAGAGCGAGAGAAAGAAAGAGAGAGAGAGAGATCTATGGCTGTATTACATCAAGCTCTGAACTCCCAAGCATCCACAAAGGCATGCTAGCTCCTCTCTTGCTTCCCTTTCTGCTCCTCCGAGAGTCTTGTCATCTTCTTTTGCAGTGCTTTTCCTTCCATCTTCCTTCTTCTTCTCTTATTTAACCGTCACCTGCTACCCATCATTAAGTCAGCTCCAGAACAGCCCTGGCACCTGCTCTTCCCTCTCCGGGATGCTGGCTTTGCCAATGGGGGGTCAGGAGAGGAGCCAGAGCCCCTAAACCTTGAGTAGGAGCTCGATTACAGCAGTCGTGGGAGAGTGCGGAAAAAACAGAGGAGCTCCTCTGAGAGCTCTTCATATATCCTGTGGCTGTATACCTCAGCTTTGCTTCTTCTCGGGCACAGCAAGAAAGGGAACCTAGCCCTTTTATCTCCTCAAACTTGGGCTGCGTTCGGCTGCCAGTCTCCAAAAGCTAGCTGTTGCAAGGAATACAAATCATATTTGCCTTAAGCTGTGAAAATCTGGCGGATGTTTACTACGCCCGATGAGGTTGTTTCTTAAGAGCTTTTGCGAGGTTTGACGAGGGCGTTTAAAGGGCCGGCTCTCTGACTGGAGCTAGATGAGCTATGAGGCTAGCCAAGGTGCTGACACAAGCTCTGCCTGGCTCCAGTCTCCTTTTATTGCATTATAATCACTAACTTATAAATCTCCCCTATTTCCCCCTTTCTTTTTCACCAGCCAACGGTGCATCTTTTAATAAGCACTATAAATTTGCAGCGCAAGTGCCCACATTATTGAGCTTTGTTGGGAAAAAAAGAAAGAAATAAAGGAAGGGAAAGGTATTTATTCATCTTTTCAGCAGCTGTATTATTGCCCACACCACGAGCCAGGCGCACTACCTGTCCAGCTGTCCAGCCCACCGCTCCCTGTTTATAAGGCTGAAGGTACTGGGTCCCGGCTCGGATGAAATCTCAGCATGATCTTCTTTATGACATAATGAATCAGCTTTGTGCACAAAGAGTAAATAGAGTTTTAACGTGCTGCTCAGCGGCACCTGCTGTATAATTATGAGTCACAGAGGTATCCTGCTGACGCATCACCTTTTGTCCGTTGGAATAGAGATGCATGCTTCATGTGTGCACACAAGCAAACACCCTAATCCAATCAATCCATATCAAGTCAGAAATGGTCCAAAATAACCTTTACATTAAAGTTTTGCTTTTCACGTAACCATCTCAAAAATTCACTTGATGTGCAAAAGTGTAGTGAATTCAAACAATAAAAGCATTCATTTATTAAATATATGCTGAGCAAGAATGAATTTAATGTGGATTTCAGGGAAGTGCTATTGTAACACGCATGTGCAGTCGACTGTAGAGCAGGAGATTACTCATGTCTATGTAAATGCAATGAAAGGTCACCTGTCCTACTGTCAAGAGTCCTAGAAGGTTACAACCCTTCCCAGGGTCCTAGGGCCTTATAACCTTGCAGAGCTATAGCGGAATTGCAAGTGATGGCGCTCCATGAGTTACAGTGATGTTTGTGATCCATTTCTGACCTTCCAACATCAGTGGGTTACCCCACTAAAGCTTTTGTGGCTGATTGCAATTAATCAATCAATAAATCTTCCTAGCACTAATGTTAATGCTGGCTGTATTTTAAAATGGTAGAATAAATAGGACTGTAAGCAGAGACTAGACTTGTTTTTTATCCAAGGGATTCTGACTCCAAAATTGTGCACATCACAAACTATGTTAAGTTATGGACGCATTAGCATAATTATGGAAAAGGAAGCTTTAATTTGAATGGGTTTATGAAGGGCAAATGGTCTAATTTACGCATTCACTGGCTTCTGCTGACTAGCAAGAAGGGGGATATAAAAATAAACTATTTTTTAGCTCGGCGCAGGAGTATGGAAAGTTAACAATGGTGTGTGTTTTTGCGAGTGTGTGTGTATGTGTGTGTGTATGTGTATATGCAGTAGGGCTTGCTTGTGGCAGGCACAACAGAGTCTTAACTAAACAAACCCACATCCAGCAACTTGTTCTCTGCACACCAGAATACCGACAGCTCATACTGCCCGAGCCGCAAAGTTGGTGAAGTGTTAGGCAAGTCCACTCATGTGCTTCCTCTGGCACCATATTCAGCTTATCTACAATTTCACAGCAATTCAGATGCAGTGGGAGGTGCAGCATGGGATTGTGCGTGACTGACAGATGTGGCAGTTATGAGGAATCAGGCCTGTATTTCTCAGGAACGTGGGCTCTCTCTCCCTGCAGAACCGGATTACAGTGACATGGCGATGTGACTGGCGTGCCGCGTCAATACGAGCTTATCACTGGACAGAAATGTGCAGGTGTACCAATTAAACCTCACGGCGTGCTGTGAGCTGGGATCTAAATCATTTAAAGAAAAATCCCCAGTGCCAAATCACTTCTTACTGAGTTTACTTGGATGCAGCTGGACTTCACTGAAAACTGCAGCTGTTAATTCAGCGCTGCTGATTTTAGCAGCGTAGTCCGTCTTCATGGATTTTCCGTCATTTTGGAGAGGCAAGGGGAGTATATTCTGAAGAATAAGGCCCACATTTTGACAGCTAGTCCACACTAAAGTCTACTGAGATGTCACATGAGGCAGGGTTTCTAAAGTTGACATGAAATAGCACTTTGACAGATGCCTCAGATTTAAGGGACGAACACCAGCCCCACACTAAAAGAGCAGTTGCATTATATTTGCCGTAAAGCATTTATAACTGTGGAGCTCTGGTCAATAAATTGCGCTGCCCTCTGAGGTTCTGTCTGGAAGAAAACAGATGACCAAAACGTCGCCCCAAAAATCACCTCCCGGCCCCGGAACATTCACTGAAATTTTTCATAAATGGAGAGAAGGGCTGACCAGAAGAATAATTTGTCTGGTATACACAGTACATGCCGACATTCTCCAGGCCACAGATTTACACGTTTTAAATCCTTACACAGTTTTTTACAGCATGGCAGCATCCTGCCATAGTGCGAGAGAAAAGGGACTGTAGTATGATCCAGTTGGGAGTGTCATTGTGAGTTATACCTCCGTTTTTCACAGCGTGTGAGGCTGGGTCTCAAGGCATGGGCAGCAAAGCAGCACAAGTCTGTTTTAGTGCGGCACCTACACACCCTATTCATCGCCAAAACAGGGTCAGCTCCCTCAGTCATGGTGCTAAACGCCAAGCTGGGCCACATCAAGCTGGAAGAATGGATTTTACTGCTCTTGAACTCAAGCTTGCTGCCAACAAACAAGGTCACCAGCCTCTAGCAGCAGCAAGCTAATCAGTTATTGTTTTTTTTTTACAATTTGCTGTCTTATCCTTGAATCAAGCTATATCTTTTTATCTATTCATGATGTGATATCATTTGCCTTGTATGCCTTGTATGTCATTGTTTAATAAATGTACATCTTTAAGAAATGCAGCATAGACTATTGTTTATTGTGTTACACATCAGAGTTAACTGGTTTATTGGAATTAGACCAATTTGGTTGATTTTACTATGCCCTGCCTCATAATGGCTGCTATTACTGAATGGACAGTATCAGCTCTGTATGGTGCAATGTAATTTTGGAGGATGTTAAGGGGCACTTATCATGGAAAAGTCTCGTTCAACTGTTGCTAAAATTAATCTGATGTAAAATGAAACCAGTATTTTGTCCATTTTGTGTCTGAAAGGCACAACAACAAAAAAGTACTTGTTAATGTAAGTTGGCAGTTAATGTAATGGCAGTTAAATGTAAAAATAAAATACAGTAAAATAACAATGATTGTTTTTAGATACCTAAGCAGTATGAGTGGACCTACCAGAATAAAACACAATTAAAAGGGTGGGAGATGAATCCTTTAATAAATCCTGGAAACCAATTCCGCCAAATAGACCAGTAGACTAAGAAATGTCTTTCATCTAGACTGGGAATAACCCAAAGACCTGAAAAGATATTAGTTTGTATAACAATCTCCCTGAAATCCTCTAGGGACTGAGAGGTGGACAGTTACTAATAGGAACAAGATATCCATTTTCTTGCTCCCCTCCCCTCTTTTAGCCCCTCTTCATTACACAGCTTTAACGTGACTGCATGATGGACAGGGTCGTCTATCCAATCAATTGATTTTATTAATTTTCCCCTCCTACCCTTAATCTGGAGTAAGAACTACTAACCAGTCAGAATGCAGATGTGAAACTACACGCCTATAAAAACCGACTATGGGAAAAAAAGCCAATCGTACTACAGGAGACGATTTAGGATAACCAGACATAGCGCAGAGGATATGAAACAAGCAGCATGTATGTATTAACTACCAGCCAATCACAGCATAGAGGAGGTGGGGCTAAACGCAATACGGGTATGATAACAAACAACGCCACAGTGTGTGCTGAGCTCCGTCGTGATTGGCTCCTTTCGGGAGAGTCGAAGGCTGCTCCGATATTAACAAGCACAGGGTTCGAAGCGACATGTTAGTGTGGGAAAGCGATGGAGAGGGAGCTGCTTCTTTAAACGAGGAAAACCGAGCCGTGTGAGGACTTTTCTGCTTCGTTTATTCACCCGAAGTCTCTGCGTGGAGGACACCGCGCGCTCCTGCTCCGGGGACTCCTCGCGCTGGATGGGGATCAGAGCGCGTCCTTCCTCTCCGTCTTACCAGTAAGTTCAACAGAAACAAATCACTCCACCCAAGCCAGTTTTGTGGCAGCATGCTGCGCCGTTCATTTTTCTCCTCATTACTGCACAGCGCTTACTGAAGTTCACAGAATACCGTGAAACATGAAACAGCAATGTCTCTCCAACATGACTGCTGTTCATCATTAGTGCTGAAAGTGTTGGGCTCTGCAGGGATGCTCGTTTTTTGGGTTGTGTGTGTTAATTTAGTGTGTGGATCTAGCCTGTGTGTGTGTTTGTGGGTTTTTGGGTTGTGTGTGGATCTTGTCTCCTGCTCCTCAGACGAGGGGTCCGTGCCATCTGCGCCACCACGCATAAATCCACGCATTAAAAACGGATTTTTCTTTTTTACCCTTTCAGCTAAAGAAGCAGGGGCAACTTAAATCTTCACCTACAGCAGCTCTGCTCTGTGTGGGGTGCGGGTGGGGTAGGAAGGGGGTGGAATGGTGGGGGGCGGTTAGAATGCAACGTGTGGTGGATGGACCACAGCGGTTCCGTTGGTGGTGGTGCAGTCAGGCTCATGCTGAAGGAAATCAGCCTCCAGGCATATATCTCCGTTACTTCACTCTCTACACCACCCTGTTGCAGCCTGTGCATCCGTACACAGCCCCCCCCCTTTTTTTCTCTGGGGATTGTCTATTAATATTGGAGAGGGTGCTGTTATGCCATTGTGATGCTGATCGGTTCGCCCCGGGGCTCGGTAAAAGCGATCTGCATTCATTGCATTGGAATAATTAGTAGTGCCACTTCTTATGCATTCGCCACTTCGCCCGGTCTTGCTAGAGGCGCGATACCCACAGCAGCCTGTCCTCCTACACCGCTTTGGATTAGGTAAGAGCAGCGCAGCTGCAATGTGACTTCACTTCTCTCCTCCACAAGACTGGAGATGGAGGCCTTCTGGAGCACTGCACGCCTCACGTAGTGACAGATGTGTAATTACACATCAACTGATGTGGATAAGTCACTTCGGCGCCTGCTGTCCTCCTCGTGACAACCTATACTATACCAGGCCTTGTTCGGATTCGTCATTAAGCTTTAATATCACCATATGCTTGGTGCAACTACTGTGAACTGTTATTAAGTAAGCATAGGAGCACGGCTCGCACCAGATCATTAGCTTGCCGGCATGCACAGAATGACAATATGCCAAAAAAAATTTTTCTTCTCCATTAATGGAAGATCTCGTCCCACTACAGCACTTTGTGTTCTTGCAGGAAAGCAGCGTGGGCTTCTTTTAGGATACAGATGCTCCCAGGCCCGTCTGCTTGTTAAAGCAATTAACAGACATTAAGTCACGCACATGATGCGTCTCCAGCATGAAGCGCGCCGAAGCCTTTAATCGATTTTCATCTCTGGTTGTGTGGTGAGCTTTCTGAAGAGCTTCTGCGTCTCACAATGGCCTCCTACCACACAGCACACACCACAAAAGCAGCGTGTGGGCGTGTGTATTAAGAGCAGATTTATAGAGTCCCTGAGTGTGAGTGTGCAGAGAAACTATGTGGGCTACCACAATAGTAAAGATAAAGAAAAAAAACACAAAAAGACAGAGCCTTGACACTTGTTAAGGTTCATTAAATGAGCTCAACATGGGGAAAAAATGGGGGAAAAAAGTAGTAACAAGAGCAAAATGGAATCATCCACAACGCGCTTGGCCTGGTAGACAAACACATTCAATGAGCTGTGGGTTTTTAGCACCCTGTGAACTGCCTCACTTTGATAGCTACTCATCTTTCAATGGCTTATTGCCTCGGAAAGTAAATAAAAAAACAAAGGCAGAAGAGCGTAGCCTGTGTTGGTTTCAAATGGCTCACAATGTAGTACAACAAAAGTATAGGTTCGCTTAACAAAAGAGCTCAATCGCAGCATATGCCACTTGTACTCTGAGAAGTGTGTATAGAGCAAAAACATCAGAGAGCCACCGCTGCGCGCTCCATCTGCTCCTGGATCAGCCTGGTTCCGATGGTGGAGACATACAGAGCTGGCTGTCTGCACAATGCTCAACCAGCAACTCGTTACTTAAGAAGAGACGGAGCCAAGACGCCTAAATCAAAGTCAACCATGTGTTGGCGGCCACACACTCTGATTGTCACTTCCATAAGAACCTAAGCAAATCATCTCCATTTACCGCGAACCGTGTAAAGGTCTACCACAGGGATGTCTCATGGTTTTGGTTAAACTGGTTGTTGCGTGTGTTATATGTGTAAATGTTCTGTTCTTTGCCCTTGGATTTCATCCTCCACTTTACTCAGAGCTAAGCATTCACGTTTGAACAATTCTGAGCAATTAGTGCATGCACATGTCAGCCTGGAAGCACCACACCCAGGAAACTGATCAAAGATTTTGGAAGGCTTAAAAGAAGAGAATATACGATTCAACTCATAAATACAAAATAAAGAACGGTTAGTAATTTGGCAGCATATATAAAGATTGATTCTGTCTACCGAGCATGCGTATTCCCTGTTGGCCCATGACCTCTTGACCAGGGTATTTATTATTCATGTTTAGATTGCTGTGTGCTTTAAAGGCAGCTCCAAAGCACATTTGCACCTGGAGATTCAATTTAGCTCAGATTTGCACCTCGTCCCTCAAGCCATCAGCAGTCAGTGTAGTTCTGTTCCAGCAGGGCTTTTTAAACATGTGGATTTGTTTAACCTGGGCTCAGAATCATTTTTTTCATGCATGACTTCTACGGGTGTCCAAATGCAGCTGGTGGGGATTTTAGGTTAGTTCCAGCTTGTGAACTGTTGGGCGGAAGCTCAGGACGACGGGTGTGGAAGCTGCAAAGCGTGGGGTCCTTCAGTTAATTTGGAACATCGATTCCACATTAACCGTTGACTCACTGCTGATTTGCAAGCGCACGGGAGCAGGTGCAAAGGGAAAGCACTCTTACCATCTCACCTTGCATAGGAAGCTTCATTATGCACACACATTGCATAGTGGGACCTGTTTAATGGACTCTCCTCTTACGTTGGAAATAGTGTAATGGTAAATCAATGAAGTGAAGGGCAGAGGGAAGACCAGCGGCCTGAGTATACCACCAACCGAGAGGCTTATCTAGGAGCCCGGCAGGGAACTGGGCACATAGCTGGCCAGACAACACAAAAAGCACTCCTAATACCTAACACATGGGGAGAGAGAGAGAGAGGGATAGAGGGAGAGAGAGAGAGAGAGAGAGAGAGAGAGAAAGAGAGAGAGAGAAAGAGAGAGAGAGAGAGAGAGGGGGAGAGAAAAAGGGGGATAGATAGAGAGA
>JBBKCR010000122.1:20771025-20782219 GCA_037577295.1 Ladigesia roloffi | reverse complement strand
GTCACCTTCGACTTGGATGCCCTGGGGGTAAGCAAATAAACATCAAAGTTTCATTTTGGGGTGAACTATCCCTTTAATAATCGATCAGATCATGGGTTTTTAATATGATACTTTTAACATGAATTGTATTTTGTTCATAATGTTTGCTAAGTGAAAGCATACTTTTACACATATTCCAATGGGAATTTTTTAGGAGAATTTGGTGTGCCATCAGAGGGGTTACACACTTGAGCCTGTTCTTCATGTAGAGTCGCAGCTTCCTGTGCACTTTCACGTTCACCAGATCTGACCTCACCGTCGCATTTTTTCACATAAGCTTTCATGCTCGTTCAGTTCAGAGTGTTCACTGCCCCTTGTAGTTTTGTATAATCAGAGCAACAACAAAAAACAGCTGGCATGTGGCTTACACTTGATTCCTATTCATGCATTTGCTTGTTCACAAATGTAGTTTAGAGCTTAACAGATCATATAAAAATGGACAGATTGTAAGCCATTAAATAACATACTTGAAACGTAAATTAAAAGCAACAGTACAAATAAGGCTAATGAACATCAATCAGGCTAATAGACAGGGTAAATAGGAATCATATTATCTCACTCTTTTGTCTGTTTGATAAAGCCCAAATCTGCAGGGCAGTTGGCTAGTGGATTGTTTGATATGCATTTTACTCTCCAAACATGAAAGCTAAAGTATTTTATCTTATTTGCATTCTTTGTGAGCATTTACATACGAAATGCAGATCTGATTGTCTTGTCGCTAATGTGTGCTTTGAAATTCACTGGAGTGGGTTTGCGTTGAAATGGTCTTGAAATCCTGAAGCAATGCAGATGGCATTGTTGACTGAGCTCTGATGTAATACAGTATTGAGCCAAATTATTCAAGCTTCAGCAAACTGAGTTTTTTTTTTATAATGCATGAGGTAAATGGAGCATTTAATTCACAATGTGAAATCACGTGAAATGCTTCCTTCCTAAAGCAGCATAACCTTGTTTGGAAGGGCAGGATGCAGAGGGCATGGCTGCATGATTTACAAGGAAAAGAAAACTGTTGCCCTGAAAAAAAAACCTCAAAAGAAACATTTGGACACTAAACCACAAATGCGTATGCACATAAATCCTGCAGGTCGAACAGAACAGCCTTTAAATATAAAGAAGAGCTGTGGTAAACCTGGGCCCTGATGCAATCCATACACTCCCGATTGCTCAGTGTACAGAAAATATCAAAAGAAACCACTGGAAAGCATCAAGAGGAGTGTGCTGACGTGTGGTAGAGCGAATTATTTGCAATAGTACTTCAACTCAGAAGTTCCTGTTATATTCATTTGCTGAAATTCAATCTTTATTTTCATTTGAAAATTAGCAACTTGCTGACAACAGTTTTGAGGACGCTTACACATCATAGATCCAGAGTTTTACCAAAACAGCAGCACTCCATTTTATCTACAACCAAATATGGGCTGTTCTAGTGATTCTGGTAGAATAAGTGCATTGCCCTTTTCTTTCAACTTCTAATATAACTGACTGTAAAGGAACTGTATTACTGAACCATTCTAAAATTCTTATGCGAAGACCCCTTTGTTACTCGAGGGCACTAAGCACACACACACAAACATTGTTTACAAAATGAGCTTATTAAGGCACTTATGATATGAGATAGGTAGTGTAAGTTGAGATGCAGCATCCCCTTAGGACAGCAGCAGCACACCTCTCTGATAAAGAGGAACTCCGGAGAAAATACAAGACTGTTCAAACCCAAATGCTTTAAAGTTGCACTAATTGTGATTACCAGGTGGGGTAAACAGGAACAGAGATTGTGCTACAACAGCTGAGCTAAAAACGATTGCTTTGGGTGCAGAAACGTACAGAGGACTCTGATTCCTAAAGGCTCGAAATTGTGCTGAGAAAGAGGAAAGCTTTATCCATACTGGGTTTATTAAAGTGCCACAAGACCTTGAAAAATCTAACTTCCTTCACTGGTCCCTCATCTAAAAAGTGCTTTCTGCCCCTCCCCTCCTAATAGGAGCTTGAGGCAGGAGACCACTGCAGTCTTTTTTCAGCAGACAAAACTTTTTCATCTCCATCTCTGGGCACCAGAGTGGAAAGAGGATGATGGAGCAAAGCAATGCTCCCTGGGACTGTCCTCCCTCTAGTAACCCTGGTGATGAAGGGCCATATCTACAGATCCATCCTCAGGAAGTGTTTTTTTTCTGTGACAAAGAGAATTGCTTTCTAACAGTGGAGAGATGAACACAAGCAGTGAGAATACAACACACAGTAAAAGAGAGATGACAGTGCCTGTTTGCTTTTGTGTACGTATGTATTGTGTATTTTTAGTATGTTACGGTGCATTTAAATTGTTTGGACTCTAGGGACGAAAATGTAGCAGCACAGTGTTCTTTTTTCTGCCAGTGTTGGTTAAGGTTGAGTCACAGTTTCGGATGAAACAGCACATGTTATGGTGGCAGGTACATGATGAATTTTTCAAAATATACTTTCATGATGTCAGCGGTATGCCATAAGTCTTGATGATCATGGAAGAAGCTGAAAACCATACATTATGAATTATCCCACATCATCAAGCTTTAAAGTCATTTTTTGCAAATGTTACTATGTCTTAACTATTGCTATACTATGCCTTAGAAATGCCGTACATTTTCTTGGTGTATTAATCTCTCTCTCTCTCTCTCTCTCTTTCTCTCCCTGCCCCCATCCTCCCTTTCCCTGTCCCTCTCTTTCCTTTCTCTCTCTTTCCTTTAGGTGGAATTGGACTGAAGCAATGATGGCAGCTCATAATCACCAGAGAGACTTTTCTACCGCCAAAGTATTACAGAAAATTAACAGCCTCACTTCTGCTTAGCTGAAACACAACTCCCTGAGGCATATCCTAGTCCTTTTACCTTTATTTGTCTGGCCTGTGCGCCCTTTCCTATAACGCCAAGACAAGAAGCCTTAGTGTGTGGTGCCTCTGCATCTGCGGGAAACTACATCCACCGGTTAAAGCTCGAGGGATACGCTGTAGGATTAGATCTCTATCACCCCATAAACCAATGCTTTTTTATTTTTGAAGAGCTGTATCCACTTAATTTACAAGGAACAATTGTTTACTGGAGGGAACTGGGCCAAAATGAAAGACATATCATTTGTGGATTATTTGCTACTGGGGTTTGCAATGGCTACGTTTGTTCTCGCTGTGGAGGAGAGAGGCAGCTGTCCTAAGCTTTGCGAGTGTGAGATTAGACCGTGGTTTTCTCCCAACTCAGTTTATATGGAGGCCCCTACTCTTGACTGTAATGATCTTGGACTTTTTAACCTTCCTTTATCATTACCTGCAGACACACAGGTGATTTTACTACAGACCAACAACATTGCCAGAATTGAGAACCCTTTGGATTACTTGCCTAATATCACTGAGATTGACCTTTCGCAAAACAACATTTCCTCAATTAAAGACATCACTCTGGGCCACCTCTCTCAGCTCATGTCGCTCCATATGGAAGAAAACTGGATATGCTCTCTACCGGATAATGCTCTTTCCCAGCTCGCCAGTCTTCAGGAACTTTACCTAAACCATAACCTAATCTCGCTCATCTCGCCTGAGGCTTTCCATGGCCTTCGCAACTTGCTTAGGCTGCATCTCAACTCGAATAGGCTGCAGAGTATAAGCAGTAAGTGGTTCGAGTCCCTACCTAATCTAGAGATTCTAATGATTGGAGAAAATCCTGTCATCTCCATACAGGACATGAACTTTAAGCCCTTAAGAAACTTGCGCAGCCTTGTCCTATCCCGGATGAACTTATCACGGATTCCAGACAATTCACTGGTAGGCCTGGACAATCTGGAAAGCATCTCATTTTATGACAACACGTTCCTGGAAGTTCCTCATGGTGCCCTTAGATATCTCAAGAACCTGAAGTTTTTGGACCTTAATAAAAACCCCATTCGGCGAATACAGAGGGGCGACTTTGTTGACATTCTCCATCTTAAAGAGCTGGGGATCAACAATATGCCAGAGTTGGTGTCCATCGACAGCTTCGCCCTCAACAATCTTCCGGAACTGACGAAGATCGAGGCCACCAACAACCCGAAACTATCCTATATTCATCCCAATGCCTTCTACAAGCTGCCAAGGCTGGAAACTCTTATGCTGAACGGTAATGCTCTCAGCGCCCTGCACAGAATCACTGTCGAGTCTCTTCCTCATCTGCGGGAAGTCAGCATGCATTCCAACCCCATCCGCTGTGACTGCGTGGTACGCTGGATGAATATGAATAAAACCAACATCCGCTTCATGGAGCCTGACTCCCTGTACTGTGTGGAACCCCCAGAGTATGAAGGTCAACATGTGCGGCAGGTTCACTTCAGAGAGATGATGGAGATCTGCCTGCCTCTAATCTCTCCAGATAGTATGCCCACTCAGGCTGCTGTGGACAATGGCAGCTCCTTGTCCCTGCACTGCCGGGCCTTCGCTGAGCCAGAGCCTGACATCTACTGGGTCACTCCTTCTGGGCACCGGATCCTCCCCAATGCTGTGGCAGATAAGTTTTACATGCATCCCGAAGGCACACTTGACATTTATGACATCACAGAAACTGAGGCTGGACTGTACACTTGTGTAGCGCACAATCTTGTTGGCGCAGACTTAAAGACTGTCTCTGTGGAAGTAAATGGATACTTTCCTCAACCTGCCAATGGCTCTCTAGATGTCACCATCCTGTCTGTGCAGGCCAGCTCTGTTCTGGTGTCCTGGAAAGCCTCTCATGGCAGTCTGGCACCAAACATTAAGTGGTACACAATGCCCAGTGCTGACCATCCTACTGTGGCCTTCACAGCAAGGGTCCCATCTGACATCAGGATGTATAATCTCACACATCTCAGCCCCGCCACTCAATATAAAGTGTGTGTGGACGTCAAGAGCGTCCACCAAAAACACAGTACCACGTGTGTCAGTGTCACAACTAAGGGATTAGAGCACATTGTGGAAGACGCTGAGAGGTGGGATACGGCGGTGATTGCTGTCTTCGGGGTGCTTCTCACCATCGTTTCAATGGCTTGCTTGCTCATTTGCATGTCTCTAAGGAACCACCACCTTTACGGGGAGTTAAGGAGAAGCCCATCAAAAACGGCACTGACACCTGAGGCTGGCGTACAGTCTCCTTTTACGAGGCTCTGGGTTTCTGGGAAGGGAATGCCGGCTGCCGTGGAGGTGAAACCTACAGTCATAAATGTGTTGGACAATGCTTTCTAAGCAACCCACTCAGTGAAGTGCAAAAACCTTAACAAGTGGACAAGGCATGAAAGGAGAACACACCGTTTCAAATATGTGTCCTTCTGCCTTGACATGCAACAAATTACTGAAATGGAAGAGGTGTCTTCACATTTAACCAGCGCTACATCCCTGATTATGACCTGTTTGAGAAGGCAAAGGAGATGGAATCGAGGCCTCTAGGAGGAGGGAAAGTCGAGACTCTTTGATAAAATATGGATTGCGATGATTCTGGGTCATTCATTGGGTACAGATGGTAAACAAATGAAAGGATGGTGTAATTTCTTATATATGACTGTTAATCATGTAAACAGTAGTAAAACAGTCCTTGTGGTCCCAAGCAATACCGTCTGTGCTGTACAACATCCATAGACGCGTTAGAGAGGCCAATTGTTTGTAAAGGGGAACATCTAGTAGAATAGAAAATTATAGTGACTATGGTGTAAATTTTTGATGAAATAGATCGTTTTTCTATTTAATAGAGGGTTTTGACTTTTCATGGCTACAATTGTTATATATTCTATCCCAAATGTAACAGAGATGTTCTGTGCAGTAGCCAGGCATTAAAACAGTGTGAATTAATTACAGTATGGAGCAAGCAACCTGCATAATGACATCACATTTGCTGAATAAAACGCTGTAAATCGTAAAGATTAATAGGTTCAAGATTCAAGATACATTAAGAGGTATACAGTCTGATCAGGATTGGGAGTCCACACAAGTTCAGACCCCAGTGCCAGCAGAACTATGTCTGAGAGCATCTCCCGAAAAAACTCTGTAATAGTTTGTTTAAGCCAGGGTAAGTGCCTACTCCGAGACATGTAAACTAGGAAAATGCCAGAATATTACTCCGAATGGTTTTTTGTCAGATCACTGGAGAGCAGAAGTAATGACAGCAGCCTCGCAAGCCAATCTCAACCTTTCATTGGAAATACTATCTCAGTACTTTTAGCATTCACATGGTTCAGAAGCATCGCGTTCTTGCTTTGGGTGTTACAGTTAAAAGCCATTTTTATATTGACTGTGCTGTCTGTGATATCCAAGCACATTAGTCTACGAGACTGTGCAAAGAAGAGAATACTAAATAAATGTTAACGTCTTTTTGCAATCAGGATGTTTCCTACTTTGATTTTTTTTGGATGAAGGGCAATAATCTTTCCATATTTTTAGAGAATGTTTGCAGGTAGAAAGTAATTTTGATGACAAAGTACATCCTTGGTGTCGGATGGCACATTTGCATACGGTTGTCACATGGATGTCACAACAGAGGTCACATTTGCGTACCCAGACTACTCCAGTTCATGAGGATTGAATATTTTGGTTAAAATTGCTCCTTCTTAATCTTTTTGCAACAGACCAGATAGTCTGCCTCTCACATAAGCTCCAGTAGCAAGTGGTTTTAGCGATCTGTCTAAACCAGAGGTTCCAAACTTTGATCCTGTGGGTCCAGGGTCCGGCGTAGGTTGGGAAGTAAATCAAGTCAAGTAGATGTTTGGTAGACAGTGAAGTGCGCCAGCGTTTCTCCAGGACCATGGTACATCACAAAGAGAAACAGTACAATCATTTACAGGACAAACGAAGGACAGTTAAGATGAAAGGAGCTGTTAAGATACAAGAGTGTATAAATATGGTAGTATGTCAGTCTACTTAGCAGCAGAGTTTTAAAGTGTGGAAAAAATGCAAAGATTGAGGTAGAAAGGGAATTATGCTAAATTAGCATAAATAGCAGCAGCAGTATTCAAAAAAGAAACAGTACAGAACAAATAAAGGCTCTCTGTTCAAACACATCTGGTCAACCATGGGGATCCCTGTTCTAACAATAAAGTGAAAAAAGCTGTCCCCATACATTTCTAAACAACAGTATGTAAATCAGTATTGAAAGATGAACTTTGAACTCTGGGTAATTCATTTGATTTAACTTTAATGTTTAATTTTAGAAACTAGAATTGTTGAGTTTATGGTAAAAGCATCTATCCTACGCAGCCCAGCATGTGTTGTGTATGGACGACACATGAAATACACCTGAATCCTCATTAGAATATCCACCTTGTTTTCTGATCACCTTTTGTGTTGTGATGATTCTCTCAAGCAAAGTAAGCGATTCCTCAGCAGAGGTTCTATGGGTATAGTTGATAAATTATTGTCTGCCGTTTGAAACTACCACCATTGTAAAATCACAGCAGAGGGCTGACGTAGCTGGAGAAGCTGCTTCAAAAATGCATTCCACTTGTTTTTTATTAAGGATCCAAAAGCCGATTTCTAACGCAAACATCACAAACATGATGAATGGTTGTCAGAGACAGACTGACACAAAGGATTTATCAGACAGCTGTGCTCGTACATCACTGATACTTTCAGTACTGCAGACAAGGCTTTTAGAGACTAGCTATCTGTCAAGAGGAAGGCAAGGTAAAATATGTCCCCAGCTAATGTCCAGGTAGGTACCAGCTCTCCCCTCTCCACTGCCTTCTTGACATTCACAAAACAAAGGTGTCTTTAGAGCTTGTACTCCACAGTCTAGTTCTAAATACTCCTGTAAATACAATTACTACAAGAAGAGAAGTTTTCAGGAGCCAGAAGACATTCCATTTTTTCTGACCAGTTGTCTTTTTAGAGCTTAGTAGCTTCATGATATGACTAGCATAGCAAGTGCAATGTTTAAAATGTTGTCATACAGTTGAGCATGCTTTTGGAAATCTCATATTCCCATGGCAGCATCATCTGCAGGTTTTTGACAGTGATGGGATATTTCTCAAAGACCAAATGTTCAGCCTCCACATGCACAGCTAGTTGGAATGCTACATCTGAGCTTAGGTAAACATTGCTATATACATGGTAAGCATCGCTATATCCATGCAAAACAGTTACTTTTTTATAGATTCTGCCCATGATGTTTTGTGTAGTGCCTTGTGCAAAATATATGAATAACTTTCAAAAAACATAAACAGAACCGGCAATACCATTTTAAATGCATCTCAGGTGTATGTACTGTATACTGGCCAACAACAAAACGGTGGGAGCATGAAAATTATAGGTTCAAATGAGGCGATATTGCATTTCCCCATTCTTAACAAACCCACATCTGTAAATGTGAAAAAGACATTAAATGAAAGCATGTTTAATATTTTTGATAGGTTTAAAGAAAATAATCTGACAGAATTGAGAATGAATGGAATAAGATTCAAATCAGTTCACTAGTACTGAATTATAACAAGGTTTATTGGTAGAAGCATTATTTTAGAGACCATCGGGTACAGGAGCACCGTGTTTTACTGAGCGCTTTGTGAAGTAAACATTTCATCTCGTCATTGATTTAGGTCTGCTTGGCTCTTAAGGCGACCACAAACAAGGAATATATTCCCGGAACTTCTCAGAGACATTTAAACTGAAATAAAACTGATATTAATATCTGTTTAACAGCCCTGCTTAGGTTTTGTAGGACAGATGTGACATATTTTACTTTGTCAAAATAAAAATTGCTGCACTTGACATTGCCTCTTTTAATTAATGATGTTATTTATAATGTTAATGAAATATGAGGATGTTTTAATACCTGGATTAATACAACACAAAAATGCCCACAGAAATTGGCATCAGTTTACCAGATGTGTAAACTAGTCCCTCAGTCTGGATGAAAATAAAGTCTGTTCTCATTGTATGATCAAGTGTAGGTTGAAAATATGAAAAAAAACATCAATCTTACTCAAATCCCTTTGAAGTGATTTTGCAAAAACCCAAACTGTGCTGCTACCCGCTCTCCCTTATTTACAGCCCGAGACAATCTGGAGGATTTTGCAGTTAATTTAAAAATACTTCCCAATATCAGAAGCTTCTTTTTGAATCTAAATAGAATTTTTTTCCTCTTTGCAATTGCTTTTTGCAGTTGAGTATCTTTTCCTGCTTCTCTCATCCCTTTTTTCATTAGTTTCCTGCTTTCCTCTCTCTCTCTCTGTCTCGTGTGCACGGCCATGTGTAGATTGGAAGTCAGATTGTAGGGTCGTCCTTTTGCTTCTCTGTTCAGATTCACCCACATGAGTGCCTTCTGGATTAAAGTGAAATAACAAGAGCCGGTGCAATGTCACGATTTAATCCGTGGATGGGGAGAAAATGAAATGAAGGGCTCTGTGATAAGTGTTCAAATATATCCTAAACCATTATGCAGAGCTCAAGAAGAAAAAAAATCAGTGCCAACCACCATGATTTTACAATTTGAAGCTACCTCTAGAGGAACAAGTACAGTTAGAGTACAAATGGGAGTTCATCAATCCATATCAAAGCTTCAGCAAATAGCAAATGCTGTGCAAATGTTGTGCAAATGCAAATGTTTATTGAAATGTCACTCATCAGATTAATATTGTAGCATGTCTTAAATATAAATGTCTTGTAAATGTCTTAAATGCACCATGCAGAGCAGTACATAGGTGTTTAAATCCAACTGTAATGAAACATTAGATTTCAACTCAATGACCATATCTAAAAATCTAACATTTATTTGGTCTGTATGAGCTCACCTGAAAATAGACCACAACAATATGTGGCATTTGTCACTTATTTGTCACATATGAATGGTTTAAGTAAAATGAGTTAAGTAAATGAGAAAGCAATGACTTCTCATAAAATAAACAAGCAAAATACCCGGAAAACCTTATTAACAGGACAATAACAGCTGGTTCACCCCTCTTCAACATTGGGAGCAAATACGAGACTATGTCCCCCTGTTGTTTATGAACTGTTCTCTACTGTAGTATGAGTTATTACCCTATTAAAAGATCCAGATTCCTACTTGGGCCTTTTCTGCTACAGGCCAACATTCCGATAAAAAGCAAAATAACAACAATCATTTATAATTCCTACACCAGCACCCTGGGGTTTAATGTAATTATGACATTTATAGTACACGAGTCTACATTCGCATCAGCTGGACAACAATGTAGCTTTGCTGTTGTTTCTGAATACATTCCTCTTATTGCATCTGCCCATTGACAACATGCTATAGATTGAACTACATTCACCCAGTCTTCTACTGCAAGAAGAAACACAAATTAGCCCTTGTTATCAACAAAAGCAGCTCACACATCCTATTGGAAAGATCAGTTGCAGGAGAAACGTCAATGGCTGTGTGTGGCGGCCTGCAGAAATGTTACCCTTGGTGACTTTTAAGGGTTTTTTAAATGGTATTTAAAAAAATGATCTCTTATTGACATGCTACATTTTGATTTTCTTTTCGCCAATCAGAAACCACCTCTAAAGCACAGAACTGAGAAAATCAAATGGAATCACTATCTTCTAAAATAGTTTTATCAAAAACAACCCCTACAGACTCTATACAAACTCCACTATCCCTCATTATTACTTTACTTTCACAATTTCCATTTTGGGCTAGTTAATCACTTTACATTAGTAATTGATGTCCTCATTGACATCAGGTGTTTTACTTTGTTTATTTTCATGTTTAACCTGAGACACCATTAGACACTATTAGTGTTGTTTGTAATCAGTTTTATGAGCCTATGGGGCATGAGCTGGTGTGCATAGGCACACAGTCACAAACATATCGGCCACCCTACCTTAAATACACTTTCAGTGTAGATGGGTTTATTTATATGATGACCCTGGCAGTCTCAATCTTAAGACGGGAATAAAATGGTCAGTCCTTATATGCATGATATATATAGAGCCCTGTATCCCCCCAGGAATAGGCAATATCCATGTCTAACTGGTGACCGTATCCTCCTGAAAAGAAGAGACAGCACGTCAAGGCAAATATGCCTGTGCCTGTCAGCGAGAGGAGAGACACAAAAGCATATTCCTCAGTTCTGTCTCCCTATTCCTCATCACTATATCCATCACTATAACAATCAGCCCCCCACCCCCTCTTCTGCTCAAGAGAGAGAGAGTGTGTGTGTGTGTGAGAGAGAGAGAGAGAGAGAG
>JBBKCR010000122.1:20732630-20768595 GCA_037577295.1 Ladigesia roloffi | reverse complement strand
ATCACTATAACAATCAGCCCCCCACCCCCTCTTCTGCTCCAGAGAGAGAGAGTGTGTGTGTGTGTGAGAGAGAGAGAGAGAGAGAGAGAGAGAGAGAGAGAAAGAAATAGAGAGAGAGAGAAAGAAAGATTATATATATAGTGTGTGAGAGAGAGAGAGAGAGAGAGAGAGAGAGAGAGAGAGAGAGAGAGAGAGAATACAGAGTTTTGCACAAGCACAAGAGCTAGCAAATTACAGTTTAAAGGACAGCAAATGAACAGGAAAGCTTCATAAACAGGAGTGCCTGTATTATTAAAGTCTGGTCATTTTTCCTTAGGTGAATCCAATTGATTTTCCAATGTCCTCTCTGAACCGTCTGGGGATGCCCAGCAAAAGACCACAGCAGGAATAGCATTTGCCAACCCTTTACGCTCCTAGGTGTATTATGTTCCAGTTCTCTGGTATAGTCATAGAACAGTAATGATTTGGAAGGCAAAGTTATAAGTGTGAGGACTGGTAGGTCCTGACTCTCCATTTTAATTAGTGCATTCAGTCTCCTTTTGCTGAAATATTGTATTGCACAGCTTGTCTCATCTGAACAAAAAAGCATTGCTAGTGGAACAGGATGTTCTGGAGCAGCTGCACAAGAGTCTAAGGTCTCCATGCCCAGCCGTCAGCTAGGGAGATATAAATGCCTGTGGAGCAGTGGAAGTGCATCTCTTGAGTTCCATCAGTACCATTGGGATGAGTTTGAATGGAGTTTGTGATCCAGAACTAATCTTTCAACATCAGCCTACCTGACATATCTAATGCCCTAATAGCTGCAATCAAATAATCACAGCAGTGTTGCTGTCTCAGAAAAATAGAAGCTGTTATTGCAGGAAAAGATGGAAGGCTCCTAATTAATACCCATATACCCAGATACTGGGTATCTGTGGACATTTGGACATGTAGTGTAGCTTTCCTGTATTCATTCATGTATTGGGAAATATGGCAATCATCATATAATATCAACTGCTATTTTATGGTGCAAAATTCTGTATAGCTTTCAAGGAAACAGTCACATGGTAAACGGTAAATTCTATAACAGGCATCACCAATTGGCAGAACTTGGTCTGGATCCAAACAGAGTGATGGTTCTTTCTGGACCTGTGACCACAAGATTAAGTAAATTCACAAGATTAACTCTTTTTCATGGAGAATTATTTTGGAGGTCATGGCTATTGACAGCGGGCGCTGCAATTCCAGTCAAAACGGCAATAGCTTCGCTCATTAGTAACTAGTGTTGCGAAGTTCAGCTCTTTTCAAAGAGCTGGTTCTTCTGGCATAGATCCCAAAGAACAGCCTGTTCTTTTAGCTCCCAAACGGCTCTTACTTTATTATCATCTGTGCTAGTGTTCCGCGGGTTGGCTTTTTTTCAGACCTGCCCCAAACTGACCCATCAGGAACCGCCCCATCCAACCCGCAAAACCATGCGTAGATAATGACCCAAAACCCCAGCCAACCCGAGCCAACCAGAGGAAAATAACAAATAGTTTACATGCTTGGATCGATAATGAAATGCATTTTGTAACTTTTTTTAATTTATTTGCCTGGGGCTACTTTTATTCATGGTAAAGGAATTAGTGCACTCAGGTAAAAATTGTGGAAACCATATGAAAATGTTGACATGCGGAAGACAGACATCAGATCGGACCTTATTCTTGGACGAAATGTATTAACTCGACCTCAGTGACATTTAATTGATTAGCCCTGTTCTATAATAATAACATGAATTTAAAATTGAGTATAAATTATGATAAACTATAAAATATTTATCAATATCTGCAATCTCTGCTGATGATTTTCTCTTATAAAACCAGTGACCGCATCCTTTACCAGAGGTGTGCAAACATTTGCATAAGACCATATATCCATATTTTGGGATTATTATACGAAATCATTCAACCATCAAGGGGCTCAAAACATCATCTATAAAGCAGCAATGCCGGCTTTCTTATAAATCTCATTAAAATTCTCTAACCCAAAGCATAAATTAGGGCCTTGTGTGAATCCTCCAGGAGCTTTTTGGCTAATTGGCACATGGATTCTTTAATGGATCGTTGCTTTCCTGATCATTGATTGATTGCTGGATTCTTTGTATTTGAGCCTAGGTCTTTGCGAGCTGAGCTCCATCAAGGCTGCTGAGGAGCCTAATCAATGCAGGGGCTAATGAGGTATCCACACATGTGCATGCACTCAGAGAAAAAAGAGAAAAGAAAGGAAGGTGGAGGAAGGCGAGAGGGAAAAGATTCTCGTCATGTCTGGTTAACCAGCTTACATCAGAAAAGAAGTCCTTAAGAGCCAGCGTGTCTTATTCGGAATTCAGATGTCATGCTTATCTTCTCTGGGTGTGTGTGATATGAAAGCTTATTGATGTTAGATGGACATGTTGAAGTCACAGTATGGGTGTTTACTTTAAATTAACTTGCTGTAGGAGCTTTCAAAATTGCTTTATCAACAACAAAAGCCGTTGTTCTACAGGTGACATTTTTATTGTATCAAGGTATTAAAGTGATTCACACGGAGAAATTCCTACTGATCTACTGTCACCTTTTATACATTCAAGCACAGCCATTCCTACTGGCATGGTCTCCAAAAGTTACAGTTATTGTAATATTTTCATAAATTCCTCCTCAAAAAGTCCCGTTGAGCCTGTAACTATGACTGTGTACAAAATTAGGTAACTTAATAGAATCCTAAAAGTGAACACTACATACAATAAAGATTTGAAGACACATGACACATGCCATACATGCAAGGATGTTTGCCATTGAAGACCTAGTGTTCCTTTTAAGTGGCTAATTATCATGAATGAGACATGAGAATGAAGAACATTTTAAAAGGTTCTTCCATCCACACTATTTAGGAGCCATTGTTTATAATACAAAATGCGTTGCCGCCATTCAATCAGAAGGGAATGCGTACCTTTCACACTTCATAATTACTCATTTGGACCCCCTACACACACATTTAACCTAAATAATTCGTTCACCAAACGCTGTTGAATCTTGAATTGACAGAAGAATGCACACACACCTGGAAATCTGAGCAGCCTGTCTGTGCACTGATGATCCCCTACATGTGGTGAGTTGGAGAAAAACCCAGAGTGGATTTCCAGTGGTGTGTGTTCTTATATTGATTAAGTGGAGTGGATTCTTTCGAGATTCAAGATTCAACAGGGGTTTCCAAACACACCCATCCCTAAAACGATGAGATTTGCATGCACACAATAAACCCACCACCACCAAAACCCCGCCCCCACAACAAACCCCACCCCATGCACAAACCCCACCCCCACACCTAGGCCGATGCACAAATAAATACTGCGGTGGCCTGGAGCACCCTGTCTCGCGTCCATAGACTCTGGGATACACGCGACTGCAGGAAGGATTAAGCTGTAACAGAAAATACATTAATGAATAAGTAAATAATTGTGTGGATTTGTATGTTCTAAACTAATGACTTTACAGTAGTTTATGTTAAGAAGAAACTTTAACTTTTGACCTTCTGACGATGCTTGCCCTGACAGTCCTGCCACCCTGTTTTAATTGCTTTAGTTAACATTTGGATAATGCTAGATAAGCACATTGTTTTCCAGTTATTTTTTATTTGTCAACAATGCCCAGCAGTATTCATTATCAGTTTAATTTATCTATAGAAATGTTCAGTCATGAAGAACAAGAGCAGCAATGCTGAATTCAGATCAGACTAAAGCCGGTTTGACAGATATTCTCTCAATAAACTGCAGAAAACCCTGTGGTGACTGACACCATGACAGGTCAAATTACATGTTTGTGATCCATGAAGACACCCATTACTGTATGATAGGATGAGGTCCACATAACCCAGCACCATCATAATGACTGTTTCATGACACATTCATTGCTCTAAGGGTAGATATTAGAGTCACAAGAGATATTCCTCCAAAGCATGAACAAGATTAGGATGTTCTGAAGTGGCTGTGGTCTTTTTGCTGCTGCGTTTTTTAATTAGATAAAATGGGATGTCATAATAAATGAGACTTTTCCCAGCCCTATTGGTTCAATCATTTTATCGCAATGCCTTGCTTTTTTGTCCCAAAATTTTTATTTCTATAAAACAAATGGCCTTGCTATCCTAAGTACAGCCTTCCCCCTCAGACTGTACAGATGTCCTGTTCCACTGCATGTGGCACACAGAGAGATTGGATATGCCATATTCATTCACTTCATTACACGCTTCCCTGCAAACTACAATGACAATATTGCCTGAGAAAAGTGTTTGATGTTCATTATCCTTTCATTTGGTTTCTCTCCCCACCATCTCTGTGGCTCTGCCTTTCCAGCTGCTTCCTCTCGTCCCGGATAAGACAAATCCCCCAAATTAGACCCGATCGCACCACAAATGAGTTGCAGTTTCATATGGATGATAATTGCATTTAACATTAATTATCTATTTAGATTATTTTCAGTTCAGATAGAGAGAGTGTGTGTTTCTCCGCTACTTTCAGCCAGCCCTTGGTAGTTAATTTAAGATGAGGTGAAAATGATGTGTGACCAATTTCAACATTCAATCATGTGAATGCTGAAGGAACAATCAGTCGGCAAAGAGAACTATTTGCCGTTAAACGATTTTCCTCCAAAAAGGCTACTAATGGTGATATCCACTTACAAACTAGTTTAGCGATAGAGGGATGAACTTCTGCAGTTCAGTGCAGTGAAGTGAGGCTCATTGATATTTGCCAGATTGTCAAGGAACCTCCTTGCATAACCCTGTTGCATTTTAACAATTGTGTAATGGTGAGACAGGAGAAAGGCAGAAACGACCAGAGCTTAGATATGAACACAGGAAACAAGGAAAACATAGAAGTACACAGTCACCAAGGAATAACTGATATTTCAACAAAAACACTGGGGGTGAGACATCTGTATGCTGTGAAACAGGAACACTGGCTATGAACACATTTTTGAGCACACCAAGGCCTTCTTGCGTACTTCCATTGGGCCTTGAGAGTTACATTAGTGCCATTCTGTGAGTAAATATTCTTTCAATATGTGTTTTAGTGCTGTGTGTCTTGTTCTTTTGAGGCCAGTTTGGGTTCAGGAGGGTCAGTGTCCTGCACAGTTTTAGTCAAACACACCCACTAAATTGAGCGTTTAACAGATGAGATAAATGTGTCTGGACAGAAAAATTTCCAAGCAGTCCTCCAGGATCTGAGTTGTTTGCCCCGGGTCAAGCTCCTTTGACTGCTGCTTTTTGTAAAAAGGCACACAGCAGGCCTTTGACCACTTTCCAAAATTGGCACAAAAGCCTCAGTTGGCATGCAAAGCTTGTCCAAAATTGCAATAAGTGCAATAAAACAATGCAACTGTAAATGAAGGATGGCTAGGTCAGTTGAATTTGGTACATAGCGATAATCCACCCATGTAAGAAATGATGCTATATCTTAGCAAACCGTGCTATACTCCCATATACTAGAAGCATTTGGTAGCAAAGCTCATGAAAGAGAAGAGCACTGTTGTCTGCTGGCTGATTTGCTCCTGGAAGAACATGGGTGATAATGAGAACTCTCTCTCTCTGTCTCTGTCGTTGTCTCTGTCTCTTTTTCTTTCTCTCTCTCTCTCTCTCTCTCTCCTTCGCTCTCTCTCCTGGGACTCTGTCTCTCTCTCTCTCTCCTGGACTTAGTCTCTTTCTCTCTCTCTCATTCCCACTGTCTTTGTCTCTGTCTCTCTCTGTCTCTCTCTCTCTCTCTCGGGCCATTAGCGAGAAGCCGAACAGCCTCAGCTCGATGGGCATGGATCCCCACACTCCATCCAGCGCCATCATTAAAACAAAACCACGGCTGACAACTTTAGAGTCTTTAAGCCTTTGAGTGGGAGCAGTAATGTATGCCATCTCACAGCTAGCTGCTGAAAATGGGAAATTTGTCTGCACAGAACTTTCAGCATGGGTTAACAGGATGACAGCATGTCATGGAGGTTGTGCAGATCATAAGGAGAATCAATCCGGAACATGTTTGCCTCTCCAGCCAAAGACATTGACTCCATTGCCCATAGGAGACCCTCTGGGATACTGTAGCTATAATCGACAGCTAAGCTAAAGAAAGCACATGCAATTAAATATAGAACGACTTCCTATGAAAAATATATAGAACACATGACATTATACAACGATCCACTCTTATAAATCCATTAGGTCTATGATTTTTTTATACATTAAATGTGTGAGGTCAACCGGTCATTACAATACACAACTCAAATATAAATATCATTGAAAGACCAACCTGCATGTACCTATTCTCAGACCAATGTGGAAGCGTAGAGCTTGGAGGCGCTTTAAAAAACAATCAGGGCAATGTCACCTGACACACCGCTCCCTCAGCAGAACAAGGCAAGTATATTTACAGGACCTGCACAATCATTGCAGCATCAGAAATATTGATGACCCCGAGCAGAAACGAGCCCGTCTGTCAAAACTGAATACTGCCAACGCAAGTATCTCCAACCGCAAGCCTGCAATGCTGGCAGAGGCACATCAAGTCACAGAAATGTGAATGCACAAGCAGAAAAGCTAGACAAATTGTTCAGAGTCAAGTTTGAAGGAAAGTTCATTTGTCTTGTGCCTTGGCATCTGATGATTGAATTGTGCGTAGACTCTAAATGCGCATGCAAGCAGCACAGATTACCGTGAAATATACGCTTTTGCTATCCACATTTAGTTTCATCCAAAATTTCGGGAAGTCTCAAAATGGCTTTAGAAATGGAATTCCAAATGTTCCCAGGAGATTCTTAAAACGGGGCCAAAATGGAGCCTTGGAAAAATGTCCTTTGAATCTTTATGGATCCTTTTAGGGGATGATTCAGAGCGTCAAGACTCAGCCCACGCTTTGATTCAAGTCAAGATACTGGCATCATGATTTGATGAGAAAAATGTGTTCCGAGTATAACTCTATAAATTTTTTACATAGTCTTCTAATGATATCATGCTGGGATGTGTACATGAAATGTTATATTTAGAAACTGTGTTCAAACAGTGTTGCATCAGATGCAGAGTGCCTTTACTCCTTAATGCAGCATCGCATTTTTTTGCACGATGACATGAAATATAAAGTGAATTAACTGAAATATGTGAAGAACCATTTTAAAACATAATGCACATAATGCATAGGTGCAATGTCAGACAACGCTTGTTTTTGTCATATGTCAAGACCAATTTCAGGACCTTTAGCAATCTGCTTGTTTTCACCAGCTGACAATCCAGACTGGACAAAAACAATAAGACTGATATTCTCCAGGTGAAAGATGGACCAGCGAGACATTTTATAAGCACTTGGAATTAAGAGTCTGTGAGCATTCAACGACAAAAAATGAAAATGAGGGAAAATAAAACAGTCAACAGTGGCATCAGGCTGTGTGCAAAAGGCACTTGGGCTCCCTATCAGATTCATTAATTCTCAGCCAGGGTTGACATTTCCATTTGTGCACTTCAGTTGACAAAATAAAGCAGCCTTGCTCTTTTTCTTCCCACCGCCACGTAATCACTTCTCCGTTGCACCCACCACTGCCTTCTCACAGCCTAGGGAGAGAGCCATGATTGACTGAGAAACACAAGCATGGGTGGGGGAGTGGGGGCGGGGGTGTCTGCCACTTTGCCACATTATTGCACAAAGCAACCGCACCCCTTTAACACTCTCCCACACAAACACAGCTCTACTGCCGTTTCCTTCAGGGGTCAATCTGTTAAATGGCCTCTAGAAGGCTGACCTACTGCGTTTTTCTCCACTCTGTCTGCTTCTCCCCGTCTTGGAGTCTGGCGACTTGACGCAGTGGTATCACCGGACCACTCCAGAGCTGAGCTGCTGACCACCCCCATACCTTTCTCATTTGGTGTCAGCCATTTAATTTGAAGGCAGCACATGACTTTTAGCATTTGAGAGGTCAAATAAGCTCTTTGCGAGAGTTTCGAGATGAGGATAAATTATACAAATTGAGCAGAGGCAGTAGATGATGGAAACGGCAGCAAGGCACACTGCTCCACACCCTGGTGACCTTGCTTACTTAATGATGTCTCCCATGAGCCCCATGGAGCCAAGCATAAAGCTATTACTGAGCCAGACCTAGCCCCTCCATCACATGCATTCAAGGCTCCTGCATGCACCGATCACACTGGTTTTTAACAATATTAACTCTCTCCTGCTGCAATGGCATTTAATCAATTGAAATCATATTTTGCACCAGCAGCAAGGAAGTGTTTTTGCCCACCCTAAAGGGATTAGCGAGGTTACATTTTAGCAAACATTGCACGCTGCAGACATGAGGTAGCACAGCTGAAAATAAAATACAGACACATTTCCAGTTACAGTCATGCTTAATTAAGCCTCTAATCAATAGTCACAAACGATAATTGTAACATGCATTCCTGCATGAGTCACATGATAACGAACCTAACATTAATCTAAAGCGAATGGAATGAAATACAAATGACATGTTGCTGCTTTTGCGTTTTGATGTATAACTACAGTGTACTCTTATATCGAAGGATAACCAAGGTGTCCCAATGCCATTCAATTTGCAAAAAACATTTTAAGTCCTAAACACCTTTCAGTGGATGGTTCTTTAGCTTACCTCCACATAATGTAAATGCTGTAAACAATGGGTTGAAAATCCATTCAAAGCCAAATGATTGTGGTCACATATCTATGCATAATTGTGTCCAAGGGAAGGGAAATATAATTTAGTATATTTAGTAGAACCGTACAGTATGTACAGACCAAAACTGACAGTGTCAGGTTCAGAGCAAGACAGAGCGTGGACTAAAACAGGCAGCAATTTTTATTCCATAAATCAGCAGAATAAAAAAACGGGTGCTGGCAAAGTTCCAAAACCAAAGAGCAGTCCGATAAGCAAACAATTTGGAATCGTTAAACCAGAGAGCTGAGTTCAAGAGTAGAATCCAAATAGCAGTCCAGAGTGGCAAACCAAATCAGAGAACAGAACAAAGGGGCAAGACAGAAATCAACATTAAGAAAAAGAGAGGCAGGGGATTAAAAACCAGATAAATCAAAAAATTTGTGAATATCAAGAAATAAAATAACTGCTGAAGTAGTTTACTAGTTAACACCAGGAATGCTTTGGATTTTTTCTGTATACCGAGTCTGTTATTGCATGTAATAGCAACAAGTAGCAAAACAAGACCACTGCATATATTAATAAAACTATGGCGTGCATTGCTAATGTATCAGCACACAATAAGAAATAAAAGTAGACTACTGGAGTAGAGAAATAGATTATTGCACAAATTATTTGGGGGTCTGTGACAGGGGGAGGACTTGGATAGCAGTTATCATCTTCCAGTGAGAATGTTAAGAAGGTTTCACACAACTTCAAATTGATCTCTTCACGACAATCCAATATTTGGAATTAAACTTTCAAATAATTATAAAAATTAATTGAATGGGAGAAAGGTATGTAGACAGCATATTAAAATAGACATGTACGTACATGTTAAAAATGAAGGTAAATCAATTTCGACATATTAATGCTGCAAAAAGCAAATTGTATTATTGTGAAGAAGATGAATGTTCTTTATTTATCACATGCATAGTCATACGACATGCAGTAAAATTCTTTTTCTGCATTTAACTCTCCAGCGAGGAGCTCAGGGAGCAGTGTATGGGGATGGTACTTTGCTCAAGGCTTCCTCAGTGGTTACACTAGCAGTTGGGGTCCCCCCAACCCTCTGATTGCAGGGCCAATGCATTTATCTTTTTTTAAATGTTATTTTATTGTCATTATGAAAGACTGTGCTCTCATTTGAGAAGGTTTTACACAACAAGTCGTGATCGTAGTGAATTTAAAAGTGTTTGTTACTGTTCTCGGGGACAACATTGTTAAACATTTGAGTGGTGAAAGCTAGAGAATACTAGCAAAGATAAAATACTCCTGTCTGAACAAGTGGGTGAATAAAATAGTTCATAGAACCTTAACTAAATATGGTTTAGTTAAGTTTATATGGTTAACTCCTCACTATGCTCACTTTGTGTTTGTTTTCTTATTAAGAGAGTGTAAAACTGGAGGAGTGTATACAGTGTGTCAGCCTTTTCAAAGTGATGTGGCACCACTTAGAAATGGCACCATGACCTTCCTAAAAACTAATGCAAACTTACCAACGAAATGGGGCCACCAGGTTCATAGAATCAGCTAAAATACTAGAAAATACTACCTAGATTCAAGATTCAAGATTCAAGATTTAAGATTTTTATTTGTCACATGCATAGTCATACAGGTATAACACACAGTGAAATGTGTCCTGAACCACTCCTTTTGACTGTGTAGAATTATAATAAGAAAAATTACATTAAGAATAAAATCTAGTAAATAAAAACTACATGCCCAGTGTACTCATATTGCTATTAGTTAGTGGACGTTGTATATTTTAGTGTTCTATTATTCATTGCAGAACAATCTGAGGTTACATATCTAAGACACTTGTCATATGGAGGACTGAGTGGCACATCATGCCTATGTTGCGTATCGTATTGACACCCCAGAACAAATGAATGGCCCCTGGACAGGTGCAGCATGAACAACGTGAAAGAAACAGGATAAATAATTACACAGAGAATAATAAAAAACAAACTCTTCAAATCTTTTGGCAATAAATCAGCATAGCATGTCTGAGGAAAGCAGGGTCATACACCTGATCCCAAGAGCACCCTGCTCGCAGTGAAGTTTCATGACGGAAGGCTACTTCTCTGCAAACAAAACTGAGGATTTATACACCTAGAGACAACAGAGGATAATTTAGTCCAAGAAATCAGCCAACAGAGGAAAGCAGATTGACATTTTAACAAGAAAGTGACCCCAAATATACAGCCAAAATAACGGAGAGTACTAGCATAACCTAGTCTGAATGAATCCTCAAAATCCTTCCTTAAATCCTTCATGAAAATGTACGGAGGATTTGGAAACTGTGAGTCTAACAGAGGGACCCTCAAAACCTTGATGAATTAAAGACAGTTTGCCAAGAGGAATGGGCCAAAGCTGAACCAGAATGCTGCAAAACACTAATTGCTTCTTACTGAAGACATCTCAGAGCTGTTATTGCCAACAACGCCTGTGCACCAAAGTACTAATCTTACTAATTTGTGGCATCTGAACAGTTTTTTTCCCTTCAATCAATTATGCGTTTAAATTTATTTAAGTTTAGAATAAATAATATGCATTTTTATATTCTTCAGCATGAAATATGTTACACTGGAACTAGGACATATTCATACAACTCCAACTAAAAAAATGGCAAGTGTTTCAAAAAGCCCCATGAGTGAGAGTGGTCTCTTGAAATTGTGTTTCCTGAAATCTCTTGCCAAAAAAATAATAAAATTAATTAATGAATAAAAACAACATAACAACCCTCTAAAAAAATATATATATTAACTTGCAAACATAGTCCAAAAGAATGCCTACTTTGATAAGGGATAGCTTTCATTGTGCCACCATCCTGTGCCACAGCCCTTAGAGCGCCATGATGGGCGCCTCAGCAGGCCAATCGGACAGTGCCAGGATGGAGCCCGCGCTGCCAGATGGGCAGATGAATGGTCAGGTGTCTTCTGCAGGCTGTCTGACTGATGATGATGACTCCATGTTTGGCAGGTCACTCGCGCAGATGGTGAGTGCCGCACAATCCCACAGCTTTCCCAGTCGGCGGTGTTATTTCATTCGACGCCTGACATCAGCATCATGTCTTCGCAAATTGCTAGCTCGAGCAGAAGAAGTCGTCAGTGGAGATTAGGTAAGCAATGGTGGTGAGCACCTGCCTTTTCTCCTTGTACCACACTTGTGCTAGAAAAGAAAATACAATCACCAAATGTAATACAGCGTGCGGTCCTTGACACGGGTCCATCCGTCTGGTTGTAAATTTTGTTGCACTCTCAGAGATAAAGGTTCTTCAGTGGTTCTTCAATTAAGAGGGCAAGTCACAATGTCAAATACTCCTGATCCACATTCTTGGTCTCTAAAGAAACATTTAGCGCATTACATTTTGCCAAGAAGATCAAGAAATATTGGACTGTTTTATCCAGAGCCTGTTTACTACAGCTCCGAGAATTTAGTTTATTGAGAGTAGGATTATATAAACACATTTCTAATCTACAGTGAGTTTTACACATACGACAATATGGGTTAGCATCAAAAAACACACAGTTAATTTAATGTGTGTGTGTGTGTGCACATGCAACATAATCCTTTAAATGATTTGTCAGGATACTTAATTTTAGCCAGATGTGCATGGGTAGCTGTCACTGTAGTAAATGTTCCCCAAGTTTAATAAAGAGTTATATTCTAACACACTGGATCAAACGGTTCACCCAGCCCTGCGGTATTAAAGAGCACACGCTGAGTTTGTTTACGTTAGACACAGCACCGGGTTGCTAAATTGACCCAACCGTTTGGGTGTAGTTAACTGATAGATGTGCATTGCAGTGTTTTCTTTTTTTTTGCTTTATTTGCTTTTTTTCCACACTTTTCCACACAATGTGACTCCCTTTCAAATATAACAGCTGCAGTACGTTTACGTGCTTTAAGCTTTCCAGTGTTTCTTCTCATTTGCATATCAGCAATGTACTACTCATCATTTTTAGGGAACAAAAGAGGTTCTCCAAACAATTACCAATCCTGTAGTTTGTAAGAGAGAAGCTAAACAAACCCCTGAACCTTTAACAAGGTAAAAGCTAGGCAGAGTGGCAACAAACACAATAAGCCCACATGTACCCCACTCAAACAGAATCCTTATTCCACAAACCCACGCCTGTAGAGCAGATGACTAAATGACATTAGCTTCTGCTGAAAAGCAGCTCCAGCTTTGCTCAGATAATGATGTAGAGCAGCAGTCATTTGATGCATCTTTGGTATGCATCAGATACAGTTCAGAGAGAATGGAGCCATTTATGATTGGAATAGCAATGACCTTTGTTATATTGGCATGGGCCGCATGGCTCTATCAGGGAGATGCAGAGACAATGCTAAGGCAGTGTATAAAGCCATGTGCCATAAACTAAACACTAAAAGGTCACTGATATTGACTGGTCAGCAAACATTTTAATCTGTCTCAAACATTTTAGAGAGGCCAGCTGGAACATGGGCCGAGCAATCTGATTGGTCACGGCGGGGAAACACTGAAATGGCAGTTTGCATGTCTGTACAGTGCTTTTGTATAATGCTGCCTTTCTAACAAAGCAAATTACGAGCTTTGCACATGATTTACATGCTCAATTGACAGACTGCGTGCTTTGCAAACTCAAAGTCAAATGCTTCTTTATTGTCACAAACATATGCAGATTTTTGTACACCAGAAAGGGAACCCCAGGATATCAGAAATGGAGTAAAAAGCAAAAGGGAGGCCCTGAGAATAGACAAGTGACAGGTTTAGTGTTCAAACATACAAACAGTTACAAATAAACATTAATCTATTGACTTTTTTTCAGAGAATTAATTTATGATGACCATTATTTATCATGTTTTTAAATATTAGATCAGAACTTTAAAGTCCATGATAATCAAATGGACTCCTTCACACTGAATTTTCCCAACAGTTTGTTGCATGTTGTCTTATGTGCTCAGAGGCATTTCATCTTGTGACTAATTATAATTTTCAGTAAAGTCAGGGCAACTGTATACGGTCTATGAAGTCATTTGTTTGTTGATAGGCTGGAACTTTTGTTGATAGGCTGTATAGCGGTATAGAGGTATTTACTATTATTGTATTGGGTATTACTGTATTTAATACTATTGTAGTAATATGGTGCCTCTCCATTAATATGTGAGATTACTGTGAATTAGAGTTCATGGTTTTATCTAAAATGATCCAGTATATTCACAGGTTCTTCACTCTTTGTGTGGATGAAGCCCAATCACTAACACTCCTATGCCCACTCCTCCTATTCTTAATATAGACATATCACTGTAAGGTGGTACCCGACCATTATAATTACAGCACTATGCAGAACCAATAAAAAGATAACATTTTCTTTGTTCGCTCTTTTTATGCACCTCACCTTCTCTCTGCTCAAGTGGCACTGCACGCTCCCGATGGGGAAGAATATTCTCTATTAAACTGAATTCATTCAATCTTCATAATTTAATGTATTCAGTTGCATTAACTTGTTTTTTAAATCCGTTTTATTTAACACATTTTGTAGATGTAAGTACACACATACTCAACAGATTACTCAAGTGGGATGTAAAGTCCATAGCAGAAGCAGCTATATGTCTCGTTGAGAAAAAATTATATATATTTTATGAATCATTTAAAAACAAAACAAATATAATCAAAAAGCAACCCAAAAAACTAAACAAAAACAAGAAATATACATAGTTTTGTTTACATTTGTTAATACATGCCTAAGAGCTTGCCCAATTTTTATATATTTACTTTTGATTAATTCATTTGCACTTTCTGCTTGATGTGGAAAAGGGCAAATAAATGATGCTTAATTGCAAGTGTGAGTATTCAAATCAAAGAAAACATGTAAATATGGAGTCAAAGAAAGCTAGACTCCAGTCATTTGTGATGTAATTGCATGTGTGGTGTACCGTACAAGTTTTCACTCACAGACACAGTACAACAGCTGTGAAATAATGTGAACTTGTTTGGATTTTGCAAGAACAGAGAACTGACTGAAGAGAGAAAAAGTATCAAACGGTGAGTCCTTTGAGACTATAAATTAAAAGGTACCAAGTAAAAAATAAGCTTGTTCTTTTGAAAATATAATTAAGTACTGAGTTGTAGTTGTAGCCAAATAAAATACAAATCTCCTAAAACTATGGTAACCAAGAACAATTCATTATTTTCAATCCCAGAAGACAAGTAATATATTCACGGCCACTGGCATGGCACGCCTCGTACCTTACACCACTTTCAAAGTCTAAGAACAAATCCCATAATAGTCTTATGAGGGGCTGTGAAACTCCAGGCTAATGAGAACTTTTGCAGTGCATGGTTGACCTTCTCTTTCAAACACACGCAGCACAACCCTGAGGCCTTCCCTAATTTTCCAACACAAAATAATAGCAGTAGAGCACCTAATTAAAACCCTCCTGATTTTCAGGTGACGCTTGGAGAAGCTGCCTGGCTTTTAGCTAGCATCCTCTCTACCCTGAGTACAGCTAGCACCCTCAGGGACCATCGGCCATGTCGGGATGACTGCACCATAAAGCAGCGATGCGAAAAACGTTGTTAATTACTGTATTGTTTACCTGACTTTATTCAATAAAACACAGCTTTGGTTAAAAAGACCTTGAGCTGCCTTTTTAGTACTGGATGTTTTCTACCACCTCCGAATCTATGCAGCGCCTTAACTAGGTTGTCTTCCTCGGGGAATATCATATCGATTCACTGATGGGTAAAACACAAGCTTGAACTTTAAGACATTTCTTCAATTAACAGTTTCAAATCCTGTGATTCTGCCACCTGCACATTCAATAAGTTTCATTGCCTATATATATGTTAAATGTAAAAAAAAAAATCAATGGGACTTGGGATACGGCATATCCTGGTGCTGGTTAAACACTTGCAGGATCAATAGTCCAATAACTGATCTGGAAGGCGTCCAGAATGACTTTTGAGTTCAGGGGCTAGCACTGTTTTCCACATGCAATAACATTAACGTTCTATTGCCCTATACTAAAAGCTACATACTCTAAAAAACAACGGGAGCTTTGCTTGGATGTTTTGATCTGGGAAAAGAATATAATTAGTATAGGCCACTTACATTATGTGGAGGTTCATTAACCTTTAAAAAAAGGTTCCTCAGACTCACACATTACACTCAGACATTTAGAAAACAAGTTTTGTGAAGAACTATCCATTCAGACGTCATTTAGTGACCTTGCCTACCAATACCCGGCCTTGATACCCCAATGCTCTGCAAATATAGTATTGCTCACACCCACTCCGACTAAAAATGTCATGTTAATTAGCTGATTATTAGAATTAGGTGAGTGTGGAGAAGGGAGAAATCTACAAAAATGCACTAGGGGGCCTTTGGGACCAGGGATGGAAAGAATGTTCTATGGCAAAGGTTCTGGTTTCTGGGTCTCCACAGCCCTCAAAGAATGTGACTTTAAAATAAAGCCAAATTGGGTTATTTTTATAATCCGGAGATGGGCCGCTATGTATCAGAACACAAGCGTTTATCTGGATCTACGGGGGAGGCGGGGGAATAAACTATATGCATGCATACAACAGCAAACATACAAGCATGCTGTTTGTTGGAGTGAGTTGTGGAGATAAATAGGAGACATGGCAGTCCTGTGGGCAAGCATTTAATTAAACAGAGGCCTGGAAAATCCTGACACAAAACAGAATTATTTAACGTCGACAGTTCAGTGCAGTCACCATAGAACAGCTTGTATGCATTAATTATATGCAATCCATAAATTAAAGATTTGTGTCTTTGTCTTTGTCGGTCTGACTTGAAGCCGAGACCCAGAATCATAATCAATGAAGAGAGCAAGACGCTGCGTATGCCGAAAACACTGCTGCGTGTAAACAAGTTGTGATGCAGCTGGGACAAGCAGTGCGAAAGGCATTCGTGTCAAAATACAAATGTGGAACTCTTCACAAGGCTACTGGCAGTGCTCCCTGGCAACACTCACGGGACCAACCATATGAGATTCTTCGTGTGTTTACCGTGTGTGGTCACATTTAGTGGCAACTCATTTTGATTTGTCTTCGGCGTCAATGTGTGTGCGGTTTTTTTGTTGTTTTTTTCCTTGGCAAGACCGCTGGGGATGTCCTGCATTCTCATCATGTTTCTACATAATCTTCTCAGTTGCTCTACAAACTAGCAGCCCCCTACGCAGCGTGGACTGTATTGATCTCGCTGCCTTGTCTTGCTCTTCCCAGCCTTCAGGAGAGCTCTAATGAATGGCACTGCGCCTGCGTGCTGCCGCGTCCCTCGTGTCTTTCCTCCTGCGTCTCGTGCTGGTTCTTTCTTCCCTGTGTACAGGCCGTCATGTCATACTCAACCCACCATCCATCTTCACACCTTGCACGTCACTAAGCAAGACCTTCAGCGGGTGAGCAGAGCTGTGGCCACCCAGGAAACTTTCATGTTGAAAACCCTTTTTTATATCAGATATAGATAAACTGACCAGTCTTCTGTATCCTGGTGTAAAAGATTGCAACCGAAAACACACCAGCAGAACAGATTCTGACAGTGAAGCTACTAACAGGAATAAGATTCATAGGGTTAATACAAGCCATTTTGTAGCCTGAAGCTATGAAGTGTTTGGAGGCTCCGCTTGAATGATGATTAGTATTATATATGCTGTATAAATATCACGACAGCATAACAGCATTGAAAAATTTAGTGGGTTTGGTGCAGTGAGACTGGAGAGATAATTTAGCATTGATTGAAAGCAGTGGTTTAGGCTGCGGACATTTGAAAACACGAATTCCTCTCTTAAAAACAGTTGTATATATCTAAAGAGGGTTCTGCTATCGTAAAAGACAAATGGAACCTTTTATGGTACTGTATGGATCCATTTAGATTCATTTTTTAGGAGTGTGCATAAAATACCAATTTAATTTTTTTACATATCTTAGTTCTAAGTGTGGTTCTCAAGCCAGCTTGCCATCCTCCACAGAGGCCTTCTGCTCCAGTGGTATAAGAATGGGTTGTAAATTACCAAATGGTACAGGAAGCTGTTTTGCTACAGGAGAAATGTACTGTAATGTTGGTAGAAGGAGAAGAAGTCAAACCAAACAGGGACTTTAACTTCAGTGCATCAGTATCTGATCTGAAGAACTTGTGATCTTGGAATGCGAGAAAACCCTGACATCCTACAGCTGCTACCCACTCCAGGCAAAATCACACCCCTCCACTGTGCTACCACCATCGTCACACATTTGAATGTCATCATGCAGAAAGAACGAACACTGTCCTTTGCCAGTTTGTTCAACGTATGTAGGTTGTAGGAGTGTACAGAGCGGCCGCTATTCCTATCTGTATTTGTATTTGTATTCAAATAAAATTCATAATAAAGCACGCAAACTCCATCCGCCCACAAATCTACTTCTGAACTTGAAATTATGATGAGGGAGCGATCAGTCGGCCACACGTGGATACACCACTGCACACAGTGTGAACAGCACGAAATCCTCCTCTGCATTTACGCTTTCACCAAGTGAAGCAGCGGGCAGCCAAGAATTCTGCACCCGGGGATCAGCGAGTGGAAACAGTACCGGGGAGCAGTGTGTGGAGATGGTACCAGGGAGCAGTGTGTGGGGAGTAGTGTGTGGAGATGGTACCAGGGAGCAGTGTGTGGAGATGGTACCAGGGAGCAGTGTGTGGAGAGCAGTGTGTGGAGACAGTACCGGGGTGCAGTGTGTGGAGATGGTATCAGGGAGCAGCGTGTGGAGAGCAGTGTGTGGAGACGGTACCAGGGAGCAGTGAATAGGGACGGTACCTTGCAGTCTTCAGGATCAACCAATGACTTCTGATCGCAGGGCGAGTGCCCTAACCACGCGAGCATGTGATCAAGAGTGGGGCAGGGTCCCGGAATACAATTTTTTTTTTAAGTATTTTTTTACGGTATTCGTAAAAAAAACAGGTTATAAGTGCTTTTCCGAATACCGTATTCTGATTCGGCCGCACCCTTTATAGGTTGGTTTGCCATTTTCCCATTTCTTTGCAAAGCACCCAGGCTTAAAACAAATGCAATCAAACTTGATATTTCATAGTTCTATCTACTCCCAATCCAGCCCTATTTCTTAATTCAGTAAGATGGCATGGATGCAGCTGCAGTACCCAGTTTTAGAAGACCCCACTGCTTGTGAGATTCTAGACCTGTGTGTATATAGTTAATCAGGTCATGCTGACAGGTTAGACCTAGATCCTCAGAATCTATGTTCTCATTTGCATATCCCATGAGCCTTCACAAAGCCACTCAAGTTGATTGAAGTTCAGCATTTAGCTGTGTTTACTCACTTTCGTCATTCCAGCTGTGTTTTATGGCTTACATTTGAACAAGCCAAGCACTAATGCTTACTTTTCCATGTATGTAAAAACTACTTTTCAAGTTTATGTCCTGTTTCCCTCTAGAAGTTGAGGGAAAGCTCTCTGGCCAATTACTGAATGCCAGTGTCAGTATTGTAAGCATATGTTAGCCCTTAAAGAGCATTACATGTTTTCGAGGATGCTTCCTAGTCCTGTCTCCACCTTGAGATCATCACAAGTCAGGAGGAGGATGCTGGCAGGAAACTGACCATGGCAAGCAAGAAGAAGTGAAGACATTGGAGAGCAGAGGGTGGTTGAGCGAGGCTGGCCAAAGAAAAAGATGCTGGCCAAGGAGAGTGGACTTCCCACTGCACAGGCTCTCTAAAGGAAGCTGCTGCCAGAGTTTGAGATGCCTAGCGAAGGTCAAGCTGAGGCTACACATAGCTTCAGCCAATCAAATAGGATTATGTGGCTGGATAAGTGGGGCATCAACACAGCATGTGAATACCATGCACCATTGGTATGGTTCGTTTTAATGCCCTGGTCAGTACAGGGTTAATCATATACAATCTCCATTCCAATGCATCTGTCAGTCTCCATCAGAAGACCGGCATGGTCCAGCAGAGTGGACGACCCCAGAAATAATCCTCTAGTCTGTCACTGTGCCATATTTGGGAAAAGGCGAGATCAGTGCAGGGAGAAAGCTGTGCTATACATGAGTTCTGTCTCACTCTTATTCAAGACTGGTGCATTTTGGGACTAGATTTGGGTAGCAGAACAAGGGGCCAACATGCATAAAGCTAGAGCTGGGGGGAGGAAACAAAAACAGGGATATTAAAGAAGGCTGCCTGCGTATGAGAGACCATGGGGCTGTTGTGTGCTGGGGAGTGGCTAGAGGCTAAACAAAAACCACTGAATGTGGGGGTGTAGTTATGATTGTTAAACCTGCAAAAGAGAAAGAATATTCCTTTTATAATCCTGCACTGTGGAAAATAAGGCAATCTGAGGTAGCATTCAATGTATGGGCAAGGTGGGCACCTGCTGTCATTCTCTGGGATCCCCACTTCTACAGGACCAGCACTGGGACAGAAGCTGGAATGTGAAATGTTTGAGTAAATTAGTCCAAAATGACAGAATACAATTATAAACCCCATAAAAAAGTACTGGGATTGAGAAAAAATGTAATTGTGAAAAAATTACTATCACAAAGAGGCCCCATTAAAATGTATTTAACCTAAGTGAATATACACATAATAAACATAAATAGTGAGTTTGAAACAGTACAAGTGAGAAAATATGATATATCTAGATTACCAAGAGAGGGTGCACTACTAAAGCCACCACTGCATAAAGCACAACATCTTATAAGTTTGCATTTATTTTTATAGAAGTTTTATGGTTACATGTATGGTCATTATTGTTAATGTCTCAATGGGAATCAATATTTGTGAGCACCAAGACAATTGAGGACTGTGTTAGAGAACATTGTCGCTCAATTCCTGAGCAGCTCAGTATTATTTACACAGGGCAAAAGCCAAGCCAACACACACACACACACACACTCTACCTCCCACTGTTCCCCATCTGTATGCAGTATTATGTCGGGTTGACTTTGTTTTGCTTTGTCCAGCTACTCAATCAAACTTGCAATTGCACTTGTCCATCTGCTCATTTGATTTAAATAACCATTTCAATTTACCCTGAAATTTTATTTCAGGTGTTTTTTTTGGGCACTAAATCAATATAAAGGCCTTGTTTGCAATAGAGCGAAGATGCATATTTGTGCTGTATAAGCAACTAATAAATTGCGGCAGTAATTGTACAATTATACTGTCATTGTTCCAGGGCCAACAAGTCACTTTTAATGACATTACACAGAGTGGTTGAAGTTTGATCAACTTGTGAGACTTTCTTCTGTTGTTATACTTTGTTTTATTCTCTCACTCTCCTATTCAGACACAGAAACTCTGCTATCAGCTGCTGACCACTTAGTGGCGGTGCCAAGGTTTCCCTGCAGCAACACTTGCAATATGCGTGACCAGCAAATTTAGAAAAGAAACACACTACTGTTTTATTTACATACTCACTACTGTTAAGAACAACATTTGAATTCAAAACTGCCAGCACTAAAATATGCTTTTGTGCCAGAGTTTGAGCAGAAAGGAAATTGCTTGGTGGTTTTAGACCACTAAGGTCCGCTTGTCTACTGCCAGTGTTATGATGTGTGTTATTATTTAAAGGCACTAAATGAATAGTATCTTTAACTGGCTACAATATTTGCACTGATCTGTGCCTGGTAAAATATAACTTTAATTAAGAGAGTGTCAAAAAAGCTTTGTGGTAAAAGTATCATCACTATCGTAATGTGCAACTTGTTTGAGCTTAAGCAAAGCTCAGATCGTACTTATACCTGTTCATTTCAGGTGTGAGTCCACTTTTAACTGATTTTTTACTGATGGTTTGCATGGGCAATTCTTAATTTGGGTTCGCTTGGATTGGTAAGAAGTTCACAGGTCAGTGCTGGCTTTGTATGAAATGTATTAGATTTTACATCAGTCATAGGCATTTTTCATCTAGGCCAATGTTGACATGGTCTTGGTAGTTAGCCACCTGCATTGTTGGTGTGGTCAATGTCATAGGCAGTATTTAAACAGTATTTTGTTTGGTTTTCCTGACTTGGCTATATATCATGTAGTAGTAATTACTGATATTTTAGACTTTTTAGTCTGTATCTTTGTATTTGGTCATATTTACTTCATAGATCCCCCCACCCTTTATAATTAGTACAGTCTGTGTACTAGTTCATGTTGGTGTTCAGTTTCTCAAAAGCGCCCCCCTCCCCCCTCCCTGAAATATTCCTGGCACCGCCACTGCTGATCATTAGCCTGAGACGTAAACAAATAAGGAAGGCTCTGGTGAAAGCTCATTTCCTTGTGACACTCCCATACGTAGTCCCTGGCAGCTGACAATGGATTCGTGCAGCGATTAAGACATTCTTAGGTCTAGCGACGATGCGGCAATGTGCACATTCAGTAGAAGAACAGCAGAAACGATATGCAGCTGGCTTGAGCTGATTGAGAGCTAATCACAGACTGGAGACACATGGAATGGGAAGACGTGATGATACAATGATGCCAATCTTAAAAGAGTGCTGTTTTCCGTTTTAAGGCGATTACAGTTAATGTAGAATGACAGAAGCACAATAATGAATCACTCACAAGAATTTCTGCATAAACACACACATGTACATGCATGCCTGCAGGGACTTTAACGTCTAGCACCCATTTATCATGCCATTAGGATGTGGAATATTACTTGTTGCTGCCATTAAACATAGTATAGGCATAGATATACATTAAATTAGGATAAGTTTAGAGGATATGGGTTCATGTCACAAAAAAGCGTCAGTAATTATGTAACTTCTAGTTTATGACGAGTAAATTTAGGCTCTTAGACCTTAGACCATACCACAGAGAACCAAAGAAAAAGTTAAAAATAAAGTAAATCTGGTCAATTTTTGTGAAAATATGTTCCTTACTGTAGGACAACAATTTGATTGACCCTTTGGTTTGTGTGGACAGGCCTGCTTGTGAAAATCCCACTTACTTGTTTTTTGTACACTGAGGTAAAAATGACTGTGGTGATATATTGTAGGGGTCATGATGGCCACTAAACCTTCACTCAGAGGAAATGGTAGGTGCCTATAAAGGATATCGGATAATGGAAGCTACACTGAAAGGATAGAGAGAGAGAAAGAGAGAGAGAGAGAGAGAGAGAGAGAGAGAAAGACAGAATGAAAGAAAAAGAGAGAGAAAGAATAAAAGAGGGGGAAGAAAGAGGAAGAGAACAAGAGAGGAAGGGAGAGAGAAAAAGAGAAGGGAAGAGAATAAAAGAGAGAAATAAATGAGAGAGAGAGAGACGTCCTTCAGGATGTCACACGTGATAAAACACACTTCACTGAGCTGGATCTGTTGAAGAGTAAGTGTGTTTTGGGGACGAGAACAAGTTATTCCGTATATGAAAGAATAATAGTGCAGGGGCAGTGTTTGGTGTGTCCTTGTATGCATCTATTCTACAACAACAGCAGCTAAATCATTTAGCCATGTGTGCTGAATGTACTGTGGTGATTTTTGCTGAATTAATCAATTAGACCAAAATAATTCTTACAGGTCCGATCCCTCTGAGAAAGGCGCTTCTTTGCCTGGTCCCTACCTTTGCATCCCAAATTACCACATTATACAATTTTATGCTTCATAATCAGCACCTGAGGGACTTTTCCCCATAGTGTGTCATACTCTTAACCTCTCTCTCTCTCTCTCTCTCTCTCTCTCTCTCTCTCTCTCTCTTCCTCTGCATTGCTGTAGAGGTGGGTGATATTGGTCTTGGAGTGCTCAGCAGTAAATTGCTGCTGTCCACTCCAGGCTACTGATTGCTCTATGATTTTATGATTATTACCAGATATGGAGCCCTTCTCCTGGAAAGAGGAGTCATTCCTCAGGAAATCATTTTGGAATTGTTTCACAAATCAAAGACCTCTCTCATTCATGTCATCTCACAGAAATGTTCTTGGATAAAACTGAAATCTCTCTCTCTCTCTCTCTCTCTCTTTCTCTCTCTCTCTCTCTCTCTCTCTCTCTCTCTCTCTCTCTCTCCCCTTCCACACACACACACCACACAAACACACCTATATCCTATTACAACCACAGTCACTAACATGTGGTATTCTGTACATAGATCTAATTTGAATTAGAATGAATTACTTTCAACAGACACTATTCTCTACAAACATTTTTGTTATGGCATCTCTTTATTGACTTTATTGCCGTGCCTAACAAATTGAAGAAACATCCCTCGCAAACTCAAATGATGTGAAATTTAAGCTCATGCTCATTCATTAGCTCTCCTGTATGGAGTAAAATGAAAGCAACTGCCAAATAAAGTGAGAAACTGCAGAACTTTGTGATCAGGCTGATGTTTTTAAAGCCCTTTTAAAGCCCAACTGACAGGAGCTCCTAAACTGTGTCTGGCCTCTAAGGATAGTTTTTAGTTTTACGCGTGTCTTGCACAGTGACATTAAGCATTTACAACCTATAAAATAATGGACTGTGTTATTTTGAGACAAAAGTGGCTCGAGCCCTGCAGCTCCCAGGCTGTAGAGTTTCCAGAGGATTCCATCAGAGCTGAGAGTGAGAGGAATGAAGAGCTGTCATGTTAAACCCCCTTAACTTTTTTACACAGTTTGAAAATACCAAACTGTGGCAAGACATTTGATGGAGAATGGAAATGTTACATAATTAGATGAATATCCATTAATGTAAATTTTTTTCCTCCTATAAAGTTATCATTTTGCAAATGTAAGATTTTGGTTTGTATTCCAGCTCTAAAACCTTCTCTTAAATTCTTTTTTGGTGTTCTTTCACACAGCATTAATGATCCAATGAAACTTTTTTCATTAGTCTACATATTCCACCCTTGTTATCTAATCACAATAATATGCCAAACAATTCCAGTGGCTGTCCCCATTTTTCTTTTTTCTAGATCACTTGATCATTTGCTTCACCTACAAACAACATTGCACCACCCTGACTGGGCATTACAACGTGTCACCCTAAATTAGTTTATAGGAGCTATTTTCTTCAAATTCCTCAAACTATATTTACTTAGCAGGGAATCCGATTTGCAATCAGTGAGTGTGTGTGCGTGTGTGTGTGTGTGTGTGATATGTGAGAGAGTGTTGCTAGCAGCAGCTGTTTTTTGCATTTTGCCACTGAACGTAGTGTCTCCCTTCTCTCAGAGGTCTGCGAAACGCTGGCGAAATCGGTTAATGAGGCGTGAAGGCAGGGCGGGCTCCCATCGAGCAATTACCCGTCCCCAGGTAGCAGCAGCTGCGGGCTGACTTAATGGAGTAGGTGATCTACAGCCTGAATTGTGATGACAGAGTGATTACAAGCACTCCGCTCTTCATGAGCCTCAGACCGCTGCAAAAAAAGGCAAAAAAAAAAATGAGGGATAGGTTAAAAGACATATGCATACAATCAAAGTCTCCTTCAGGGTGTGTATATTCTTTGGCTGCTGAAAATGAATTAAAAGTCCCTGCATGACTTTCTAACCAGGGGGCATCATGTAGTAAACGTGGCAGGTTTAATCGCCCTCAGTGCTACGCTTGCAGGGCAGAAAGGACAGGTTTCAAATTTCCAGGTTGCGGGGCCATGCAGACCCCACTGAGTCACTCATGTGTGAAAAGCCCATAAAGCAGTCCACTTACATATCCGTTTGACCTTTCATGATTGTGCCAGTTTAACCGCACTGCCTCATTCATCGCGGAACCAAATCGGCATCGAGAGGCAATCTTACTTTCATTCAACAGCGAGAGTTCGGATTCCTCTTTCTAATGACCACTTCCCAGACTTTCATCATTCACACTATACACACATCCCCCGGTATGTACATGCACATCTGAAGGAGAAATCAATAGCCTCCTGTTCTCCTTCTCAGTGTGTGAGCGAGAGCAAGAAAGAAAGAGAGAGAGAGAAAGAGAGAGAGAGAGAGAGATCCTCTGGTGCTTACAGGGTTGAGGGGTTGCTTAAATGAGCTGAGAAAATTACATGCCCTTGGAGTGAAAGGGCCTGCCAAAAATGTGCCCGAAATAGCATGAAAATAGACTAGTGAAATCCCAAAGCATTTCACACTTATTTGCTCTCTATAGAAGTCCTAAGGGTCAAAAATTCTAAAATGCGGCACTAAGGACAAGCCAGACAGGTGTGTTCCTCCTTCAGAACATCCCATCAACTCCACAGAGGCTGCTATTAAATCCCAAAGTGTGGGGTGCAAATAGATTGCTAAATGAAATGCATCTTCATTGGCCTCTACGTGCTGGCGGCTGGTAGATCACTTGTTAGGACTTCACAGGGTGTAGTAGTTTGACTAAAGTAGTTTTTTGATGCAACTTGATGCATCTGATTTTATCCACATATGATTTATTCATTTTTAAACACTTTATTCACCTTTTTGGAGCTCACGAATCATTCTCAGTGTTGTAAAGAAATACTGTAAATGCTGTGCTCCAAATCTCTAAACAACAACCATCTTGGGAGGCAAGGAGCACTCGAGAGAGAGCAGGTGAACTCAAAGGGAGCGGACGCCGCAGGCTTTATTCAGAACTCTGAACAGTGGGAGGAGGAAGGGTTAACCAACGCGTCACCACACAAGCTTGAAAAGAACAGAAAAACCCACCACAGGTACACAGAGCCTCCATGTCTCACGTCCACGGTAGGTCTTTTTACCTGCATCCAAAACACCATAAACACACATTTACCCCCCACACACAACAGTTCGGGGAGAGACCAGTGCATGCTGGGAGAGCCCACCCCATCCCAACTATGCTACAATATTTTTAGTTTTGTAATTTCTTAATTAGACAAGCACTCAACTGGACACATATCAGTGTACAGATTGGAAGTTTGCACTTGTTTTTGTATCATTGTGTGTATTTGTGCACTTTCTGATACTGAGATGTGGGAAGAGTTGCTGATTGTGATGGCAGACCCCCCAGAATTCAAGACAATAATATGAACACAGTAAAGATTACTGTGATTTATGTTACATTTATTCATATACATACAAATGTATAAAGTTATGCGTGGCATCTATGTGCTGCTTCAAAATCACAAAAGCCAACTTACAATGCAGTTTTTATTTAATTCAAACCGATTCCTGAATTTCCAGTTTATTGCATGGATTAAATTACATTCTCGTGCTAAACTACTGTTCACTTTTTCATCTGAACTGGCAAAATCCTGCAGCTCTACTCCAAAAGTTTGGTCTTCAGAAATGCCAACATTCCTAGCAGGTTTTCCTCTAGTAATATTGCTCTGTAAGACCATGAAGCTGCAAAAAACACTTAAGTGCCAGAGATCTTGATAAAATCAGAGATAAAAAAATTAAGTTAAAGTTAGAAGTAATGAAATATAAGATACTACTTTGTATAATTTATTAAATAATTAGGTCCAGTAGTTATTTGTAGATATTTGTATGTTGACTTCAAAGTTTTCTATCTGCATGTGATACATATTGAGTCGGTTGTTAGTGAGTTTGTAGTTCATTGGAAAGCTTCTAATGGCTTGGTATGTTGCATACTAGATGATGTCATCTCGTTCCATGGGTCTGAACAAAATATTCATTTTAGTTTTTCTGAAGCAATAGTTCAGAACACTTTTTTCTGAAACTGAAAACTTTTAAGGGATTCTTGCAAAATGGATTGCAGCATTCCCAAAAGCATATAAAGGAGTGCAGTCATTATTCATTTCCTCATTCAGAAGTTTGATGTAATAGTGAGATCATGTTTCCAATTCAGCTTTTCCATTAGTGTAGTCAGTCCTGTGACCGTTCATTTCTTCTTCCACGCTCTTTCCAGTAAAGCAGAGCTCCTTGATCTGACAAAATCCTGATGGTCACGACCAGCTTAAGCCACAAAAGAACTTTTTTAGACAGTTCCGTCTTACCTGGACAGACTGAACCACTGGAGACTGTTTAGAGATCTTCCATACACACTCCCAAACGTGTTTGGATGAGCATATGCTTTTCAGTGTATGTTCAAATGAGAGGCTTGCTTTTGCTCTCAGGTTGATGTCTGTGTGTGTTTCTGGGTGCACCTTTGGTTTCCTTTCCTGTGTGATTTGTCTCACCCTGGCCATCACAGTCGCTTGAACTACAGTTTCCTTGATCTGCTGCTCTGCTATGTTAACATACTAATGAAAATAATGTAATAATAATCACTGATAATTAAACTGTCACTTTCTCCTGATGTTGCTACATGTTGTGACATACACTATTTATTCAGTATGTGCATCCAGTTTCCGAACACAGCAGGTTACTGCTGCGACTAACACACAAAATAACACTTTAAGGTGAAGATCACACTTACAACACAACACCTATAACTTTCTGTAGATGCAAGCAGCTAGCATGCTTAAAAGCAGTAGCTATGTATCTCAGCAACCTTAATTATCAGCTCCATTCAGCATTCTGCATGTTCCTCACTTCCACGAAGCCTTAATTAACTTAATGAAGCTGTCAGTTGTCACAGGTGAGCCAGGTTCAGTAAGCCACTAATGCTCTCACATTGCCAAGTCACTTACTCTGCTTATGGTTTATTCTTTTTAGATACTCATCTTCTTTTAGATCTGTGTAGGACTGAAAATTAGGAGCCTCATAATATAGCCTAAGCTTAAATACAGGTACATGAATGAATGGGTCTATGTAGGTTTTTAAAGTGTCTAAATTTCCTAAATAAAGATTCTCCTTTTTTTTGTTTTTGGAATGATAAAGTAAAGTGGCCCCTAATAGTCTCATGTGAACACACCACAGCACACAGTGTGAACAGTGTGAAATTCTTTCTCTGTATTTAAGCCTTTCACCCAGTAAAGCAATGGGCAGCCACTGGTGCGGAACTGAAGCAATGTGTGGGGACGGTACCTTGCCAACTGGTAGTCCTGGGATTCGACCTCACAACCTTCCAGTTGCAACTCATTAACTTACCAGGCCGCTAGCTGCCTCAAAAATATGACACAATATATTTTGGTCTATGATTAAAAGAACGATTCTTGAATGAGTTTTTTTCCCACCTACATTGTGACATTTTGTGTCATTTTAGTTGTAATAGTATACATTTTTTTGACAGGGTACCTTTTACATGCTAACTTAACCAGATTTATAATGGTTTACTATAGACAAATGAAAGGTTAAAGTAAAAAAATAAAAGGTTACATGATTGGCAGTGGTGACCAGCCCTGAGGATTGTGTGGTTTTTCGAGAAATTCCTCTATTGGACAAATCAATTTGATGACCCCTGAAAACTGCTCTACAGAGTGTCCTGCCACTTGCGCTGTAAATCGCATGATAAATATTCCTATTCACGTTTTCTTAGATTAGAAAACTGTTCCAAAACAACTTCCAGTACATGGCAAGGGCTGATAAATAAAAGTTATTTAAAACCAGTCTATTTAGGCCAGTTTTCCATGTCTTCTCTAACAATGAGATCACATCTTGTAAATCACACCCTGTTCAATAAAACAGGCCAAATATATGCCTTCTGAAATGAACAAGAAGGATGGCACAAAAGCCAGCAGTGCTGCATAAATCATGTCTCCTGAGCTTGCAGGCCCCACTGGGAAAAGCAGCCGGAGGTAACTCTGGAGTTGTACATTCTCCGTGCTTGGTGCCATTTTATGAAAGGGATTAAATGCTAAACCCCACCTATTTCCCCACAAAACGTGCTTCGAGCTGAATGCTAAACGCAAATGAATTGTGGTGTGGTCACCTCCTACCCTTTTCCCTTTAAATCAGGCTTTTAACACAAGTGAGGCTGTGTGTGGAAGCGAGAGTTAATTACAGCCTTAATACAGAGAGCAGTGGCAAGGGGAGGACAGGATGAGGAGGCGATAACTCTGGCTGTAAAGCCGCCACTGTGACTGTAAACGCTGACCGCGTGTCCTTGGAGCCTGCATTAGGGAGACAGCGTGTGTGTGGGTGGAGGCTGTGCTCAGGCAGAACCTCTGGGGAGGCGGAATGGTGTTGAGGATAAAGGGCAGAAGAAAGCCCCTCGGATCACAAGGCTAAAAGAGAGCCGGGCAGTCAGGAATGGAGGTTAAATAGATTTATGAGGAAAATTGCATCAGACCTTACATCTGCGATAGCAGTCATATTACAGGAAGAAGAGGGGTCATATATCTGCCTGGAGGAGTCCCGCATAAATACTGGGAATTGGGCACCCAAACACCCATCCACCCTTCATGTGAACGACTGCACACACATGGAGCCCCTTATAGAAAAGGAGATAAACATTTTGAGTGCATTTAGACTTTTGTGAGCGATGTATTTAAAAGGGTCCGGGTAAATAGGTCTCCCTAATCCTCCCTAGGAGGAAGAGTGCTGTTTGCCGCAGATTGCATTCTCGGCACAATCTACAAGGGCATCATCCTCAGGCCCCGAGGAGACAGAAAATAGCCTTCGGAAACATCTGATAACAACAATTAATCCAGCCAATCAGCGGGCTGCAGCACTACAGCTGACGCCAGCAGCAACTTCACCAGCATGTGCTTATGACAGCACAACCCACACCAGTGCTCCAGCCCTTTCTTCTGCTTAAGAGCCTCTGAGTTCCTTAGAAATCACCGCTAACCAAGAAATTGATTCTTAGCAAGGCTAGATTATATCAAGGATCACTTTGAAACTGTCAGCCCAACAAGATCCATCAAAACAATACGAGGTCATTAGCATGTGTTGAATTTGAAATGTATAAATACATTTTAGGACTGGAACCTTACTATCCACTTTTTGTCTTGTTTAAACATTTCAGTGAAGTGCACTGAGACAGAACTGCTTTGGACAGTGATCTGTTTGTAAACATATGCACATTTAAATCTAGAAGCAGCATTAAAAGTACACTACATAAATAACAGTAAGAAACTATTGATTTCTGATGCTTTGGTGCTTGAACACTGAATTTAAAGAGAAACAACCACAGAAGCCACATTTTGTTTACAAATTTGCTAACTACTCTGTCAAATAGATTGCTGGCTGGCTAATAGCATCCCAAATGCTAAATTAAGAATCCATGGGCTTGTTATTTTTGAATAAATGGCCATTCAAACACTCAAAAAGAGAAAAAAATAATAATAATGGACTTGTTGGAAAAAGTGTTTTCTACTGGCTAAGTTGGTCACTTGACCTGAGTATTGTTGAGCAGCAGTCCAAAGGAAAAGAACCAGCAGGAACTGGATCTAAAAATATCTTGAGTGGTATTCAAAGAGTAGTTATATCTATGGGTTGTGATGTTCAGGTTGCAAAGACATCCAAATACTTAGCAGGCTGATTTTCTTTTAGCTGACTTACTGCAGTTCAGCTCTTTTAAATCCTTCAGTCATTTAAAGTGCTTAAGCAGGGAGCCACACAACAACCACAAAACATTTAACATACTGCATTGTACATATTGCCTAAGGTTTCATAGTGAATAATGCAAGTTTGAGTTCTTTACAGAGTAACATATTTTCCATAATTGCAACACAATGAGCTCAAGTGATTATGTTCAGCTAATTCGTGAAAAATGTTAGCATACAATACACGAAAAAGAGCCATCAGGAGCACAGCAGCAGCGCAACACTGGAATGAGTTCGAGCAGGTGTAGCTGAGGCTTTTACTCTTTCATCTTCCACAAAACAGCCATGCCTCAGAACCCCAGCAGAGGCCCTCTGCTGAGCGCCTCATTAGCCAAACCAGAACCCAATTTCCCAAAAGCACTACGGCGTTAAGATCTCTGTAACCTGCTGGGAGTGCGGTCAAAGTGCTATTTTTCTTGATTATTTTACTGTGGTCTTCGTTCAACAACACTTTTGGTAAATGCGAAGGCTAGCAAGATCTAGCAAGCCTCAGCTCCATGGTCTATTTGTCTGTCTCCATCTCTATAAAGGAACTATAAGCATCTGGAACACTGCAGGCAATTTATGACGAGCTCTTGATCTGACAGGTTCTCGCAGAGCAGGACGCCATGTTGAAAGAAGGAGGGAAGTTAGACGTGAGGGGGAAAGTGTGTCACACATCATCAAAAGGTTCCAGGGAGCCTGGGATATCAAATGGAGAAAGCCTCTCCAGAGTTGTGCTAGTTTCTGGTTTCCTCTGTTGCTCTCCAGCTCTGAGCTTCTGGATCAGGCCTGAGATCTTCATTCAAACAGGTCATGGAGAAAAAGAGGCCTGAAGCCCAGACCCTGTGGCACAAATTAGCATTGCTGGAAAGAGTCACGTGATGGCGTCAGCAAGCTCCAGGAATGAGGAGTTAACAGGCAGAACACAAAGACTTCAGTTCGGAAAGCCTCCAGCCAGTCAAGCTCAGGGAGGCTCCACAGCAGTCTTTGAAACGTGACTGTAAAACAAGCGCTGATTACCTCCAGCTGCGAGTGTTGTCTCTTGTGGACACAAGTGGACGCTTATTATTTTTCATTGCGTTTCGAAACTAAAGTGGTTCACTAGATTCATGTGAATCACAGGTCAGGGTGCATCTCTGATGGCTTTCCAGTGAGCTGCATTTGCCAGTCATTACAGATGAGGGTTATGTTTCATATGATCTTTTCTGGAGGCGTGCATGGCTCTCTTCGTGTACCACATTTGTGTAATTGTTAAAAAAAAAAAATCCCATAAAAAAAAAGAAGTCCGGTAGAAGCCCTTGCAGCAATAGGTTCGGGTATGTGTATAATTAGCAGTTGAAAACAAGCACCACTTAAATCATCTAATTAGCCTTTGAGACAGTTGAGTGTTTATTGCTGCAAGCGCTGTGTACTTAAAAGCCATTGGTTAAATCTGGGAGATTAATTAGACTGCTCTAATAAAATCAATGTTGCATCACAGGACATTAAAAAGCATGATGTCTCAGAGTGCACATAAACAGATTCAACTTAAGGTCTTCCGTAAGACTGGGAACCAATGGGGAAAGGCTGGAAAGTTACATTTGATGTCTGCTGGGATTGACAAAGGCATTGTTCATGTTTGTTTACTCTTGCAGGCCACGTTGGCTCCGAGGAACCACCTCATGCCAAATCATGGTGACAGGCGAAATTGGGGAGTAAACATTCTTTTTATTTCATGGCCCAACTGAACTCGCACGCCATTCTGAATGATCCCAGGCATGGAGACTCTGTCATGGCCTCCATGCATATGATTGAGATGTCGATGCAGGTGTTTGTTATTTGTGAATGCCCGGCCCTCTGGCCACTCGACCCTGCAGTCAGCAGGAGCTATCAGAATCAATTTAGCGCTAGCTGGTGCCTCTGTGTGCCTGGCATGCTCTGTGGTCAATAAAAGAGAGAAATGCATTAGTGAGGGAAATAGTACTGGAACTAGGAGTGGAATATGGAATATGAGCCCGGGCTTTGAAGATAATGACCTTCGATTGCTGTGGGATCTGTCTGCTGCAAAGGAACGCAAACATTTGGCTACTGGTAGAAAAACAAACACTCAGATGAGGCTTTGCGGTCATCTGTTTGCAATCATGCCCGTGAAACGTGGTGATCTTCACCACTGTTTTCCAGGTAACATCGCACAATCACTGTCTATTCATTATTTGTATTAAGCTCTTTCAAAGCATCAATATTGCAATCAACAGTGTGCCGCAGTGCCCTTTGATTGCATGGTTCCTATTCAACACTTATATATCAGCAGGACAGCAAATAGAATGACATGAGGAACATGGCCTTCAGCCTACCGAGAGGCACGGGCTGATGAAGTGCGCTCCATTTCAGTGGTGAAACATACCCTGAATAAATATCTGTAATACTGGAGCAAATTGACGCCATTCTCGCTCTTTCCCCCGAAATACTTAACAGTGTAATGCAAATGGGAGGGAGGTAATATGGTGAGAGATACAGGGGACTGAGTACTCTATTTTAGGCCAAGTGAGAGAATGTGCTCATTTACGGATTCATTTCGGCCGTTCCCCGCTGCACTCTGTGCACATCTCTTTACAATAGATTTCCTCCCCAAAATGCATTCTGTTCTTGCCTGGTTAGGTATCCATTGCTGCTTTTCATTGTTTGCCACAAGCCCCCCTAAACACCCACTGCACCCCCCCAACTCCCCTTTCTCCCACCTCCCTATACAGTGTTTTTAACCGAATAGAATCGCAAATCAAATAATTACGTAGTCACGTATTTGCTCGCAATTCCGAACTGGATAAGCAGACTTAATGCTATTCTTTTGGGGCATTATTCTGCCAAGGCAGTCAGCTATGGAGGCAGAGCACACAGGGTCAGCTTGGTGAATAAAACAGCCTCATTAAGGAACACCTGTGATTGCCGCCAGGAGCTGCAAATGTGCAGCTGGTTTGCATTGGAAACGAGCATTCAGCACAATTAATACATACAAACCTGAAAACCCACACTGTCCGCATGCTATCACCAGGCTTGACTGCAGTAATGCTAAAATAACATCTTTAACTACAGCTTCTGCAACAGACTAACTTTGCAGGCCTAATTACTTCCACACTTGAAGGTTAGGGCACTAAAATTGGAGAAGGTAGGCAAGAATGGAATGTGTAATATGGAGAGAGTGTCTGATGATTTGACTTTTAAAGACCCTCTTGATCTCTGCTCAGTAATGCAAGAGTGTCTTGCGAATGCTATGTCATTATAGCAGAGCTGATAACGATAACGATGGGCGATATCTCTGACCCTTATCTTACATAATTCTGGCCCAGCACGGACTCGAAATGAGTCAATTCTCAAGTTCCTTTAAACCCTGTAGAGAACAGGAGACCCCCCCCGGGGAGCCTCCATTTGCATCAGACGTCCGAGCATGAGAATATGCGCAGATTTATGAGTGCTGATGATGGATGGTTCTAGGCAGCTGGTGCTGCGCAAGCACATGCTATTGCTGATGCTTCTTCGATGCAAACGATGTAGGGTGATGCCAAACACCAGCGCAGTCTGTTAACGCTGGGTGGGCTAATGCATCAGCGAGCAGACCACGTGCTCCCGACACACGGATGCCTCCATTTCTGCCTGTATGTCACATTCAATTTACTGAATGCTCGAGAGAAAGGTGAAAAATGGATCCAGAAACTTTTTAGAGGAAAGTTTTTGTCTCGCTGAAAGATTTGAGAAGCACTTTATTTAAACACAAAAAAGAGAGAGAAAGGAAGACTTCCTTGGGCTTGCCACAAGGTCATAGCCAAACAGGCATTAATAATTGTTCTCCACCTCACAGCCCCATTTCACTGACTGATGCGTTTTGACATGTTGGAGCGATAGAGCCAGTTAGCCTTTGGGAAGTTCAATTAGACTGAAAGTTTAATGCAGTAAGGAACATGGGAGACCCTGACATCAGGCTACAGCCCAACGCAGATCAATTTAGCGATGCAAGGACACGTCCAGCAAACCTACATGGGGGCCTTGGGCCACCTAAGATGCCCTCACAAACAGAGGATGGCCTAGTTAGTCACTGTAGCTTTTAGAACAGTGTGTGAGAACCTCAGTTATGAAAGGAAACGGCGCTCACACGGATGCACAGGATCAAAAATTCATAGGGCTGTTACTAACGCATACACATCCATGGATATTCCTTAGTACAAGAGAGATGCCAGGCCCACTTGCTGATACAAACACACACACACACACACACACACACACACACACACACACACACACGCACAGGGGCACCACACAGAGGTGACAGGTGAGGTGCACAGCAGCCTGGACCTGCTTTGTTCCGCTATGATAATGAAATGGAGTCTGAGCCTGGCTTGTCACACTATTTTATGACTACGACACTTCCACTCCCCATCAACAGGCACGAGGTGCCACAGCTCCTGCTAGGCCCACACTGTGCCTCAGCTGCCCCTCCTGGGACCAAACCCACACTGCCTGCCTCAGGCAATTACACATGGCATACCGCAAAAAGTTGCTTTCATACCAAAACATCCCAAACATTGTTTTTGCATTTTTGAACACCACTCAAATCTGGTAGCTAATCTTAACACTGTTTCAAAGATCTGTCTAAAATTGGTTGTAATGAAATCTTATTATAATAAATAATTCTTATATTCTTTTACCATGTCTCCTATGAATTTACCATTTCTGAGGTTTTATTATGACAGAAACACAATCGAACACTATACTTATGTAATTCTCCTCGTAGATCAAGGGACCTTCCATCTCCACTGAAGCTCTTTCTCTTCATCGCCCGTGTGTGGTTGTCTTCTGTGTATTTATAGTCTTTGTTTTGATCTCGGTTTGTTTGTTTCATTGGCTTGTTCTTGTTCTTTGTTTCTTAGTGTTATTTTGCTTGCTTGGTTTAGGCCTTAGCTTGCCTTCTTCTAAGTTTACATTTCTGAATTTGCTTACAGAAAAGATCAAATGTGCCAAAACATTAACTACATTTAAATCTAGACTCAAAACTCATCTGTTCAGCTGTGCATTCACTGAA
>JBBKCR010000122.1:20688953-20691457 GCA_037577295.1 Ladigesia roloffi | reverse complement strand
GAGCTCAAAGAGGAGAAGAAGGAGGTAGAGGAAGAGGAGAAGGAGGTAGACAAGGAGGCCCAGGTAGAGGAAGAGGAGAAGAAGGACTTGAAGAGTTGATAGAACCTGAACAAAGAAGACGAGGACAAAATTTGACTCAAGAAATCCGTGCAACACTTTTTGACCACGTTACCAACCATAAACTGACACTGATGGAAGCTGGAAAAAGAGTTCAACCAAATCTCAGCAGAAATACAGTTGCGTCAGTAATTCGGACATTTCATCGAGAAAACATTTGTCTACAGATTTTATTTGTTTCATTGATTTCATTGTTGGTTAATTACTGTAACGGATTATGGTAAGAAATACTGTATTTCTTGAATTGAAATAAATACTTGAAATATTCAGTCTGCAGCATCAGTGTTGGGCAGTGCTTGATAAGTTTATAGTAGGCCTATTTGTGTACATTCTCCCTATATCTCAAACTAATCATGAAGAATCTTGTGGGTTTGTCATTATTTTTTTCATTAAAATGTTCCCTTACATAACAATGTCTGCTCAAAAATCTAGCACATGCTATTTCCTAAAATTAGTTTTTTTTACAAATGTTTTTTATATTTATCACAGCAGTGTGAAACTGTCGACAATAGTGTCTGATAATTGAGGACTGTGTTGGTTAAATGAAAACTTATATTGATTTCACAAATATGTGTATATGTTTTGACTGAAATGTGTATGTTTTGAATAAAGTGTGTATGTTTTGACTGAAGTGTGTCATTTTGCAAAAAATCTAGGAATTCTACAAATATTTTGAAAAAAAAGAACCTGCTTTTCATATTTGTGTGTAAATGTAACAGACTAATTTTAATGATCATTTAATGATTCTCCTCTTTTCCTCAAAAAACACCTGTTTAGTTGGTTAGCTGACATCAAACTCAAATTCACTTTACACCTTTAAATTTAAATGTGAGAATTGCATTAAAATGTTTTTTTAATGAAATTATTACAATTATTTTTAATGCGCGAGTAAACATTTATCTGGAAATAAATCACTATTTTAATCATTATTACACAAACACAGAATCTGACATCTGTTCTTTAAATTGATAAAACATAATTGTGGTTATTTTAGTGTAATATTTACTGTTGTTGAAAAAAAAAACTCATAAAACCTTCATTTAGAAATGAATCCAAACATAATTTCATTCTTAAAATCTTACACAATTTCCTGTGCTTCATAGAGAAAATGTATAATATATAAAACTAAATTAAATGAAAGGACTCATCATCTGTTGTCTAAAAAGTATAGTAAATTTATTGATGGCCTCACTTCATTGCTATCATGTGTTTCAGAATGTTCAGGTCATTCCTATTTTAGATTGCTTCAGTATTCTATTACACTATAAGATAATATTTTTATACATCAGGTCTAATGTTTTTTACTTCCTGTTTTTTTTTTTTCATTATTTGAGCTACATGTTTTGCTCTGATTACCCAGACGTTTAGTCTTATTATTGCCCCCCTCATTGTGATGTGACACATGTGGTAGGGGGTCAAAATTAATGATGCATTCATTTTCATCCTTACACATCATATAGAGAGTGTGGACCCCCGAGGATTCTGTCCCAAATAGAACGCTAAGGGATGCTAGAATACTAAAGAACAGCCCTGTTTATAAACCTACATATTCACATTCATATGCAAACAGGCTCAGTCTCTGGCCCACCTTAAGCGTCTGGGTCAGCTTTTTAAGCTGCTCCAGCCTTAGGCAGTGCTAAGCGAAATAAATCATTACAGCAGTGGATTCTGTCCATTTCCGTTCTTCATGGAGCGCTGCAAATACCACCACTCTCATCCTCTAACTGTCATTAATCATGTCTGCGCAAACAATTCTGCGCTGTTTCAGTTTCCTCGGATACAAACCAGGCAGTTTAGCAACACATTACTCAATAAGTCACCTCATTATGGTGGTATAGATCTGTTCCAGCGATAAGTAATACAGCACTCATTTTCAGCACAAGCACAGAGTCGCCCATGGCGCTTGCTGAAGGGGATGTATATTCATGCTGTGTTTACAGCCCAATTAATTTGCCGACATGTGTTATGATCACGTTACATTGTGACATTGTTTATCATGAGCATAGGTCACACTGATTAACAACAAAGTTTGGAAAACCAAATCCGGTCCAACTTCAAGAAACAAAACAAATCCACAGGTGAACTACTTGTCTCCAGAGCTATCGCCACTCTTCTGGTTTGTTAAAGTGGAGAGAATAGTGCCACAATTATTTTGTTCCTATGTTTTGTGCACTTATATTCATCTTCCCACAATTAAAATGCCTCTTAATGAACACGGTTGGAGTGAATAGTGGAACGGAACGGCCACCTAGAGAAGTGACCTTACACCCGTGCCCGTCGTTCCTCCTATCAATCACATCCACAAACATGAGGCAGCCAAGCAAAGGAAACAAAACAGGTTCTTAATGCCAGAGGGGCTGTGGGTTATTTTTGCTCACATTTTAAAT
>JBBKCR010000122.1:20681453-20686453 GCA_037577295.1 Ladigesia roloffi | reverse complement strand
ACCACTTTTAAACTCATATCATTATATATAAATTCTAACTAAGACCATTTTACATGAATTTTCCAAAATCCAATGAATTATGTGCATTTGATTGAATTTGTTGAAATCGGAGAGCTGGTTATATATATACAACCCATACTCAAAATTGTATTCCTAAAGTGAAGTGGCCCTTTTAGTTTAACTACGCCTTTTATTTTTACCTTAAAGGAGCAGAGTATTCAGAGCAATGGTTAGAAGTAGGAGCTGAGGGTGAAACATATCCCAAATCGTTCAATAACTTGTGGATTTGATTTGATTAAATTGATTACTTGTAACTCTGGTTCTTTGTTTGTTTGTGCCTTATTTCTTTTATCAGTTGAGAAGAATTCATAAGCTGAATTCATAAGCTGACCAAACAACAGACACATCTGATGGAGGATCTGCATCATTTAAAATTTTGATTTAGTATTTTAAACAAAGTGAACAAACCACTGCAGACACATGGCATTGATCTGCTTGAGTTTAGCATTCCTCTATGGTTACATTCAATTTAATTCTGAAACAAACCACTGAAGTTTAATGTGGCAAAAAATGAGCACAGAGAAAAGGCAATTAAAGTATAACAACCTGAAGTCACATCATAACTTATCTCTCATAACTTCTACCAAGTTTGCCATGGTAAGCTGATGCCAAATGTGGATAAAATAACCTGGAGAACAATGTTTATCAGTGTTCTCACTGCGATGCTTCCCGTCTGATATACTTGCACCATGTAACACTCGTGCAATGCCACATACAACAGAGCCATATTCAAATTTAATGTGAGTGCTCAATGTTTAAATTATGGCTAATTTTCCTTTTACCTCAAATGTAGCAAACTGACCAAAATATTGGTGAGCCTACCTCTTGTGGCAGTTGGGTCAGTGGCTGCCTTTAGCCACTGCTTTTTAATTTGGCTCTTCTGTTTTGCAAAGGAGTCTTGTTTTGACACTCCTGTTCTGTTTTGGTTTGGTTGTCACTGCTGTGGGAGGACAAGATTGTGCCAGAGCTGTGGGTGCACGAGCCTGCGCCGCAGCTGCTATAGCACGAGCCGGTGCCGTTGCTGTGGGAGGACGAGTCCGCGCCGGAGCTGCAAGGAGATGACCCCGTGATGGATCTGGAGCATCGCCTCCAAGCAGTCCAGGAGATCCTGGGACATCTCAACTGAAGGCCCCTGCTGAGTCACCTCCTGTACCAGCAGCCCCAGGTACAGGCCCAGCCAGTACAGGCTCGGCAAGCCCTGTCTCAGCAAGCCCTGTCCCAGTAAGTCCAGTCCTGGGTGGTCCAGTCCCAGGTAGTCCTGCCCCTGTTAGCCCTACCCTGTTAGACTCTGTCCCTGTATGTGTGGTCCCTGTTCCTCAAGGTTCCCGTCCGCAAGGTTCCCATCCGCGAGGTTCCCGTCTGCGAGATTCTCGTCCGTGAGGTTCCCATCCGTGAGGTTCCCGTCCACGAGGTTCCTGGGACGGTGGAGCCCGGGACGTTGGAGCCCGGGACGATGGAGCCCTAGAAAGTGAAGCCCGGGACAGTGGAGCCTGGGACTGTGGAGCCCAGGACGGTGATGTTCTTGTTGGCCACGTGCCTGTCTGCCCCGTCCCTGTAGTCTCGGGCCAGGGCCAACTAAATGCCCCTGTCCCATCCATGTTCCCGGCTATGGCCTGGTTAGTGGGGTTTCTGGAAGGTTTAGCAGGGGTCCCAGTCAGTTCAGCTCCTGTCTGCCCCACTCCTGTCTGCCCCACTGTTGCCTGCCCTGCTCCTGCCTGCCCCGCTTCTGCCTGCCCTGAGCCTGCCTGCCCCGCGCCTGCCAGCCCCACGCCTGCCAGTCCCGTACATGCCAGCCCCGGGCTGGTCAGCCCAGGTCCATTCTGGCTTATATATCCAGAATTAGCCTGGTTTGTGGGGTTCCTGTGGGGGCTAATGGGGATAATAAGTAAGGTCGGGCAGACTGAAATGCCCCAAAGGGAGGAAAAAATATGCATGTATTTTTTGGGGGGGAGTAGTGGCCATAGTGGCCAAGGGGTGGATAGGTGGGGGCGGGATAGAGTGGGTTCAGAAGTAGCAGGTCCCTTTGAGCAGTGGGGGCGGTTCCTTCCAGTCTGTCGGAGGAAGCTGGTTGCCGGAAAACGTGGGCTACGAAGAGCATCCCCTCCAGCCTTCGAGTGGAGGCTGGCCACCGGACCACGTGGGGCACAACAAGCCTCCCACCCAGTCTCTCGGAAGAGACTGCCTGACTTGCCCGGCCCTGGGGACTTGCCCGGTCCTGGAGACAAAGAGCACACTGCCAGAGGAAGGCCTGCCAGGTGATGGTAACCACCCTAGTCTCGGATGGGTCCTTTCGCCCTGCAGTCCACTTCTGCACCCAGGCATCCCAGACATGGGGAGTGCGACGCAGAAGAGTACGGGGCGATGTTCTTGCCCCCGCTGTCCCCCGCCCGCCCACCCACCGATGTGTGGATTACATTTTTCCGCCTCCTGTATTTTTTTTGGACTCTGCCACCCCAGAGTTGCGTCCTAGAGGGGCCTTTAGCCACTGCTTTTTAGTTTGGTTGTCCTGGTTTGCAAAGGACTATTTTCACCCCACTGTTCTGTTTTGGTTTGGTTGTCACGTGTCTGTGTGTTACGGGTTGTTATTAGCTTCAGCTGTCCTGTGTTTAGTGCTCATTAAGTCTCGTTTGGGTTTGTATATATGTCTGGTTCTGTTAGTTTCACCCTTATGTCGCCATCGCCTCACCTTCCTGTGTGTGCGCCTCTCTACCGCGGGTATTCCTGTTTCTGTTATTCGTGTATGTTTCTGACGGCCCCTGAGCCAGGTTTGATTTCATTTCTGTTCAGTTTATATCTTAAATAAAACCCCATTTCATGGATCCCTGGTTCCCTGTCCCTTCCTCTGAGCCTAGAGGTAGAGCACGGTCGGAGGTTTGATCCTTCCCCCTTGACACCTCTATTGATATGCAGCTACAACAGTAATATGGTAATGGTAGATTAGCCACCATATAGTCATGCAAACTGTATAGACCTTTTTTCAAAAATCAAACATGGTTGTTTGGGAGTGAAAGATTAACGGGTGAAATTTTATCAATCTATTGTATATATGATTTACTGCTTTCACAACTGATTCTGACTTCCAGGCCTCGTGCGCCACCTGATCGGAATGAAGCATTTATTTCTCTTTGCCGTTGATTGGCTGCTGCCCTGTGATGCTGCAGTCCAGAATTTCCTCCATGGAGCAGCTGGCGTGTTCTCATTCTTTTTTTAAATTTTGTACAGGGGCAACATCTGTATTTACATATTAGCACTCCGGGAGTTCAAAATATTAACCGTACAGTACAAATGCAAGTAATCAGTCTAAAAAGAAATTGTTTAAAAAGTGTTTCGGAGCATATTTAGGGGCAGATTTATGGTTTACACTATAATAATATTTTGGAATGTAACACACACACACACATACACACACACACACACACACACACACACTCATACACATTGTCACTGTCTGGCGGAAATCTTGTGACCTAGTAATTCCAATTTTGATGACACAGTATTCATACATTTAGCATATACATCGTTTTTTGAGTTTCCTGAAAAATAGCCGTTTTGGACATATGAGGTTTTGGCCTGACAGTGAGGATACATACATACATACATACACACGCCCATATTTATATTTTCTAGATGATTTGTATAGTGTACTTTTTCACTGTACTGTTCTGTGCCACAATTTTTATTCTATTTTATTCTATTGATTATTTTATTGTTCACTCTGGCGTGACGAGGCAAATTTCTTACTTGTGGGACTAATGAAGATTTATCTAATCTTATGATGCAAGTGTGTGATGAGTTATCTGTACATGATGTTGGCCTGGTGGCTAGACCAACTGCTTGTTACTCGTAACGCCAGTGCAAAACTATAGAAGCAAACTTCAGACACCAGACATGTCTCAGGTGATAGACTACATATGGAATCAGGGTAGAATTGCGTGAATTCGATTTTTTGCTTGAACTCTAACTTTAAAAACTGTCTTTGAAAGCTCATGAGAGGATTTGGTCCAGCTGACCTGGAATGCAACGCACGGTCTATGGGCCTTCAGAAAATTCCTGGTAATCACAGCGCTGACTTCGTGCTTTCACACCGGTGGGACTAAAGCAAAGATGAAAAGAAGCCAAAGAAACGAAAGGGAACAAGTCGACAAGCTGTGGGATTGGCCCGTACAAGAGGTTGTATTTCAAGTATCGGTGACCTTAAAGCAATTCGGAGGCAGTTTGCCTATGCAAAGTGTAATCCTGTTTCATGCACTCCATCGCCAAGAACTGGCTTCATCTTCTGACATTTCCCACCCACCAGCAATCTTCAATCCATCAAACTAGAGCACATTCCCTCTCTCACACACACCAACGCACACATAAACACTTGTCTTGTTTACCTGAGCTAAACCCCTGCAGTTAAGAGCTCTTGTCATTTTTTTCTGAACAACTTCCTAATCTTTACCTTCTAAAATACTATAAACACACACACACACACACACACACACACACACACACACACATACACATACACATACACAATGCATTATACTCAATCCCATCCAAGTTTGCCATTACATAAAGGCATAAGTGTATAGTAAAATGAAAAGCTTATCTCACCAGCCTCCGCAGCAGAAGGTAAACAGTCAGCATGGAGACAATACAGGGTTCAGTGCAAAAAATAAAACAACTATGCAATGCAGGTTCATCAGACAGAGACAAAAGACTGCAGCACATGTACCACTCAGTGTGTGTGTGTATGTGTGTCAGCATATCAGCACACACCCAAAGATGTTGGGTAGAACAGCAGAATGTGCACTGAGAATTATACTGCCTCACATTGTATCTGTGTGTGCATGTGTGTTATTTAAAGCCATTCCACCAGACCTATATAAATAGGTCGATAGATAGATAGATAGATAGATAGATAGATAGATAGATAGATAGATAGATAGATAGATAGA
>JBBKCR010000122.1:20614515-20633494 GCA_037577295.1 Ladigesia roloffi | reverse complement strand
TATACACACACACTAAATCTCAATTTATACCTTGCCCATCTTTGCGATCTATGCATAGTGGTAACACAAGGCAATCTTCCACCGGTCCCCAGACATGTTCTTTTATGTGCCTGTCAAAAGCGTTCCCATATCATCAGCATTAATTGTGAACTTGCCATTTTTGCATGACATTTTTTATCGTGGCATGACAGCACCAGTTAAGTGCATTACATTTCATTCCACACAAGAGGTGGGTTTCCATACGGCCAGATATGACAGAATACATAATCGTTCACGGCATCTGCCTGCATGGCGTCACACCAGCGATCATGCAAGACCTCCAATCTACATCTGCATTACTCTCCAGCATTCACCAGCAGATAGCAAAAGGGTCATTCTATAAGAGCCCATTAGGTGTAACACTGTGGGAGATATATTAATGCAACAAATCACACACAGACTAGATAATGACATCATTTCATTCATGTTTGATACATCATGAGCTCCATACCTGAAAAATTCATAGACAAAAAGAGAATAACTAAGATTGCTCATTCGAGGTGCAACACTTGCTATGGGCCTAATTTGAGAGTGCAGTGTCTACATTAAGTGGATCCCTTGCGTTGGTTACTACATTGAGAGAGAGAATGCATACTTATTGTATTAATGTATCTTTGTAAAGTCTCATGACTATTGTAGGCATGTTAAAAGGAGAAGAAAAAACAAAACTGCAAGCCTTTGGAGAACTATGTTTCAAGGGTTTGGTTTGAATAGTGCTTTACCTTAAGCCATCATTCTGAGAGAGATTATGGAGATGTTTTGAGACTTATTGCTGCAGATCATACTGACAGGAGATATTTCATTCAAGTGTGATACATCACAAGTGCAATGACTGAGAAATCCATGCACATTAGCAGGTGAGGAAAGCCTGGGCTTTCTTGTCTTTGGTGAAATGTTTGCTGTCAGAGTTCTAATTTGAGTGTTGCTCTTACCTTGTCTACCGTATTGAGAGACAGTATGGATGTTTGAGGAGGATCTGTGTGAGCAATCAATGAACTTGCTTGTCTAATTAACATTTGTCAGAGTTGACTTTCATGGAAACCCCTCTGCCCCGGATCCTGACCCGCTGGATTGTTGGACTTCCCGTGACCGCAGCCGATAAGGAGGAAAGGGCATGGTGCTCTACAAAGGGGGAGTTAATCAGCTCAGTTGCTTCACATGCTGGGATAGTACTGATCAATCCGCAGTCATCAAGGACAGACCTACACACACCGGCCTAGAAGAGTCTTTCCACACAATTTCCTGCCCTTCCTACCTACATTTTCCCTTCCATCTCAGATGTGGTGCTGTTCTTTCCCCATTTTCATATGAATTGGCTCCTGCGTATTTCTGAGAATACGCTGTGTGCTCGCAGCGGTTGTTTTCTCCAGCTAAAGCATGGTAATGTTGTTTACCCAAACTCAAGTATTCAAGAGGTTTGTGGAAAATTGTGCATTTTTTTAGGAAGACACTTCAGGACACTATTTCTGAGGATGGCGTCTTCCTTCTTTATAAAAGCCATGAGGATGGATGGAATGTTCCTGTGTGGCTGAAGCTATGGCAACCCTCTGGCAGCAATAGACAGTAATAATGCAGCAGCAAGCTTTTAGGGATGGAACAGGGCCGGTGCAAGCTTTCTGCTATCTGTGCCCTTTGTTAGGGCTTTTAGCATGCTCACTCAACTCACTTAGAAAACATATAAGAAATGAAATGGACGTTCCATTGGGAACAAAAATATTTGTGCAAAAAGATAGCTGAGTGTAACAAAAAAAAAAGTGGTAAAAAAGATGAAGGGCTTCTCAAAGATGACACAGAAAAATGCAGTGGCTCTTTTTTCAGTGTGCCCTTCAGTAAATATTTTAGGCCCCACAGTTGGTGGCTATCAGTGAGAAAGAAGGCCAGCAGCTGGTGCCTGGCAAGAGACAGCAGTATCGGCAGCTCAGCAGCCTCCAGTGGCACCCAGAGACAGATGGAGAGGGCCAGTGACCCGGCCTATGAAAGACACTCTCCATTACAGCAGTGCCTTTATCCATGTAGCCATGCAGAACCGCAGAGCCGTGCCTAGATCTGCCGCGCACTGAGGGATCATCAGCGTGCTCTGTGACTGATCCTACAGTTTTACGGGAAGAAAACACTTCAGCAAACCCAAAAACGCAGTAAAAGAAAACACTGACACATCCTTTTTAAGTCCACATATCCATAATTACACAATATCCTCCTGAGGACTGAAGAAAATGCATGCTTTACGATTTATTTTTTGTGTGATTTTATATCTATTTGGGCCTAAAAACCTTTACAAATTTTTTGAATAGACTGCTGAAGACAATTATTTAATATGAAAACAGAACTGAATTTAGAAAATGAAATAGGTGATATTAACCTAAAAGCACATTCAATTTGATCAAAACAAAAAAAATCTGTATCACTTGTCTGTTGCTTGTTGCTTGCAAGGACAATGAAAAAAGTATTTTAGTTCAACAGTGACTTCATAGATAAAAGAACAGCCTCTCTAGTGTTTAGCTGTGATAATCCTGGAGACATGGTTTCTTTTTGGTTCTGCAGAGGAATATTTTGCATTTTTTGCACCTCTTGTAAGTCTTGCTATTGCAGTCCTGCAAATACTTAAGAAAGACACAGAGGAACAATATGTTTTATTATAAAGGACGTAAATAAAAGAGCAAGGTCTCAGGAGGATATACACCATAATATAACATCCTTCTTGCTAGTGTTGTGTAGGCCTACCTTATGCCACCAAAAAAGCTTTGACCCATTGGATTTCAGTCCTATAAGTTGTGAGGTGAGGCTTTGTTCAGCATGCCCCACAGTCTGGAGTCTGAACCAGTACCTTGAACTCGTTTTCAGAGTGTGCATTATTGTTGCTGTGAAGGGGTCTGCAGCAATGTTTATGTCAGTGGTGTGTCTCAAATTGACATCCACATGAATGTCAGGAACCAGAGACTCCCTATGGAACATTTCTCTGAGCATCACACTGTCTTCAGTAGCTTGTTTTCTTCATATAATGCATCTTGGTGCCCTTTCTTCTTCCATTGAGCAACGCACAAACCTGGCCCCCCTGTTGATGTAAATGAAAAATGATTTTTTAAACCGGGCTGGTGTAGTGTAATGGGTAACATAACTGTAGGCAAGATGGGTTTGATTTCTGATCTGCAGCTCATCACGCTACACCAGACAGAGTCCTTGGGCGAGATTACTAACACTCCATTTGCCTATACCTATGATATTCATAAATTGTAAGTCGCTTTGGATATAAGTACCTGCCAAATGCTGTAAATGACACTCAGACCATGCAGCCTCATGCACTGGGTGTTCTGTCACCTTTCTATTATAGCCAACATTACATTTAGCAGCAATGTGTGCTACCGGAGCTCTGTGGTATTGAACCAGACAGCCTAGTCTTTGCTCCCCATGCACAACAATGAGCCTTGGGCACCCATTACTCTGTCACCGGTTCACTGGTTGTCCTTTCTTGAACTACTTTTAATAGGTATTAGCCACTGCATAAAAGGAACATGCAACAAAACTTCTTGTTTTTGAGACACTTTAACCCAGTGGAAAAGCCAAATCTTTTTGGCCCTTGTCAAAGTTGCCCAAATCCATACACTTGCCTTTATCCCACTTCCAACACAATGACTTCAAGAGCAGACTGTTCATTTGCAGCCTAATACATGCAACCTGACAGCAATGAGAAGATCAGTGTTATTATTTACTCTACCTGTCAGTAGTTTTAATGTTTTGGGTTTTTTTTTTGCAAGGCAGAACATTTAAATGTGATTTTTTTCCCAACAAAACTTAAGTAACCAGGCTTTACTGTAATTACCTTAATTTCCTGAAAAAATAGGTTTATTGATATGAAAAAATGACATATTTCCATCTTTACATATGCAATATTGTTTGGGTAACTTTGTCTATCTTGACATCTCAACAAATAACCGATCAGGATATACTGTTTTTTTTTTTCATTTTTTACCCTATTATTATTGTTTATCAAACCTGTCATCCAAGATTGTAAAAGATTTTCATATTAATGAAAAACCAACCACAACGTTAAATTCCATCGCATACACTGACAAACTGTATTTTACATGTCAGATGCAAATGGAGCTTCTGATATCTAATGATGTATAATAAAGAACTTTAAAGAACCATTTATGTAAACGCTATTTAGGGAAACAAAATACTTTTTCTTTATTACGAAGTGCTGATTTTACAGAGTTGCAGCCCTGGGGGACTGCAGAGCAAGTGACAAACACCTGAAATATAGAGAAAACAATTAGCAAATAAGCAATAAGCAAAATCTCTTTATCCATAGCACTACTTTAATCAATCAGAAAAATGCTAAAAAAAAAAGGAGACGGAAGTGGCCTTGGTTGAATACAATATTGCTCTCTTGGGTAGACTGAGAGAAACTGTGTGGAGGGGAGGGAAGGGGATTGATTTAGCTTGATGAGTGCTTAATTAAGGAGAGGAATCTTGCTTGGATAGGCTGGCGGTTCCTCACTGCCTGCTTGTGTAATTAATAACTCCGTCTCCGTGCATCCACACTTCCCTTGCTCTAATGGAGCGCGTGTGTGCATGAGATTTACGCATTGATTGAATTGACTAAATAAAGGCCATACAGGCTCCTCATTAGGAATACCTGTTAATAAGTGCAAGATAGATGGAGGAAAGGGAAGTGGCCTTGGAGACCGCATCATGATTCTGGCCACATATGATCAGCTAACATGATGTGCAAAATCGATGTGAGTTGCTGTAGGTGGCTCCCCAAGGCTCACATAAACAGAACACCACACACACACTGCGTCTCCATAACACCTGCAGAGACATGAAGTCCCTTTCAGTCCACAAGCACAGCTTGGGACAAGTTAGGAGATCTACACAGAACACGTGGAAGAGGGGCAGGTGGGAGAAAGAGACCATCTATTGTGGTAGACAGATGCAATAGCAAGTAACCAGGAATGTGTTGTACTATTATATCTTAATATCTCCCATACCACACGTTGCATATGTAAGCTGAGTGCTGTGAATACTCCAGGCAAATATAGACTGGTTGTTTGACCATTCCCACTAATGTGTTAGAATAACAGTTCACCGCAGTTAGACATCAAGAGTGTGAAATGCAGGGGATCTCAGGGGTACAGGATTCTCAACAGCAACATTTAGGGGGTCTTGGACAAAAATATTAAAACTGTAAGCAACATGAAATGATTAAATTTTGCAGAAGTTTGCTAAAATTATGAGATGTCCAACTGTAAACATTTTTCTGTTCGGCCACTGCTATACGTTTATAATGTTATAAACATTTACCTAAGTTTGAATATTTTCTACCAAATATTTGTTCTCAAAAATGAATCTTTTTACCATACTTTAGAGTGAATTTTAACTCTAAAATGATCAAGTAGATGTGGCTTTAGATTTAGAGTTTAGATTTAGAGTTTACATTTAGATTTAGATGTAACATTTAGATTTAACATTTAACATTTAGATTAAGGTATAATATTTAGATTTAGATTTAACATTTAGATTTAAGATTTAAGATTTGCATTTAGATGTAAGATTTACATTTACATTTAAAATTTTGATTTCGATTTAACGTTTAGCTTTAGATTTAACATTTAGATTTGACATTTAACATTTAGATTTAACATTTAACATTTAAATGTAACATTTTTATTTAACATTTAACAATGAAGCAGCAAGAAAATGGACCAAAACCTAACACTGTTTTTTAAATACATTTAGCTCTAAATGTGTAAAAATTGTGTGAACATTGTGCTAAATGTTGAAAAAATGACACCTCTAAATTTGTGAAGCTGTTTTTACAAACGGCGCCCCATACAAGTAGCGATACTGCAACACTGTATTATCCAGTTGCTCACACTCTATGACACTATAAATGCTCCAAATGTCAGCCACATATTTGGTAAGGGTGTAACCTTTGCAAATTAGGTTTCTATTTATTTCATTATTCAACTTTTATAGAATACTATTTATCACTGTTATGAATTCACTCGTAAAAGCAGCAGTGTTTACTTTTCTCATTTAATGCCAGAAAAAACAGGTTCAAGGTCCATAAAGATATGGTTGGATGAGTTCTGTGTGGAAGAACTAGACTGGACCAAAGAGCACTTTGACCTGAACCCCATCCAGCACCTTTGGGATGACCTGGAATGGAGATTGTGAGCCAGTCCTTCGCATTCAACATCAATGTCTGACCTTATACATGCTCTATTGAAAGAATGGACACAAATACCTACAGAATCATATTGTGGGAAGCCTTCCAAGAAGAGTAGAATCTGTTATAGCTGCAAAAGGGGAGCTCCATTTTAAAGTCTATGAATTTGAATGCAATCCCCCATTGAAGGGATCAGATGTCCCAATAATTTTGGCCATATAGTGCTTAGTCCTTTCATATCACATTCTTATCACAAATTTTGCACAGATAATTTTTATTTTCATCCAATAATTAATGTGTGTTTTCCAGCCGTCCACTTTTGATCTTCAATGGCTGCATTTAAAGCTGTGCAGTTTGTGTGGGGAAAAAGAAATCTAGCAAAGCTAGTAGCTAATCTGTCCACTGCTATGGTCAATTAGTCTGAGTTAAGGATGATACAACCGGCCACTTGTGTGTAAGTGATACCACTGGTCATTAAGACGTAAGTTTAAGTCCAAAGTTCAAGAAGCTAAACCGCACAAAATAGACAACTGGAAAAAGGAATACAGGGTAACTGAGTGGAGAGAGTATCTAGGGTGTTGCTGAAGGTGCCCTTCGAGGAGTAATTCCATAGACAATTCAGAAGGAATAGGAGTGGTGCATTTCAGCCCACTTTCTTCAGCATTTCTCAGTCAATTTCGTCCCTGAGTGCCAGCATTAACATTTCCACTCACTCTGCATTTGGTTTAAGCATATCAAAGACTTCTTGCCCTTTAGCTTTCTGCACTCTGAGATTTGTTCAAATTAACAGTAGGACTGCACTCCAATCAGGTTCTCCCTAATTACTGAGGCCACAATATGTCTATGGATATAACATTCACAATAATGATAATAATAATTATAATTTTTTTCTCTCTTGGGCAATTTTACACTGAGTATGATGAGAGTCTGTAACCATAATAGACACTCTCAGGTTCAACACTACGATAACTAAGCTCTAACAAGATTACTGCTGCTTAATAAAACAGATATCATTGTAAACTTTTCTGGATAGAGCTAACAAAGTACTGTAAATTCTGGATAACAGAGTGCACCTGATTTAAAGCTGCATGCTCAATTTTATGAAGAAAATACATTTTGTACTTGAACAAGCCACATCGGATTGTAAGCCACATGTGTCTCACGTTGTAATATGAGATCTGGCGTTGGGTCTGGTTACGAGTAGATTTTAGATTCTCCGACAGAACCCGGCCCGAGCCTGACCCGGTCCGCTCGTTGGGTAAATATTTCCTGCCACTACACTCAGGCTGTGCCGGGCCGGGCCATGATCAAGCATTAAAACGGCCTATGAAAAAAAAATGCCACGTTTCAATCGGGCTCCCGATCTAAGCTCTGGGTACGAGGCAAAATGTTTTGGGTGGCAGGGAAAAAAACATGCATTAGCCGCACCGTATTTTAAGCCGCACTCTTCAAACTTTGTGAAAAAATTAGGGGGGCTTATGGAATTTATGGTAATTACTTTTACTACTTATGCGCTCTACTGTGATGGAATTAGCAGTATGATGGTGGTGAAGGGTGGGAGGTCAAGATGGGGTCATGGTATTGTTCCCATATTGTTGATCAACTGATCAAATACACCCACCCTCCCAGGATAACCCTCTTTGGGTGAGGGTGTAGGGCCTTGCCCTAGTCCGACCGGCAGCATGGAGGATTACTGCTGTCTTCCATGTGTGAAGTGTGAATCAGATTACTGTTGCTGGATTATTTATGTTATCATACATGTATAATTTACCTGATACAGATATTTAATTTTTAAATTGGTGACTGAACCTACAGCACCTGCAGGAAAGCATGGTTGACCATAAACAAAATGGGAGTTCTTTTGTGAGTTACTTGTGAGCATCACTGCCTTTTTTTGAGCGTCTCCAGGCTCGGTGGGATTCATTTGAACCCGAATCTTAGGTTACTCGTCTTTGCAATGCTCGTTTTTTTCAAGGCTGGTGAAATGTTCAAAATGCCTTTTCTTCAGGCCCTGTCATCATCGATGAGAGAAGAGTTCTGTCAGGTGAGAAGACGAGTTCAAGCAGGCTCCGCTGTTCAGAATCTAAATCTCACATATCAGAAGAGGTAAGGGAATTGAGCTCATCTTCAGCTTTCATGTTTGATGTTCAATAGAAAATCCCTATATGAAGCAGGAGTCCTCCACCGAGGTCATAATGCATTAGCAAAGAAAAAAAAGACAGGAAGAATTAAAAAAATGGTGTACGGTTAAAGCTGACAGGCAAATCCCAATAAGCCGGAGGCACAACAGCATTGATATAGGAAATAAGAATGATGAAAAAGCAGATCTATTATCCTTAGGCTCTCTTTGAAATCTCCCTCTCTGTCCATGAAGCCGTCTCCTGGTAGAGCTGCCAAAGCCTGTACCTGTCCTCTGAGATTTGCCCGAGCAGAAAAACACCTTGAGCTTCTCCCAGGCTGTGTGTTATCCTGAATACACCCAGGGCAAGGCCTGCGCTTCCCTTCTGTTCTGCATCTGCAAGTACAGAACAATTTTTCTCAAGGTGTTTAGCATCTGAAAGAGCGGTATGGCACACAGCTTAGTCTGTGATGTCCAAAGTTTTAAAGTTATGAGGAGCTGAGTTAGCCCTGTTCAACAACAAGAGGGCCAGAATCTACAAGCCTAATCCCAGAATTGCACAACAATGTTACATAAAAAGAATGATCAACATTTATGAGCCTTCTAAAAAAACAGATTATGTCAGAAAGGAATATGGCTGCTAAGTCGTATGCAAATGTCTGAGAGCCTCCATCAAATGTTTTGAAGTGACCAGCCTTTACACAGAACTGCACATTTTAATGCATATTTACGGCTAATTTTTTATGTTCATTTCACATATTGGGAGAAAATAAAATAGAAAATGGTTCCTGCATAAAATTAAGGCACAAAATATATAGTAAATCATTTGCACAGGATTATTGGTTGTGGCACCTTAAACATTTTGTCAAATATTAAATATTAAAATGCGTTGACATTGTTCATGTTTAAAATATATTTGATTTTAAAAACAGTAATCTATGCTTCGTTTTAAGTGTCCAATTGAAAAGTTATAACTAGAATGAATAATAAATCATCCAGTAATGTGTAGGAATGATTAGAAAAAGCTGTAAAAGTTGGTAAAAACATGTCAGCTTTACTGCAGTGGTGAAGCGCCCACTGAGTATTAGAGTAGGACAGTTTAAAAAAAAAAAAGACCAAGTAGTAAAAACAAGCTCCACAAGCCCATTCCGCCTGTAAGCCCCATGAAGACATGGCTTTAAACACCCAGAAAATAGCCTCTCTTGCAAGAAACCTTAGCCTGGCCTTTCCGGGTGCGATTAACACTGTCAAATTACATCCACGCTTACAATTATGCATTTATCTATCAAAACCGAGTGTGAACGTTCAAATAAATAAATAAATAAATGCTTCACACTCTTTTGCTTCAGGTCCGGAACAAACCCAGCATGACAGCGAACCGACCTCAAAAAGTCGCATCACAGCAAAGTCGCATCACAGCAAGATGCCATAATGCACGCAAATACAAGCCTTAGTCAACAGCTGACAACAACATGAATAATTCAAAAGCACTCTGCTCACTGAGAGGAATGTTAATTAGCATTGATATGATTACACACACACAGATATAAAGATACATAAAGATACACCTTGATTAAAATATTCAAACCTCTGAGAGGTAAAGTGATTAATACTGATTTCATTACAGTATCAGGAATTGTTTCCAGTTTTGATGCTGACAATTTTATTACAGGATTTAAAACCATAAAATATACACACAAGACTTAAAAAGGCTGGTATGGTTTTAGCTAAGGCTGGCCAGTGGGCCCTGAGGTGGGTACAAAATCTCTCTCACACACACACACACACACACACACACACACACACACACACACACACACCTACCTCAGTGAATGACACCAAACCCAAAACATCACCACACAAAGGAAGGGGCAGGGAACCCCACCACCTTGGACTCTCAGTATTACAAAACAGAACTCCAGACAAAGCAGCAGCATTTCTACGTCCACACCGATATCTTTTGTGCTGATCACCTGAAAGGAAGGTAGAGAGAGAGCGGGCAAAATGTATTACAAAAAGTAGCAACAGCCTGAGATTATTCACTCACGTGCCAGTAAAAAGGTGAATTACATGCTCCATTACAAAGCATGCCAGTCGAGTTGCTGCACTGTTGACCCCGAAAACCGACAGTGGATCAACCTGGAGATAGGCGGTCACAAGCACAAAGGGCAAGACACATGTGGGTATGGCCCATAGCGTTTTTATATGATGCCCTACCCCATCTGATTGGCTAATCAGTCAGTGCAATGAAGGGCAGTTGTATCTAATTAGCTAGGATGGGGCTCATCCTGCAAATTGGGTCTTAGTAACACCAAAACTGCAGGTGTTCCCAGTATATAATGGTTACCAAAAAAGATGTCAGACCAAACTTCATCCCAGCCTGATATGAGCATGCCAACCGTCCAGTATTGTCCGCGACATCCCAAAATAGGAGTGAATTTTGGATTTTAAGAATTTTGGAATTGTGCGGTAGCTGTTTAAACATTCTTTGGCCCCTGATGCAGCTGAGATGCGCATAAAACATATCAATACCCTACTTGGAGCCCCCGAGCCACTAGATGGTGAATGCGAGCCGACTCTTTAAATTACGGTAGTGGCAATTATGCTTTGAACGTTCATTCCGTTGAACTTTATCAGAGAATTTATTAACCTGCAAATCGTTCGCGTTTTTATCGGTCATCAAAACAAATGACAATTAGAAAAAAGGAAGAGAAGCGATTTATCCAGAAGTGAGGATAGAAAAAAAATGGAAGCGGTTCATGTGAATGCAGTGCATTTTTATTGCATAATTTACTAAGGTTGGTTTGTTTTCAATTATTTTGCTATCTGTTGTTCATCCTACAGCTCTTACAAACCTTAAAATGGTTTCGTATTTTAAAGTCCATTAACTTGTTGAAAATGGTTTACTGTTCCCAATTTTTTTTGTTAATGTCAGGATATTTATTAAAATTATGACAAAAAAATGGTTAGCATTAGCACTAAGGTTAGCTACCTCTCGTGGTTCGGTATCAACAGTCCCAACGTTTGATGTGCTAGCACCAGCATTGTTCCTTTAATTTTTTCAATATGTCAGCTGCAATTTTTTGTAAACATATATTGCTAACTAAATTAGCTCTTGTGAGTTTAGTGGGTGGGGCTGCAGGCAGCGCCCCCACGAGCGTGCGAACAGACGACATTTTTCATGAGTAATTTGATCTAAATATAATAGTATTTTACTTATTTTACACCTGTAAGAAAACCCATGACCGAAATGACATTTGTTTGGTCATCATATGAATATTTCAGAGCTCCCTCAAAATTTCACCAATCGTGTTTCCAGGGGAACTCATGTCACCACTAGGGGAGCTATTCATTGTTTGCACCCTGAGCAAGAAGGGACTAGAACTGTTTAGCAAATACAAACAAATAAAGCTAACGAGTACAACTGACAGGCACAATTTTCCAATAATTGGTATATAGTTGACACAATAAAGCACTGAAGAGGTCGCCATACATTAAACCAATTAGAGATCACTGAATCTCTATCAGCATGCACTTTTGCTCTATAATTTGTAGTGAAAAATTCTACTATTGGAGAATTATGGTCAGTATAAATCAGTATTAATATGTTCCTTCTGTGTACATCAGGAAATAAATGAGAAATATACATTTTGGGAATAAGGAAAAAATGAGCTGAAAATAAAGAATGAGAATGTATGAATGAACAGTAAAAGAGGAAAGAATAGGCAAAAATAAAGAAATAAATCACACAGCGAGCACACTGGCAGCATACTTGTTGAAAACATTTTATTACACAGGAAATCATTAGAATGTAAATGTGTTAGATGCTCTCCACCTTATTTTCCTCTCTAAAATCTCCCCAAAACATAAATATTTAACATTTATAATTATAATTTGTTGTTCCAACATTCAAAGCTGTAAATTTGTTATAGCTACACTTTCTGTTAAAAACACAGTATGTACAATAGACAAGGTATCATATTTGGCATACTTATGACAATGTCCTTATTATATCATTTACAGTTTTCTCAAGTACTGATTCTTGTGAACATATACGTCTGAAATTCACAACCAAGCCAGGTCTGGAAAAAAAGTGACTTACAAAAGTGAAGAAAGAAACAAGAACAGTAATGAGTGAGGTGAACAATGTTTCCCACTAAAAGTGAAAAAATATGCCTGGTCTTGTCTTATTTATTCTGATTCTATTCAAATCAGTCAAGTGAAGAAGTTAATAAGGGGCTCTAATATTACATTTTATAAATAATATAAACATCCATTGACAGTGTATCAGTATATAGGCGATACACTGCAGAAAGTCAAGTTTCTGTATCACCATCAAATGCATTGAATGCTTTATGAATATGTTATGAAGTAGGGCTGAGACAATGTCATGCTTGTGCAATAAAATAATTTCCGTTGCATTTGAAAATTTCTGATTTGTTATAATATGAATTTTAAAACAACGTTTACACAGCAACTTACAACAAAGGCTGTGCAACAAAACATTATTTGTGAATATTTCTACATAATAATGCATGATTTAATCCCATTGTAAAGATCACACATTATTACTTATTGTGTTTGTGTGGTAGAACTTGCACCGTATGATTACACTGGTATATTGTCACAACCCTGAATGAAACACTGAATCCTGTATTAGAGCCCTTCATATGAACTACTGCCTAAATTCCTTACAGACAAATGTGAGACATGGATGTGGCCTGTATAGAAATGGCAGTCTGTGCTTAAGAATGGCTCCAGCCACTTTCAGAAATGGGTAAAATAAATTCACAGTAACTGCATTCTGCACTTTATTCAGGCTTATGCCATGTTCATATACAGAGTTGTTCTCCTTGGACAACTCCCTATTAGGTTTTTATGCTACTCACTACCCCAGTTGTGCTTCATCTGACGGACTTTCAGAAAGCCAGCTCCAAGGAGACACAGAATCTGCCAACACACACTTAATGAGTATCTTCAGTACTAGTGTGACTGTCATTGCATTCTAATTCTGTATCACCAGGTTTAGTCCTTACTAGCTTCCTTGTTACTTTGGCACAAGAGTACTTGGTTTGTTTAAATAACAGATGAATTCAACACTACACTGGGTTGTAGATGAAGTGTCACCCACCTGGGTCAGTCTCTGCCAAAAGCATGTAAACTATGAACAGCACTGAGACGTCCACATATAAAAAGCTAGGGGTGCCATACTATCCACACTGCTGGGTGGGAGACTACTGTAGCAGAAGCTGAATTATACATGTGAGAAAGTGAAAGTAACTTTAGATGTGCTTAATAAAATCACGAGGGCACCTGGCATCGCAATGAGCTGGCGTCAGGTGAGAGGAGTGTGATAAACTGACCACATATTTCATGATTCTAGGTCTGTGGAATGGCTTGCTGCATGTCAAAGCTGTGGACGTTATCCAATGCCTACATGAACACAAACATGGAGGCTGCTAGCACCTTTAAGCCATTTTACAAAAGTACAGTATACTTAAAAACGTGCATTGCCCATTACTTAAAGACTCTGTTTTCAATACTTAAGGCAAAAAAAACATCATTTTCATAAAAATATTTACACTTAATGGAATTAATTCTACTTCCAAATGCTAAGACAATGCCCCACTGGTTATTCTGACAAGTGAACGTTCCATCCTAAAATCTAAAAAGTGCAGGACATAGCAGTCATGCCCCTGCGAAACCCTCCTCTGTTAAAAACGCACCGACAGTCTGTGCGCCATCTAAACTGGAGGTTTGGGTTAAGAGAGAGGGAGTGAAAGTGCAAGTTGTGTTGGGGTTGTGGCTTGCACCCCAGTAACGCTAGAGCTGAGACACCTTCCTAGGCAGCGGCCTCGGTCTGGGCAGCTGCTCGAGCCGCCGGGGATCCAAATCCGACTTGCCACTGCGGAGCTGGTGTGGTTTGGGTGGTATGGGCGGGGCATCTGTGCTGGGGGGAGGAATGGACAGACTGTGGGGAAGGGGCACTGGCCGCCGGGGATTGTTTCGCTCATACACGCTGTAAGGGGGAGGGGTTTTGTTCTCTCGTCGAAAGAGCTCATCTGATCCGCTGGACACGGATGTGGGGAGGGTGTGGTCAGAAGGTGGGGCCTCCGTGCCCGAAGCCTCTGATACACTGCAGCGGCTGAGGGAGGAGATACCACTGCTGTAGCTGCCAGACAGCACAGGGGAGTTGGCAATGAGCCCCGCAGGCTGGCACTCTGTGGGTGAGGGGGTGAAGGGAGGGGCAGAGGTCTGTAAAGACACACACACACACACAAATATATTAACAAATGACATAAGACTGTGCATATGAGATATCCCAGGGATATCCCAATCCAATGTGACAGATAGTTAAGGATATTTTACATCAGTTTACAGAACTAATTCAAAGTTGAAAAACTACTGCTATACATTTGTACTATTCACACAATGAAAGATTGAAATACTATAATTCAAAGCAGTGATTGAAAGCTGGTCCACGACTCTAGTGGTGCATGTGACATTAACAGATATTTTTGTCTCACTGAGAGAGTCAGCTACTTACTGATAAATGCCTGAGCATGTAGGTCACACAGGTACATGATTAGGAAGTCACAGAAGTACAGATTTGCACACACGCTCGGGCCACATCGGCTGTTAAAGTGTTTTCACCACAAGGCTCCAATCAATGTGTTCAAGTGAAAGTATGAAATTCCGAGATGAAATCATTTTAGTACATGTGGTGTAAAGGATAAATTAAAAAACAACTCTTTTAAGGTAAAAAATTGTGAAGAGCTAGATGAGGCACTATTCATGGCAATGCAATTACAGTATTAAATAACTCAGATTGGGATCAGAGGCAAAAAATAACTTGAGTAGGACATTTCTAAGAGCAACATTTATGAATGCAGTTTATTTCTGCTATAATTATATACTGCAATGGCAGCTGGGACCTGGAGCTGTAGCCTCCTACAGAGTTTAGATCCCACTCCAATCTCACACATCATAACTGTTCATAGATTTCATTAATATCAGAGCCAGATGAGTTTCGCTGGGAAGAAATGCACTGCATATCAATGCTGCAGGAGGGTACCAGGTTGTAGGGCTGGACTCGAATATTCGAATATTTGAATATTCGTTCGGCGGGGTGGCATTCGAGTTTTCATTTTAAGACACGAGTATTCGAAAAAAGAAGAATAAACGCAAGCTGTCCCATTATTTTTGACCCGCGGGATTTCCGAACCGCATAGATCCACTAAACAGGCACCAATCCGCCTCAAACTTCACAGTAAAATAGACCTCCAGGGGAACTTTCTAACAACCCCTTTGATCTCCCGGGGGTATTAGCTGTAAACCGTTAGAGCCGGAGAGCTTTAAAATGCACGTCTGTCGGTATCTGGCTAGTCGGTTTTCACTGGCTAATACTCAGCAGAGGAGCATGCCAATGTTAAGCCGAAAAAGGGATGCCTGCCGTAGAATGCGTCCCCCTCTCGGGAGCGTGCATCACAGCAAATTCAAAATGAGCTATGTGAAAAGAAAGGCTGTGTTTAGCGGTTTGTTGATTTATAATTCTACTTTGAAAATATGGATTTCCGAATCCAAGATGGCGAATACAAGATAAGAAAACATTCAGCTCCCTCCCACCGAAGCTTTAAATATACTAAGTTTTTCACTACCAAACACTCGAAGCTCAAAAAAGGCATTCGGACCAGCCCTACAAGGTTGCACTCATGTTAAAGGCCATGGTGACTAGAACATGATAAATGATGTTCCAGAGAATTTGTTCCTGTTCTTCGTTAAAATAGCTTTTGCACAGTTGAATTATAATATTATTGTATTTTCATATTGTCCTTCAAAATTCAGAGGTATGTTACACATTCAGGATAATTAGGCTGATTTGCAAAATTAATGAATAGTTTTCATTTTCCAAGAATGATTGGCACAGTTGGATGAACACCAGAGCAAGACTTCACAATAAATTAAACAAAGTTTAAACGAATTTCGCCAACTCTATGAAGTTTCCTGATTTAAAAGAAATATTGCCCAACCCATTTCTTAAGTGCTAGTCCGAGACTTTCCACTGCACTCAAACACACTAAAAGCTTTTGTCCTTTCACAGCTCGCAACCCATGAACTGACAGCTCTGCGTGACCTGCCAATCAACATTACAGTGTAGCTGGTGTTTTTGTGTGTGTGTGTGTGTGTGTGTGAATGCCATGCTCCTGGTCTGCCTGGAGCGAAGCAGATAGCTGCCCATCAAACTCAGTGAGCTTGCACTTTGCCCGAATGAACAGTTCTTACATCAGGGAATTTGGCACACACCCCCATACACATCAGAAACACACTTTCAAAATGCAGGAGCACACACTTGTTCATGCTGGGTAATGTATGTTTTATACCTGTTTAATAACCGGTTGGTACCAATTGTGTGGGAGGAATGTGAGACTGCTTGTACAATACATCCTTCTCGTAAGGAGAACAGTCTACACTCTGCACTACTGTGGAATTTCTGGCAGAAAGTACTGGTCATACATGTTTAAAGGGGACTAAATATGGTGCTCAGTATTTTTCTGTGATGTTACCAATGTTCTGCCATGGGTGTTTGTTTATTAAATTGCAACCCACAAAAGTTAAAACGACAACACATATAAGACTTTTTGCTAGAGATCGGCTGATATATCGATTTATCGATATTTTTCCCGATATTTAACCTGCTACATTTCCGGCGACCATCTTGGAATGTGCAGCTCCCAAATTTAAAACTATTATAACTTATTATTTTTGTTTGAGGTTGGACTCATTTGACAGATAAGACCCGAATCAGCAGCCTCGCCCTAAAAGACGCAGGGAGACTCAACTAAACTCGCTCATTATGACAAAAAAACGCTTCCAAAACAACTCAAACGCAGTTTCACTACAACCCAGCCCTCAATGTGAGATTTACGTATTTTATGGGGAAACACGAGCGTATGGTCTGCGTGCTTCGCCTGTCCAAAGTGCTCCTTTGGAATTTTCTTCTAGATATTCTTATCTGCTGATCAAATATTGCCACAAATGGTCTACTACTGTATTTTAAAGGACCCCAAACATCATTCTGTGTGCATTTCTTTTCTTTTCAGCTAAACAAATCCATATAAATCGACCGTGCATGTCTAAAAGCACAGCTGAAGCACCTACTTTCACTTTCGTGCGCTGTCTAGAGGCGTTTACTTTAAACGCCCACTTGCCAGTCAAAAGCAATGAGAGTTGGTTCATACGAATAACACCTGGATGATTGATAGATCAAATTGTCAATCAAAATTGTCTCTCAAAGCAAGAGGAGGCAGGGAGGGGGGTGGCGAACTTATATTTTTGTGGATTTTTCTGCTGCTATGACATGGAGGTTTCCTTTGTTACTAAGCCAACAGTCTCTCTTACTGGTTACTTACCTTAGTTTTGATTTGTATGCAAGGAGGGAGTGATTATAATAAATAAAAAAAAGTTTTCAGTTCAGTGGTGTTGTATTAATTGTGTCAAAAAAGAAGGTTATCGGGCACATAAACATGCAAATAATTGGTATCGGTATCGGTAATAAAATATCAAATATCAGGGGTGGAGGTAGCTCAGTGGTTAGGATACTTGCCTCTGGACCATGAGGTCCTGGTTTCGAATCCTGCCCCCAGCACCACCACTGGGTCCCTGAGCAAGACCCTTAACCCCAAGTTGCTCCAGGGGAGACTGTCCCCTGTAGTTAGGGAATGGAAGTCGCTTTGGATAAAAAGCATCTGCTAAATGCCGTAAATGTAAATGTAAATCAATATCGGTCGATAACTACTTTTTGCCCAGTGATTATTCCCATAAAGCAAAATGCTTAAAAAATATTTCACCATAAAATTGAAATCACTTACATCATGCATGGGAGAACTTTAAATGATAAATTTACAACAAAAGATAGGCACAAAGGCACACTGAGTTATATGATCCATATAACATTTTAAAGTCTTTCTGAGTTCCACTACTAGCTATGATCAGGGGATCGGGTGTGTTTGACAGGGTGAGTTCTGAGAGCAGACGAGGCTTTTGCTGTCTTGAAACATGGCTGTAGTGCTATTACCATAAATTCCGGACTATAAGCTGCTAATTTTTCCTTAAATTTTGAAGCCTGTGGCTAATAATACAATGCGGCTAATGCATGGGTATTTTTTCATGTTGGCAATGGATTTGCGGATGGACCTTTGGGGAGGCACACATTTTATATGCTTCTTTTGGGTTGATATGTTTTATGCGCAACGCGGCCGCATCTGTGACGAGTGTTTAAGCAGCTCAAAAGCTTGTATAGGTCCTTGCATAACACTCCTGCACTTTTAAGCCTATCAGTTACAAAAAGACAAATATGGTAGGGCTGTGACCATAATAATTAGATGAATTAATAAACAGGATCATATTGATCAATAATTATTGATTTAACTACTGCAGATTAACTACAAACTAAGATTATTAGCTTTAGACGTGTCAGTCTGGTAGTTAATGGAAGTAGATGGGCGTCAGACCTTTCAAAATAAAAAAAAAACATGCACAGACAAGTCCAGATTACACCCCGTGGCTCGTTACGACACATTGATGTCTTAAGACATGAAACAATAGTTTTTTGTGAGAAACTGAACAGTATTTATATCATTTTTTACCTC
>JBBKCR010000122.1:20590181-20601340 GCA_037577295.1 Ladigesia roloffi | reverse complement strand
ACACACACACACACACACACACACACACACACACACACACACACACACACACACACACACACAGGAGCCTAACACATTGCAACCCACCACACACACACACACTCTTGCAGGTGGTCGGTGTCTCAGAGAGAGTTGACTCATTTGACAATGCATTTGCTGAGTCTATGAAGGTGAATAGCGCAGGTGCATTAAAGAGAGGTTGCTATGCAACAGACAGTCATGCACACGTAAGAGCGCCGCCAGATTGACCCAGCTTGAGCATGCAGACTTCAAGAAGTTATAGATTTTCCCAGTGCCTTTATGCCCCAGAAGGAGAGGCTCCCTTTTAAGACCGTCCTCTTCATTCATTTTCCTACTGCTCGGCACAGGAGGTAAAAGTCTGGGAAGTCAGAGACTACTCAGGTGAAAGCAGCGAGAAGCAGACGCAACCCACAAACCATCACTCAGCTATACTGAAAAGTTTTTATTTGTGGAAATCCCCAAAAATGTTACACACCAGAGCTTCTATAGAGCTGGTATATTGAGAAATAGCCACATTTTTGTAATGACTGTCTTGTATATTATTACTATTACTATTATTACTATCAACATTATTGTTGATGTGGATTATTCAAAAGATCATCTTCAAACATTTGGAAATTGGTAATGTTTTAGTATGTATTATATATACTCTGTATATATGTATTATATATATTAATTACGTTTTTAATTAATGGACATTTTCAAGGATAAAATACTCATGAAACTCATGTAGCCTCTATACAGATGGATAATATATTGTAGGTGACCAATACAGTATGGAAACCCAATAAAGGAGATTTACTTGCATGTGAGTCACTCACTGGTTTATTCATTTAGACTGTTTTTTTTTTCATTTTAAGACATTTTAGGCCTGAGAATTTACATTTGCAGTGAAGCTGATGGACTCTGGGCCTCAGGTTTGCTGTCTGCCTCCCCCTCCCCAGCCAAATATGCACCAATTAGACTGTTCTAACAGAAGCAATATTTGTTATCTAGTGTGCCCCAAGGCACACATTCATAGATCCTCTTGAAACCTGGCACCATAATTATAGTTATCGAATATCTACAGGTTTAGGTACAGGTTTACAGTTTGGCCAGTAATTTAACTCACTAAGTGCCTGTCCACAGGCCCAAACTTCGGGTTCTCCCTTTCATAGAAACATCCAAATGAGAAACTCATGTTTGTGACTAAGAAAGATGTCTGAATAATTAATGAAGTCAGATGACTCCTGACATCTAGTTCAGATTGGAACTAGTTGAAACATTATTTAAAAAAAAAAATGTAAAGTTGGTGTATCAATAAGATACACTGTAAACAGCCCGCTGGCACTGGAAAAACTGGAATATGTAGAAACACACCTACTTGATCTCCTCTGTCTTTGACTTAGGGGCACACAAACACAGACCTAAGCACAGATACACACCCACACACTCAAAGAACAAATTGTGTGTGTTCGCCTACACAACTCTCAGTGTTGAAAAAACGAAAAGAGTTTTTTGCAAACACTCTTTCCTCAATTCTTTTTGACACACACAATGCTACTTACCATAAATGTAGAATGAGTTTTTGTAAATATGGCCATGCTAATAACAAATGACCAATAAACAGACAAAAAAGACAACTGATCTTTCAGGGATGAACTCTTAAGATCTAGAATAAAAAATCTCAAAATTAACGAATAATCTACAAAATATGAAATAAGTGTAGAGAAAGCGAAGTCCTGCTGGCCAATAAGCAGCATCAATAAAAACAGTGGTATTGATGAAGCACCAGCAGTCCTATAATGAGTCTTGAAGATTAATAACAGAAGAATACGGGTTAGAGGGTTTAAGCTGAGTTCAGACTCACCTCCTGGTAGCGAGCAAGGCCTCCGTTCACAGCAGCATCGATGACTCCATTCAGGCACATGGTAAGTGGGTTGACGTTCTGCATCTGCCGTGTCTGGCACTGTGTGATAAGTGTCCGCAGCTGCAGGTTCTTGTTCTCGATCACCTCAATGGCATTCTCCAGTGGGCTCACCTCCACCTGCCACACACCACACAATCAAAACATGTACACAACAACATGGTCACTGTATAACTGTAAAAAATGTATAAAAACTGTATAAACCCTAAAATAAAGCCTGTGTGTGATCACAGTTTTTCTTTAAAATGAACAGTGAATGTAAACAGTCAACTATATAATGAAAGGACACTGATATTATAAAAATCTAGAATTATGAAACAATATTTTAAAGTATATTAAAATTCAGTATATATTTACTATTTAGTGTGTATTACAATACCACAATAACACACACATTTAGAGCTGGGCAATATAACAAAATGTACCAATATCATGACAAACTGTCAATTTTCTTAGGATATCATGAGATCATCCTGCATGACTAAGTATGAACAGCATTATTGGTTAATGTGTTTTCTGCAGACCAGTGATTTTTTAATAGAGTACTACATTGACTATTTTTTTCAGTTCTAACATATTATATGCCCACAACTAAAGATATTTGTATTGTAAATATGTCTTTTTTAGAATTGCCAAAACAATACATTTCCTTACGGGTGTTGTCCTAGGAAATGATCACAGTACCCTATCTTCACCAGTTGGCAGAGAGCTAACGTTTGTCTTAGATATTATTATTAACAAAGGCGGCAGTATGTATAATATTTGAAGAGGAAAGGCTTTTGTCAAGGACAGTTTCCCTCACCAGCTCACGTTTCTCCACCTCGAACCAGCGGGAGATGCCTGGAAGACTCTGAACCAAGGTCAGTGTGGTCCTCTCCACCCACAGACTCTGTGCGCCAAAAACAAACGCATGATTGTACACAGACAGCTTCCGCCCCAAGGCACTGGCCATCGTAAACTGCTTATAATACTGTCAGTCTTACACAGACTTAGAAATACAGTCACATTTGTTCCAAAGCATTCACTACAGTTACGCACTTGACAGCCGCAGCTAAGTACCACTCTCTTTACTGAATGCAGTTCATACTGTTCTTTATAGGGCCCTGAACATTATGCAGCTTACTGGCACTAATAAACAATATAATATGGGCTTTGAATTTAGGAACTCTCTAATATATCGGTTGGCGGATAAAAACAGCAATACTTGCTAACATATCACTTGTATGCTTACAAACATGTGACCATACATGCACACACACATGCACACACACACACATTTGTTTTTAACTCATTGCCCGCAAAGAAAATGTAAAGGTAAACCTGTATTGGTACTGTACAGCGTACACTGAACTGCTGTCTGCCACAGTGCTAGAATGTAAATAGTGATAGTACCTCTGTTAAGACTGGACTGTAACTCATGCACAAGCATTTTCTTTGGTATAAGCAGGTAAATACAGTAATAAACACATTTACTTTACAGTGATAAAAACACAGGGCTTTAAGAAATACATAACGAAAAACATAAGAACACTCGAGATGCTCCTTGGGGGAAATACTGGTCTATAGTGTCACAGGGCAGCAGCCATTTAGCAGCAAAAGAAATAAATAATGTTCTTAGATTGGCTACTTTCAAACTTCCTGCCTATGAGGAAAGCTGACTGTGACAAAAATATTGCTTATTTCACAGCATTTTTACATTTTCTAACAGAAACATGGGTTGTTTATTCCTTTTTTTTTTTTTTTTTTACTTTTTTTGAGCTTAGATAACCTGACAGTTGAGAAATGACAATTATAACAGACAGTCTCATCGACCCTAAAAGATCTGTTTAACTAAAGCCATTAAAAATGAATGTAGAGGGATATAGGCTAATAATTCAGAATTATTAGCCTCTAATAATTTTCATAACGGTCCAGCTGTAGTAGAAACAGAAATATACCCAGCAGTGACTCAGTTTTGGACTTCAAACGCTGAGACTCGAGGACTACCAGTTTGAATGCAGTCCCTCTGACTTTGTAGTAGGGGACTGCAAGACTGAATATCTTTGCCCTAAATTCGTCACCTTGGGGAAAGCACACAATCCCAGGATGTTCGAAGGGTTTACACAGATTTAAACGAGCAAAACTGTTCCATATCTGTATTGCACATACAGTATTCTCTAAACCATGCCTTTCTTCTTCATGCTTTAAATCTCATATCCGTAAGACTTGCTTTAGACGGCATTCTCACTAGGATTCTAGAGCTTGTTGTGGCTAATGCATATCCGACAGGGAGAACTCACAGAGAACTTCAGTTAGTGGAGATGAGATTCAAAAAAGGCTGCTCCCTCCAATATAATCTTATCATCTAAATATCATCTCAGCTTAAGTTAGTCTCTTAATGAGATTTTTGGACAATATTACTTCATGATAAGTGAGGCAGGGCAATACATACCTCAGTGTCTGGGAAAATGTAATATCGGGCAGGCTAAACTGTTTATTTCAAACCCTATACCCACTAGAGGCCGTGGGAAATCTAACCCCTGCGGTAGATATGATCCACGTTTTTTTGGATGTGATTTTCTGGGCTGGATATTGAGCGAGATAGAGGAGGGAAATGATATTTGGAATGAGCTGGTCTCCTGGCCCCTAAAACTTTAATTAGCCTCACTGGGCTGAGAGTGAATAATGCAACACATGAGAGCACACCTGAGCTTTATACACACAATCCTAACCACGCTCTCAAATGCACGCACACACACACTGATACACAAAGCATGAGTACCCAACTCACATATCTAGAGTGAGACGGAAATATTACTGCTTGAAAAATAGACAACAGTGGCAGAAAGATAAAAACAAAGCCGACAGGCTAAAAGCTAACAGGCGAGTCAACACTGAGTCCCATCCCACCTTAAACTCATTCTCCTTGTCCTTGGTGCCCTTGTGGAAGGGTCGGTCGTAGCGGAACCTCCAGATATTATTAACCTTGTAGAAGCTCTTGATGTTGTCAGGAACTCCATCTCTCTGCAGGACGTCCTGGCTGTCTGGGATGGGTGTCACGGCATAGATCTGCAAATCTGAGGCATGGCTAGTCAAGGTGAATGTATAAGAAAGCTGTATTGAAATACTTCTTGTACTTTAAATGTCTGCACACCTATATACACAACCAAGCCATATTTAAAATTACATAGGGTAATGTACAATATTTCTTGAACTTTGATTTTGATTTTGATCACACTGTAGTTTCAGACGCAGAGTGTTTGGAGTTTTTTCAGCATTTCAAATTGTCGGAACATTAAAATACTGCCAAACTCATTGTCGGTTTGTAAGCATTTTGACACATTTAGTGTTTCTTGTGGGTGACATAATATAACTGCATTTTCCATGCTACCTGTCTGCTACCTGTCGCTAAATGCTCTTCTAAAGGCTGTGAGGAGCCAAATTGAGCACACATCCTGCCCCATTCAAACAGTCACTTCATGCTTTTACTGTCACAGCTCTCATTTCACACTTGGACATCTTTGGTGGCCAGGACAGCGTAAAAACGTGTTACGTCATGTATTACAAACATTAAAGTTCTGTCTTTGGGACATATTTTCGGGCCTTAATCAATCACGGGCTCGGCTATTTAACTAAGCTTCCAGGCTCAAGTAAAATTCTAAGCAGGGTTTAATTTAAATCTTTACTGATAAAATCAATGTCCAAATTAATTCTTCATCTTCTCCACACACAATGCCATGATTTGAACCCCCAACCCTGGAGGCATAAGGCAACAGCACTACACACTGCACCACCAAGGAGCCCCAACATTCAAAAAATATGTAGAGTATTTGTTAAGAGCTACACGTCTGCATTTATTCTATAGCAGCTGTGTAATGCCACATGGTAGCATCTTAACTACATGGTAGCTTGATGCTAACACTTTATTTTAGCTTATAGCATTATCTTTGATGTTGAAAATAGGTCAGTTAATGCAGAAAAATTGTAGCTGGCTTCATTAGTAGTTTTCAGCATTGCTGTGAAATGACATGCCTTGGCCTTTCCACCGGAGTCAACAAATTAAAACCCCTACTTGACCAATCAAAACTCAGATTAATTGCATTTTCTGACTCAGACACAACTCCTAAAGAAACCATGCAGGCGATGCCAAAAAATATAATTGGAATGAGAATCTAAGACTGTAAGCAAATACCCTGTTTTCTTTGCAATTATATGCATACGCATTTACATTTTGGTAATTATGTTGAAAGCTTCAGGGAATTCCACACATTTTCCTTTTTTGCGTAAATAAGTTAAAATATATATACTGAGAAATGTTGGATGCAAAAAGTTCCATTCTCAAGAAATCGCCAAGTGAGAATATTTCACACTTGTGATGAAATTAACCAAACGTCCAAAGAGCTGAATATCTCTAAAAGTAAAATACAAAGCCTGGTGTTGGAAACACTATTTTACAATAGTTTGTAAAATAGTCACAAAAGCCCCAGATTTTTAAACACATTTATGTTGGGAAGCTTCATGCAGCAGATTTTTGGATATCATACTACTTGATCACTATCAACACTACATTTGAAAAACCCAGGAGATATGTAGGTTCATTGGATCACTTTCGATAAATAACTTGCTATATATGTGTTGTAGGCTCTGTGACCACCAAATCCTCATAATAATTGAAAAAATGGTGGAGATTCCCGCTAAAGTTTTTCTTGTATATTATAATGTAATTCCACTGCTTTTGCAAAATTTCTGCATAACTCCCAGCTGTACCAATTCAGAAGAAGTCACTTCACATGCAACAGGAGCTACACTGATGCAGCTGTTTTATCAATTTAATGCCATAAATATCTCATCTTTATCCAAATATTTTGAGAGTATGTGCATGCACCTACTCCCTAACACAAACACACACCCACTACACACTTCACACTGGAGCACATGCCTTCAACAGTTCACTTCCCTCCCACGTAATGATAAAGCATCCATTCTCTGTTCTCGTGCAGCATATGTCCACACATCCAGCAGGCTGTAGATCACAGCCCTGATTCAACAAGGACTCGTCAGAACAGAAATATGAATCGAGCGTGGCAGGGATCCAGGAAGGGCATTGATAAATTGCTTGTGAGGATAACAAAGTGCTATGCTAACGCAGTTTGACCGCTCCTGTCTGCTCTAATTGCACTCAGGAGGAAGTCCCACATTCGGCAAATTCAGCCTTCCACATTTACGTCCCACGAGCCTGTCCTGCATGTGCACCCCGGAGCTTACCAGAGCCAAGTGCAGTCAGAATGGGACAGAATCGATTTCCTGACAGCAGTCAGATGGATATTTACAGGCTAATATGGTCTTGGGCATGCTTAAAACACCTCATCAGAAATGCTGTTCAGACCACTGCAGCAAACAAGTTGATAAAGCCCCCCAGGTGAAGCATATGAGGCATAAGAGTTGATAGTTTTGATTTGGAAAGATACAAAATACAATTTATTTCACAATAGTTTGAACACATTTTGTGAAAGCAAGCACACACACATTACAGGTGACCGACTTCAATATGGACTTTTCTGCACCATTTTTTAATGCACAATTACTGTTTATCTGATGTCTTTAAAAAAGGGAATCAGTACAAATAAAATATACAATGTGCCATAATGTTTCTTTTCATCAAAATGTAATTAAACAGTTATTGTGAAATGAAGTCTGTCGTCTATGAGACGTGTACTTATTTAAAATAATCGAGATTAATTACATTTATCTTCTGAAACCTGACCTTAAAGTAATTACTTTCCTTGTGTATCCAAAGCTCCAGTGACCCTGAACATGAAAGCAGGGTGAGTGCAGTTTCCAGTTACAGCACTCTCGCTCTTATTCATACAGTTTGCTGATTTTGGTTTTGATGATGGTTCCCAAGGGGAAGTGTTACTTCCTATTTTGCGTTTGTTTTTGATAGTTTGCCGCTTGTTATTTATCCATACTCCTCCCAGGAGCTCTGCCTAGGCTGGTCTGCTGAAGGCATGCTGAGCTCATTCATGTATCTGAAAGTTCCAGCTTCGGGGGTGTGTTTTGCTTGTAAATGACATTTTCTGACTTCTCCGTGGATGAAGTCAGGAATGACAGTGAAAACAGGACTCCAGTCAATGAAACATACCCATTAAAAACTACATTTGAACAAGAGAGATCGTATTGTGGAGTCAAGCATGTGCACAGCTGGGCTGCAGCCTGGTATCACTGCTGATTTGAAAGGATAGACTAGGAACATCTGTAAAAGGTCTTTGAACAGAAAGTGCCATAAATGAGATAGAGCTTTCATGATAAGCTCATTTCAACAGTCATTTCAAAATTCTTAATCAAAGGAGAATTATACTGTGATAAGTATCATGATAATATGATGGTGATTCCCTACAGAAGAATATGACTTGAAGCATATGACAGATGAGCGTGATATCAGACAAACCATAGCATGTAACAGGTCATTGATATTAGAGAGCTTTAATCTGGTATTGGTTATCATTACTATTGGGTCTGTGTGAGCATGCGCAAGCGTGTGTGTGTAAAAGAAAGGATACACTGGGCTTCGGCCTGGTAGATGGTCTGGTCGGGCTGGTTGGCGTGTTGCATGGCAATGGCATGAGGAAATTCATTGAGCATGCGCTGCTGGAAGGCTTCCAAGCGCTCGTAGTCATGACCACGACACACAAACTCCTTATTCTGCAAAGTCCACACGCACACATACAGAGACAGAGACACACACACACACACACATTAATCAGGCTCACACAGTGGCTTACAGTGCCATCATGTGGTCAAGAAAATATAGGTAAGGCACTCTTCCCGGTAAAATGTACCACAATAATGGGTTGCAAACAGGTGGTCTGAGCTCAGCTTGTCTACAATAGGGGTTAGGAGAGTGCTACTTACCCTCAAAAAGAAGGGGAATTTCTTCCCATAGAAGCCCACTCTGAAGAACTCTGGCTCCAATCTCTGCTGGTCCATAATTTTATCATACAAGGAGGCCTCCATCATCTACAAATTCCAGTTATTCCAGAGGAAAAGAAGGACTTTACTTGCCATCAACATCAACATCTGCATTAGGGCTTTCACTATGTCTCAAAGAAACCTTATAATTCTTTATTAAAATCATGAATGATTTTAAAATTATGACTGGTTTTAATAATGCAGTTTTAAAATTTGTCTACCAGGCTCTCTTACAGAATGATACAAAGCCAGACATAATCTCTTTAAATTATTAAATAAAGGCATCACGTATTTTCATTGTTCCACGCAATTTGAAAGACATTTTCAGGCATGTCTGTTAATATTCAGAATAGTCAACAGAAAATTTGGCAGATTTATTTAGTGACAGTGCCACTTTGTAAATTACACATAATGATATAGAGTGATGCTTACCCTCATTTTACTCAGGTTCCTGTAGTCATAATAGGATTCATACTGATCAGCCAGCTCTCTACACAGGAGGATGCCATTCTCCCAACACTGAGAAAGACAAAAAGAATGGCACACATCAGCGCCTGCATTTATAATAACTTCCACTGGGTGGCGGTAGATGACCACAACACAGCTTGCACTGAGGCAGGTTCCACTGAGCGGGTAGCATCCTTCAATGTGAAGCTAATTAAATGGAAGGTTTTCCTCCCTGCTGCTTTCTAACTTCTTAATCCTTCAGCAATGGCACTCACAGATGCCTCGAGACAAGAATACACAGGGCAACTAGGCTACGGGAGCAGGGACGTTTTTCTTTTTCTCATTCAAAGAGCTGATGATGACATGCTGATTATGTAAATTTTGTTTGATGAATAACTAATAAAAAGATGATCTCCAACTGATATTTTGATCACCAGATGATGGAATCTATGTATGCAACTGTTCCCATGCAATGGGAGAATAAGGAACAGAACCTTGGGAATGTTTTGAATCAAAATAAGAATTTATATATAAGCAACATAATGGTATTAAAAATGAATGTGTCCTGTGCAATTTTCACACAGTTTATATACACAGTAACCCCTCACTTTATCGGGGATCAGCACTTACTGTTTCAGTTCAATGTGGATCTTTTCTGAGAACTAAATTAATAATTTTTTGCTGAAACTCCTGCACTAACATGGAATTCTCCATATTATTTTGTTTTTGTGATGTCCAGGCCTTGTCTGTCATCAATCTCCTGCTGGGTTCCTAAGCACCAGGCCTTAACACGCACCCTGCATGAAGACGAAGGGAGGTGGTGGATGAGGCCCCGATGTAACAGCTCTTTTCGTGGCTATATATAATTTTTAATGCATTTCAGTTTAATAAAATTTATTCAGAAAAATGTAATTTAAAAAAATGTAAAAAAATGTATTTAAAAATAACTATAAATGTTTTGTTACTAATGGGAGAACACAAAGAGAGTGCATATTGGGATGCTGAAAAACCAAGTTTGAAAGTTATCAAGTCGAGAACTTTATTTATTTATTCTTGCTACTGATTGGCTGTGGCCCTGTGACACGTGTGGCAGCTGCAGACCAGAATTTCCCCAGTGGAGCATCTCGAGTATTCTAGTATTTTTAGTTTTGTTCTTCGTAAAGACAGAAAATGACACTGCACACCAAACAAACACCTCTGCATGAATTACAGTACAGTGTGCACAGCAGGAGTTCAGTGTGTAAACTGTTCAGTAAAAATACAGGTTTACATTTACATTTTCTTTGAGGGTAATGAGTTTAAAATTTAATTAAACTATTGTGGGAGCATATTTGGAGGTATGTATTTACACTTAGAGATTTACACTATAAAAATAGGTATTCGTAGGCATCCTAGCCATATACTATATGCTAGTATTGTAAGCTTTGTAAATGTTTTTCTTTTGAAAAATGCCATGTTTAGGTTTGTTCTCGTTCTCGTTGTATGGATATGTGTTTTCATTCACAAAATTAAATGTAATTTTCCTAGTTTCACAACACAAAACATCTTTCTTGAGAGTAACAAGAGCGGGAGAGTGTAAGTGAGATATAACAGGCACTGAGACCTTTCCACGGTCAAAGTTTTGGATGATGGTGAGGTGAAGGTACTCCTTTCTCTGCCACTCGGTCTGCAAGGGGTAATTCAGGAACTCCCTCAGCGGCCTCTCCGACCACTCCAGCAGCTCATCATACAGCAGCAGGGTGTAAGAGGCCTCTATATAAACACCCACACACACACACACACACACACACACACACACACACACACACACACACACACACACACACACACACACACA
>JBBKCR010000122.1:20543807-20557265 GCA_037577295.1 Ladigesia roloffi | reverse complement strand
CCTCTGCCATCATTTTAAGTGGGAGAACTTGCACAATCGGTGGCTGACTAAATACTTTTTTGCCCCACTGTACATATTTGTTTCACCATTTATTTATTCTTATAGGAACTGTGTTATAGGAACTGTGAAAGTAACAGCAAAGTGAAGCAAATGAAAAGAACAACAAAAAGCTGAGACTTTCATGATTTCTAGTGATGGTTCAGCCAGGTTCTCTCAGGGTAGGTATGATGCAATATGTAGCCAGAATCATCTTTTTGACTCAACAGAATTGGCAATTAGTGTTCTCCTCCAAGCAGGTTGAGCTGTCCAATTAGATTGCATTTGTGACGGTTAAAAAACATTAAGTGGATGCACATGCTAGATTTCACTTGACTCAGAAAACTGGGAAAAATACAAAAAAAAACCAAGAAATAAATGTGGCATTCTTCTGGCTTTGCTCATCTTCAGTTCAATCTGTTACACAGGACTAAACCTAATTGTGTTTAATTAAAATATGCCTTGACAGGCTGCTGCATGTATATTTTAGATTGCACAAGAATATCCTTTATTCCCACCGCTGTAAATGCTGATTGGTAAATGCTGATTAGTTAAACTGTTGGTTTACCTGAGCGGCCGGTTTTCCTTGCTGTCGTAGATGTAGAAGAAAACCTCCAGCTCTTCGCCCAAGTTGGAACTCATCAGGCTCTTCATGTGGACAAACAAGTGATGCGTACTGGCTGGGACCGGCGTCTCCTTTTTGCGATGCCGATGTTCCATCTGGTGTGCACACACAAACATACACAGACAGACAGTCAGACAGACATACAGTCCCATCAGCACAACAGATCTGCAAATCTGGTTTTAACAAGACCAAAAAACACCGGTCAGCCAACTGTCATTCTCCCAGGCACACACGCCTGATGGCATCACAGGGGGTATGGCCTGGAAATAAAGACTCTGCAAACTATTCTCCCTCTCTCTCCCTCTCTCCCTCTCTCTCTCTCTTTCTCTCTCTCTCTCTCTCTTTCTCTCTCTCTCTCACCCTCCTCCCCACCTCCCTCGCTCTTGCATGGCTCAGCCAGAACTGTATTGAACATGTCGTTTAATTCCGGAGGCATCATATTCCCAGCATGACTCCATTATAGTTGATGAAATCTAATTTGTTTCACTTTCACAACATGACTTTTGGTTGTTTCACCACAGGAGGCCTGAACTCCAAATGTGTGCATACACATAAAAAACACACAAAAAACATGCTGCCCAATAAGTCTGCATGAATGATCTTCTCGGATATTCTCAAAATGATGCTGTAAAGAAACATTTAAGCTTCCTGAAGAGCCTATGTGTTAATGAGATCAAGAAATATTTGTAAGATACAAACCACCACATAATGAAACGTTGGCTTTGTTTTTCAAAACATTTTTATTATGTGGAAGTTTTTCAAACTTAAACAAAAAAATCACAATCTAATTTCCAAAACCATAACACACTCCAGCAGCTAATTGTTAGCGTAAGGCTGCCAATTATGATTTCAAATTTAGAGCATTCGTCATCATCATCCACTTGCTCAGTAATGACTTGATTGAATACCAAATTACTGTGACTGCATGGGTCAAATGATTTCCAGGAACTAAAAAAATGTCTGCAATTTTAAGTTTTGATGTAAAAGTATAATCACATATAGGGTGCATTACATATTGTTCTACCCTTTTCATTAACACATTTAAAAAGAGTTAAATTCTTTAACAACCCCATGGGAAATTGTCCAATCAGATTTTTTTCCGTTTTCTAGACACGTACAGCCAAGGTCTCCTATTAATCAGGGCTCAAGGAGCTGGCCAGACCTTACAGGTTAGATTAACTACCGGCCTTATTACAACGTGACAGAGGAATCACTCTGTCAGGTTTGATTTCCATTGCAACAAATTGTAGGAGGAAGACATCACTCTAAGCCATCTGGAAGTCCCAGATCCATCCCTGAGAGTGCATGAGAGTGTTAGCTATACCAATGGGTTTCAGTCAAACATTGGCCAAACCTTACTGAAATAGTCACCATAAAACTGCAAGATAGCAGGTAAATATAATGGTTTGTTTGTAACGAGCTTTATAAAAAAGGATGGGATGTGTTTTGCAATTGTTTTTATTTTTTTTTGATGTTCATATCCTGTTATTGCCTGAACTGAAGGTCTACCTCACCGGGTCATCATCACTCCACAAATTATCCCGAATACACAACTGGAATGGTGCCACGATGTGCAGAAGGGTGATGTAGTTTATCGAAAGATTAGTGAAGCTGCATATAAGCCACAGCCTCATCCTGGTGTGCTCTCTCTGTGTGTGTGTGTGTGTGTGTATAAAGAAGCAGTAATGGCTAGATTTGGAACACTCAGGCAAGAACATAGCCCCCTGCTTCTCCAGATGGCTTGAGAGAAAGGTGCCAACAAGCAGCTCCACATACTTCGTTTTCTTCAGCCACCATATGGAGGAGAGAGAGAGAGAGAGAGAGAGAAACAGAGAGAGAGAAAGAAAGAGAGAGAGGCTAAAAAAAGGTAAAAAGAGGGCAGCAAGAGAGAATGAGAGAGACAGACGTAAGAGAAAGTGGGCAAGAGAGAGAGAAAAAGTGAAACAGAGGGTAAAAGCTAAAAGAAGGAAGAGTGGCACTAAAGCTCAAAAGGTAAATACAGAGGAAGAAGAGAGAACGGGAGAGAGAAGAGAGAGTGAAAAGGAAGGCTACATGCTATATAGACAGAAATGGACAGAATATATACAGACAGGACAGGCACAACTGAAAATCCACCAGATTAAGTGAATAATGATCATCTTATTATAAAGGCATGTTTAGATGTGGGATATAATAAGAAAGTGAAGAGTCAGTTCTCAGTTCTTCAAGTTGGTTTGCAGGAAGCAGGACAAATTGACATATCTGAGCTATTCTGACAAGAGCCAGGACGACTGGATCATTCTCCAAATCAGCAGGTCTTGTGGGATGTTCTGGGCATGCAGTGGTTATTACTTATCAAAATTGGTCCAAGAAAGGGCAATCTGTGAACCAGCAACAGCGGCAGGGGCATCCAGGGTTCACTGATACCCGTGGGGTACGAAGTCTAGCCCCGTCTAATCCGAACCCGCATAAGAACTACTGTTTAACCAATCATGCTAGCAGAACACAGAGTGCGTCACATATAGCTCTATATAGAGCTTACCAGTCGTGAGAAGATCATGAGAACTGGCCAATGAAGTAAAGGAAGAAAGTGGACTTGTCTGATGAAACAGGTTTTCCTTTAAATCATGGGCAGATGCATGTGTATCGCTTACTTGGAGAAGAGATAGCACCAGCACACAAAATGTGAAGAAAGCAAGTTGGCAGGGGCAGTGTGAAGCTCTGGGCAGTGCTCTGCTGGGAAACCTTGTGTCGTCTTTGGCACCTTTATATTATAGCCAACATTCATTTTTTCAGCAGCGTTATAGCAGCTGTTCTGTGGTATCGGACCTGATGGGCCCGCCCTATGTTAGTTCACTGGTTATCTGTCTTGGGAAAACTTTTGTCAGGTACTTAAGGTAGCAGCTACACAGATATTTACGCTTATCAAAATTCCTGCTTCCAAAACATCAACTTTTAGAATTCACAGTCCAAGAATTCACTGATTGGGGGAAGAGGGAGTGAGAGAGGTAGAGAGAGAGTTAGAGACAGAGAGAGAAGGGGGGGAGGCAACAGAGATAAAGATTGAGAGAAAGAGAGATAAGAGCAAGGTAAAAGCAGGGTAGAAATAAAGAAAGAGAAGTGAGAATCAAAGGAGAAAGACAGAAACAAAGAAAAAGACTGAAACAGAGGGCTGATTGCAAAGAGCGGGAGAATTTATACATAGATAGATCTAAACCAGAACCGAAAAGGGTCCTTATGACTAAAGGAAGGGAAGCAACATGGATGAGAGAATGAAGAGATGCTGTGTTAGCAAGCATCTCTTCATGAAACTAGCCTTCATCTGAACTGAACGGGCTTCTGTGATAATATGATTAACTTCATTCCAACAGACACAGGCAGGCAGCCCTTAAACCTTTTAGTTTCTCTTTATAATCTCTGCACACAGAACATGTCTATCCTGACCTAACACACCAAAAAGATTCTAATCGTAAACCAGCAAGTGTCAGGACGTGTTAAAAATGCACCTCCAAAAAAAGCAGAGAAGAAAAAGACTAAAGTCTCTGAAGAGGATATGAAACTTTGCTGACATATTATATGATGTGAAACTGTTCACCAACTTCTTTCCCATGCTGTATCTTCCTTCCTCTCCCTCCTTCACATACACATGCACAGTGATTCCTCAGCGGCTAATTAAAGTGTGTGTGGGCAGAGTGTGTGACCTGCTTTAGACTTGCACCATTCATCACACTGTACTGAGTGTGTGTCACTGTTAATGAGCCTAGTCTAATCACAGCCATCTGAGTTACACTCTAGGAGAAAACACACACACACACCTGCATGATCCTCCTTATTCAGTCAAAAACGTCACTCCTAATAAATGATTTTACCCTGAAAAGGCTACATTTAAGGATCCATATCGCACATTTTTCTTGTATTGTATTTTTCCCTAGGGTCCATTTATGTTTAAATGGGTTAATGTATCAGAAAACTTTTTTTTACATTTTCCAGCCTCCCTGAGCATCTACCAACCTTGCTGAAACCTTGCAGCAGAAACAAAAACACTCCTTGTAATATCAGCAGAAATAGGTAGAGCTAAACTGATTGAAAGAATTCATATAACTTCAAAACAAAGAGGGAGAGCTAAAAAAGCTAAACAGTTATACAGGCTTCAACAATATCTTACGTTTAAACACAACAAGCATTTATAAATATAGTATCAAAGGTGACTTTAAATCTAATGCAATAATCAGCCAAACATGCAAAATGTCCTTCAACTATCATTCACGATTTTGCACAGCCCTCCTTCAAATGCCTTTATACTAATGAATAACACTCTGCATTTGCATGGCCCAGAAAATCCTTGTGTACTGTAGACTCTTCAGCCACAACATGAAGACCACTGACAGGTGAAGTGAATAACATGGATTAACTTGACACAGTGACACCTGCCCAGCAATCTGATGGACTTCAAAAGCTCCTACAATAAGCACCGCAGTATCAGACCTGGGCCATGAAATACTGGAAGAAAACGACCTGATCTGATTAATCACATTTTCTTTTGTGGGCATGTGGGTGTTTTTGTGTCATTTACATGGGAAGAGGTGAAACCAAGCTACACTACAGGAAGAAAGCAAGCCAGTGGAGGCTGTGTGATGCTCTCAGTAGTGTTCTGGTAGGAAGTAGGGGGTCCAAGCATTTATGTAACATGGACCACCCACCTAAACATTGTTGCAGATCAAGTACATCCCTTCATGGCAACATTATTCCCCTCTTTCAGCAGGATAATGTTGCGCTGTGAGAGTTGTTCAGAAATAGTTTGCGGAACAAGATGATAAGGCTCCAAATTCCCCAGATCTCAATCCAAGTGATAATCTGTGGAATGTTCTGGACAAACGAGTGTGGTCCATGGAGGCCCCACCTCTTGTCTTAAAGGATCTGCTGCTAATGTTTTAGTGCCAGATACCACAGTACCTTCAAGGACTGTGGATTACATGCCTCGACAGACCAGAGCAGTTTTGGCATCAGGAAGGAAGCCTACACAACTCTGAGACAGAAAAAAAGGCATTGTTTCACTTCATCTGACTAATCAGATGAATGTCAAAGTAAAATACAAACAAGGAGACCAAACTGGTTGTTGTTTTCTATTATCTAAACATTACCTGTAGTCCTTTTCAAACTGGCCATCAGTTAATTCTCCTTTTATCAACCCTTCCTCTGTGCTCACACTGTACTCCTATGTATTCATGGTACAAATCAGGGTATATTTAACTAGTATCACATTTTGGCCTTAAATGTATTAATAATAATTGCAGCTGTTCTTTAAAAGACTTGAATACTCTAAAACCTAACACGGATAGACAACATTACACTTTTCTTCCCAATCATAATAAAATACCTCTAAACAAATGTGTGATGGCCTTGCTTTTTGGATTTCACACCATTAACAATAGGCTACAAGAGTGAAATAAATACAGTATACAATATAAAATCCTTCTTTTAACATTTAAAGCTCTCCATAACATAAGCCCTCATTATCTCACTGATCTTCTCGATCTACACACTTCTCCTCGCATCCTCCGCTCTTCCTTTGGTTCTCTCCTCTCCACACCTCATGCCCATACGTATATATTTGTATTTTTTTATTATTTTTTAATGTAAATTTCTTCATATGTTTTCCTGTAAAGTGAACTTGAGAGTTGTGAAAGGTGAAAGGCGCTTATAAATTAAACGAAATATTATAAATAAATAAGTAAAATCTAAAAGCAGACTTTTCAAGAGTGTACTGCACATTGAGCCCACGAGGGTTAATCATGCACTTGGTGGGGACCAATAGAACAGCAGTTACAGCTAGAGATCGACCCATATATATTGATTTACCGATATTTTTCCCGATATTTAAGCATTTTACCATAATCGGTTTTGTAATATCGAGTTCACCGATAAACACCGCCATCTGGTGGGCGTTTTGAGAATTATGCATGCTGAGGGGAAACTGCGTACAAAGGTAAAGTATACTTACTTGTTTCCTATATTTAGTAAACTTTATTAAACATAACAGCTATTAATGCACACATTAGATGTGTCACATAAATGACTGAAATGTTGTTTGTAGATATGTAGTTTATGCACCATTGAAGATTTTAGTAACAGTGCCCCTTTTCATTATTTTTTTAGTATTTTTTGCACTTTCACACCCCTAGTTTTGATTTGTATGCAAGGAAGGGAGTGATTATTATAAATAAAACAGTTTGATCATTTCAGTGGTGTTGTCATAATTGTGTAAAAAACAGAAGTATAATAGAAAATAAATATTGGTTCTGAATATCGGTTATTGGGCACATAAACATGCAAATAATTGGTATCGGTAATAAAAAATCAATATCGGTCAATCACTAGTTACAGCAGTGTCACCGGACATTTCAGGTCACAATTAGCACAGGAGACAGAATCCTTCAGCATGCAACTCAGTGATGCCAGGCTGAAGACTCCACTGTTAGGAAGGATTCTGGCTCTGCTATCCACCTTCGTCTGTGACCACAGTGATTGTCTTTGTTTTACATCATCACTTTGTTGTTGAATTACTGTCATTTTCTTCCACTCTGTAATGGAGACACATTAGGCTTTCATACCAGCCTCTCTTGTTCAGCAGAATGGGATTAAGTGGTTAAATTATGCTTGGAGGCAGCAAAGCCGACACTGAAGTCACAGCCTGGAGGTGGCGGAGGACACGGTTGCCACAGTAACACAGCAGCGTCTCCCACAGCGACAGGGAGGCTAGAAAGAGAAACGTACCAGCCTGAAGAGCTCGGTGACGCTGATGTCATCAGGGTCCACCATGCTGAACTCTCTCCGAGGAACCAGGTCCAGACCTAGCTGCCTAAAAGAGCAAAAACAGACTTTTACATGAACCTCTTCTCATAATCCCAGATTAATATCACTTATATACAAAAATGAAAGACAGAGAGACAGAAAGAAAGAGAGTCGTGGCGGGGGGCTGAGAAAAAGTGAGAGACAAAGACAGATGAAAAGACAGAGGCAAAGTGAGTGAGAGTGATCAAGAGTGAGAGAAGACCCACTCGTTGCCCCAGTCCAGCCGGGCAGTGATGTGCTGTTTGACGTCCCTCATGCGGTCGTGGGTCAGGTGACCCACCAGAACTTGCCGCCGTAAGTCCAGTATCTCATTCATCACGTGCCACAACCTATGGAACAGATCCCCTTCATTCTTCTGCAGGACAGACAGAGAGTCAGGAATGGGTTAAAATCACAGATGGATGAATACTGCATCGTTCCGCACAGGAAAAGAGAGCTCCTGTTTGGCCGTTTTGTTACAAAAGCACAGCTATTTCCTCAAGGGTCAGACAGTTAAAGAGAACTGAATGTGCTTCAAATCTTGACTGCATGGTTAGCAGCTTCCAAACAGATAAAATAACTCAGGGCTATTTACCACATAGAGCTGTTTCCACATGGTTCCCCAGTCCCGCAAAGTGGACGTCATCTCTGTAATGACCGAGTCTTCAGTGGGCACCACCGTCTCAAACTGCCTGTAGGTCAGAAGGTGTAAAGCTTCCAGTCAGAAGAAGTCTTGGGTCAGTCAAGAACAATGCTCAAATCTATTTGCTTCAGTGCAATATTTGTTTCTGCCTGCAAGCCCACTGTATCATATAAGACTAAGTAGATCACTAACACAGCAACTAGGAAACCAATTCTAATTTTCAAAGACATTATTTATTATTTTGTGGAAAAAACATGCAGATTTGATTTAAGAAGTTTGGTGGATTTTTTTAATTCCACCACCAGCACATGTGATTTAACTTAAAACACTGAGTAGTCTGACCATATACTGAATACAATAATAAAAATAGTGAGCTATCTCAAAATAATGGTAATGATTAAATGGTATTCATTGCATTTTTACATATATTCTAATGCTGAAGAAACACACTGTGGTTTATGTTCTGTGGAGGCACTTATGTGGCTAAGGACTGGATTTGAGCAGAGGAAGTGGCATTTCAGCGTAAAAAGGACGTAACCCCTTCACAGCCAAAAGGACATAAGAGTAACTCACACTGAGAGCAGATTTTTTGCACATAATTATTCACTAAATAGAGACAGGGAGCAAAATCCGGCCCAGAAAAAAGCAGAATGCCACGCTGCCTTTATTCAGCCCTTTGACATTCATTAAATGTTTCTTAAAGGTTTTACGTAGAAGTAGGAGCTCTGACAGATCTAATAAAGGAGTTTCCTTCCTCAGCTGGGACACTTTACTCACCCTTTGTTCTTAATATGAGCATTTTTCAAATGAATGTAGCTGCATGGAAAAATCCCCTGCAAAAGAGCGCAAAAGAGAAGGTTACAGAAAGAGATATGAGGGGATTAATAGAGCTAGTCAGTAAAACTGATGCTGGAGACAGAGGGCACAGTGTATACTGTGATTTACATTGAGGGATTATGTAACACTGACAGGGGAGACTTTGCTGTGAAATCACACCGAATTAGAGAGAGAGAAAGACAGAGAAAGAGAGAGAGAACTGACAGAGGAGAGGAAGGGAAAATGACAAAAGGAGAAACAGGAAGTAAAAGAAGTGACAGAGATAGAAAAAAAAGAGAGAAAAAGAGTAAAAGAGTGATACACAGAGACAGAGAGACACATATAGATGGGAAAGGCTGAGAGCAAAAGAGAGAGAGTCAGAGGGAGAGAAAGAAAGAATGAGAGAGAAAGAGCCAGAGGGAGAGAGAAACAGAGAGAATGAAACAAAGAGAGAAACAGGAAAGGAAGGGAGAGAGTGTGTGTTGACTGACACTTCTAAATGTGGACAGAGCATCCAGACACAGCCACACTGTATTAAAGTCTTTCTATGGCCTACCTTGGCATTTGGGTTCTTCAGGACAAAGCCTCTGTACCAGCCTGTGGACACAACACATTAACATTTTAATCTGCATTCCACCTCAACACATTTCCATCTGCTTTTCACCACAGCTTCATCTCTTTTATCACTCAGCCTGGCCACAACAACAGCAAGGGTATACAAACATTCACACAACTATACCCCTCGCTTTGTGGTTCTATGCATGTATTTGTGTGTCTGTAATTTTGAAAGAGGGTGATATTTTAAGGGGGCTCTTCTTGGTTCACATTCTCTTGGTGAAATGGTGTGTGTGTAATGTCCAGCTTGACCTGCACTGGCCTCTTTATCAGAAAGGCTATTGTTACGTGATGGCTCTGCTAAATGCCAGGGCAGTCAGTGACCGGAGCCTCCTGAGTGCAGGGACAGCTGAGCAAGTGAGTGATGAGCAGGGTTCAGAAGGTTAACATGCACTCTATATCTCACACACATACATACACCACTGTCAGCAGTCCTTGTGTCACCTTAAAGCAATACACACGCATCTGCTGCAATAACACACACAATAAAAACTCTGTATTTAAATAAAATGCCAATTGGAGGGGGGCTTCAGAAACTGCGGTGGGCTTTTACCCCGTCCAGGACGAGTCCCTGCCTCCAGCCCATCAATTTCAGGTACTCACGACCCTGGTAAAGATTCAGCAGTTACAGATTATGAATTAATAAATGAATGAATTAGTGTTTTTAACATGGGGCCTACATTAATGTTCTTGACTACAGAGGGCAATATGTTATCCATGGTGGTGATTGAATTTTTTTTTTATGTACTTGATACATTTTAGGACTGAAATTTTAAGGGACTGTTTTGATCAATTTCATATACTGGGCAGGACATCATGTTTTATTTTGTATCAAACCAGTCATGTAACTGCTTTTCCACTTCTTTGTAATTAGTGTACTTGCTTGTTTATTGCATAGAAGGTCCACATGACCAGCATTTTACTGTTGATTTGTTGCTGTTCAACCTTTAGAACACATCTGCAGGGAAAAAACTGTTTTTAACCACCATCATATTTTAATGAGCTCTTTTTAATTACATTTAAAAGAGGTAATTAACATTTCCTCTCCAAAGTAGTCATGCCTAATTCCCCCCACTAGCAAGGACTACCTTTAATTACTGCAAAACACTAGGGGTGGAGGCTAGCAAGTGCCTACTCCAGGTAAACATCAGCTGCATGTGCTTGGAGGAAAACGCCACATGCCAGTACTGTGGCATCAGCTAGCAGACACCCATGCTGTCAAGCATTGTGCTGGGTGATAGAGAGTGAGGGCCATCCTAGCCACCCACAGAGCAAAGCTAGTTGTGTTCTCTTGTATTCATTACTGTGGTATAGACTGGCAAATCTATCTTGGGGAGACTGAGAGTTTGATACTGGTAACGCACCACAAGCAGTTTTGGTGATGCTCTGACACACCAGACTAACCATCATACGTTGGCCCTTGTTAAAGCCTCTTACATCTTTAAACTTGTAGATTTTACTGCTTCAAACACATTAACAAATGGCTTGTCGCCATCCCTTAACTGGCACCACTTTGACGAGGTAATCAGTATCAGTGGTTATAATGCTATGTCTGATGCGTATCAGTGCAATACTACAGCACTGTTTAACAATGAGGAATGATGTGTGAATAAAATGTGGCAAGATCAGTAATCCCCTCATTGTAATTGATCTCAAATCGACTCAGACACTTCCTCTCCATGTCATGGTGGTTAAGCTCCATCCGACAGACGGCTTTCTATCACTTGAAAACAGGAAGTCAAGATGTGTGCGCACACCCAGAACACTGAGGAGTATTTCTTCAAAGAGTGGAAACAGGAAACGAGAGGAACGCCTGAGACGGAGCTCAGGTCACACATGCTAGAGCTGAAGTTTGCTCAGGGTCTGCCTATACGTGTGTGTGTGTGTGTGTGTGTGTGTGTGTGTGTGTGTGTGTATGTGTGTATATTCATGTTTTCATGCAAAAGAAGTGCAGTGAGGCAAACAAGGGAAAGAGCAGCAGTTTAAATTCTACCAGAGGAAATGTTTCATAATGCAGAAATCCGAACAGAGAATGCTCCATACTAGTGGTAGAAACTAAGGCCACTAGTCAATAATCAAAGCTGAGACTGCAATACGCTAATCATACCACAATATGTGGTATTTGCATTGCTAATATATACATTATATACAAATGGATCACAAAACTGATTTTACGCTTTGAGTATCCTGGTAAATCGTAGATGTTTTTGTGAGTGCCCAGGTAATTGCATGCGATTATATTAGGGCTATACTTATTTATACAGTATTGTGTGAGTATATATATAGTTATATAAAAAATATTTATATAACTATGGTGACAACATTAAACGTTAAACAGTGAAAAGATGAGAGTTGCCAATGTTCATGTTTTTTATGAACAAGCTGTAAAGATCTTCATTCTTTTCAATGGAACTCATGGTTGACAGCTGAATGGAAACCAAGCATATTAAAGCTCAAATTAGGATTTTGCCCATTTCACCGCAAAAGGCTTGTTATTAATCATTAACATGTAGAAGTCTATGACTAACAGTCCAGGCCAATGTTGCACTAGATATTGATTTTAGATTCCCTTGTGAGACTGTGACAATTGAACCTTAGATGACTTAACCCAGCAGATTTGGGTGAGCTAATATGAAAAACTGCTGCACATGTAAAGGTAGCAGTTGTGAGCTATGGGCATCATATGCACACATACAGCATACACCATTTAGTAAACTGAAGCTCTGCTTTACCTTCACATTTCTCCAGGATCTGTACCGTGTCGCCGATCTCCAGAGGCAGGCCGTTCTGCACCGTCCCCCGAAAACTGGCCAACACTGCAAAGAAAACATACACAGGGAAGGTAAACAAACAGCTCATAAATCAACCCACTCATTTCTGCAGAAAACCAGGTTGCTGTGAACCCCATAAACCTGCTGGAGAGATGCACGATATCTTGTGCTGAGGACACTCTGCTCATTTGGTCAGGGTTGCCAGATCTTTCCTGGGCCGTAAAAGATGTAGAAGGAAACTGAGGTGTGTGTGTGTGTTCTATTTCCATCTGAACTGGGATAAGAAATGGGCGTGAGCAGCCTGAGAGCAGAAAACAAATCTCACTGAGAGAGTCTGTTGTATCATCTGCATGAAATATATGGGGATTCATGGGAACCATGTTCTACGGTGCTTCTAATATTCAAATGGATCAGAGAATATCAGGTTAAATGAGTGAACCCATGCTTTCTTCATTTACCAATGGTTTCCTCTCCAATAAATGCACCAAATAGAGAAAGACAGAGAGCTAATTCCCTAGAGGGAAACTATTTTGTTTGGTTCACACTGCGGTTAAAAATCTGACCTGTTCTTTAAACCTAATGTTTTGATCAGGGTGTTCAGATTTCAGTTTAATCATATCTTTATTAATGGACAGAACCCTGATGTAAATGTAAACCTTCACTGATAGTCACTGTTAATCTACAGCACATGTCTGTGTTACTGTGTGATTTAAAGCATTAACGTTCAAGGAAAAAAAAACATGATATCTTACTGAACTGAATTCAATTGGAAAATGTAACATGGCTCTTTATTGTCCACCCTGCAGGACAGATGTCCAGCCCACAAAGCTGCCTGTCTTTACCTGCTCTTTCAAAACAAGCTGAAGGACCCAAATATTGCAGCTACTTGTCAGGCCCTGAACCCTACATGTTAAATGAAGTAAAGTGCACAAAAAATAAACTACTTTGCAAGAAGAATGCAGGAAATTTATGGAACAGAATGTCCTCATGGATATGAGTCACTGATAAACAAAGCAAAGCACACTAAATGGAATGGGTACAGAAAGAAACATAGAAAGAAAATGAGGGGAGAGAGAGAGAGAAAGAGAGAGAGAGAGAGAGAGAGAGAGAGAGAGAGAGAGAGAGAGAGAGAGAGAGAGAGA
>JBBKCR010000122.1:20531160-20543707 GCA_037577295.1 Ladigesia roloffi | reverse complement strand
AAAAAATAAGATTTTAGATATTTGCCCAAACCAAACTATCACAATTGGCCAAAACCTGGCCAGCGTACTCTCCTTCACACAGCACACCTATATCTTTACATGTTGTTGCATTTCTATGTTGCATATTTTCTCTCCCTTACTTACAAGCTTTACCTCATTCTTTATGATTTATTGGACTTTGGCAGCTGAAGGACTGTAACACTGAGCGTGGTTGTGTTTTGCCTGGTCTTCTTTTTCACTTTCACTGATAGAAGTCAACAAACAGAGGAGCCACCGGGAGCTCTCCCTGAAGCCTGGACTGCAAATATATCCCTGTTGTCTAACAACCACAATGTATCTCACCTGCTCCACCTAATGCCCATTTTCAGAAGGCCATGATTGGCTAGATGAGGTGGATTAGTGTTAGATGAGGGGGTTAGTGGGTGGGACAGCATTTTAAATGTAGGCTAGAACTAACATTTGCAGGGAAGAACACCTGTAGGAGGAGGATTAGTATCAGAGAGAACATGTTTTCCAAAGAGTTTCTCCATGAGACGGACGCCTCTGTCCCATCAAGTAGGGGGCGGCTGGTGGGGTGGATGAAACCAGACACTAGACTCCAGATGGATAAGCTCACATCTCTCCCCCAACTTAATCCTGTTTTCTCTACTGACTCCTACACAGGTAATATCTCTCAGGCTTTTTTGGATAAGGCCTGTTTTCTAGTTTGTGGGGGAGGAAAAAGGGTGGAAAAAAACCAGTTCCTGTGGCAGTGGTAGTGGAGGCTGCAGTCCACAGTTCATTAGACCAACATGTGCAGAACGGATTAGGGCTCAAATTCAAAATTCGCTGCTGGAACAAGATCGGCCACAGCCCCCCTGTTCCGGATGCTTTGAGGAATTCTACTGCTTCGGGTTTGACTGCTGCTATTTTTTCGACCTACAACAACACCCTGCTTTTTGCACGAGGTGCTATTTGAGGACAGCGTAGACGTTCAGCGCACGTATGTGTGATGCAGCGTGCCCCATTTGCGCCTCAGTATTTTTAGCCTCACCACTTATTACGCTAACCCGGCAAGGCAGATGGACTCAGAGCTGTGCATGCTCTGAGCTAACCACAAAACACATCTGTCCTTATGTTTGCGCTTCTTCCTGAGTCATACAACAATCAGATCATACATGATTAAGCCACATATATTTCCTTATGATTAGGACAGTGATAGTCACTAATAACCACATGAGCAGATACATGGCTTTAGATGGATGGCTTTTATTAAGACTAATCCAATAATAGTGATTTTGAAATCTAATACACTACACAGACTATCAATCAAAGGGACAGTTTCATGAACCTCTGCCCATGCCATTCAAAACGGTTATGGAAAGGATGACCTTCAGGAAGCTTTGTCTAGTTTAGCCTGCGCATTGAGGGGTAATACTGTAGATAGTTCAGTCTATGTTCTGTTGACAACAATTCTTTCAGAGAACTGCAAGTATATTATCCTGAAATGAGGGCAATTTGCTTCTGCAGCATTTACTACAGAATATGAACGCTGGCTCTGCAATTAGCATTGAATAGGCCTCGGACATGCTGCTGCAAAGTAAATGATTTAAAAGGAGCACAAGAAATGCCCCTGAAAGTTTACAAAACACCCCCAAAATATAAAATGAAGGAAAATGCCACAATATGAATGCTTCTTCTTCAGAAGCTTTATCATGTTCAGTGTCATGCTCTGTAAAAATGGAGGTGAAAAATCTTGATGAAAAATTTAAGTGTAATGCAGTTTCAATGTCTCTACCAGCACTGTTATTAACTGTAGCTAATAAATTAGTCATTGTCAGTCAGAGTCAATAAGCCACTGTTCCGTTCCGGAATACTGAGACGAATGATGTGGGTGAAACACAGAATGCTTTTTGATTAGAAAAAAATCACATCAGACCACATCATAATTATATCAGCTGGCAATTGCCAAAAAGTGTTATTGTCACCAAACAGTAGATCAAAAACACACAAACACACTCGAAACACACAAACAGCAGGAAACCCATCCATCTATCTTCAACCCCTTTACCCCGCCACCGGGGTTTGGTGGGAGTGAGGGGGTGGGGTTCTGGAGACTATCCCAGCTGCTATGGGCGAAGGCGGGGTACACCCTGGACAGTCGTCAGCACGTCGCAGGGCAACACACTCACACACATTCACACTCACAGTCACACTTAGGGGCAATTTAGTGTGCTCAATTATGCTTTCCCCAATCACGCATGTTTTTTGGTGGTGTGAGGAAACCTGAGCTCCCGGAGGAAACCTACACGGGGGGGAACACACACTCCACATAGAAAGACCCTGCGCCCGACCCGGGAGTCGACCCAGGACCTTCTTGCTGTGCCACCGTGTTGCCCAAAACCCATCCACCGGTTCTGATATTCATAAATGGCCTTGAAGCGTATTGTCTGCATTTCAACTATTTTACTCCATTCGAGACCCAGCAAATACAAATATTTTATTTTTCTGCAATGCTAATTTCAGTCTCTATTAAAACATGTTTGTATGCTTTTGGGTAAGGCTGTTGCCTCATTTATTTCTAAACTACCAGAAGCCAAGACTATTATTTGTGGAAGCCAGCAAATATTTCAAAGAGTAGCTATAGTCTATAAAGCAATTTAAATATGCAAAAAATGTGGCTTTGCAGGTGTTATACAAGCGAATCCCAGAAAAAAATAAACACTGCGATAGGCATCATACAAAATATAATCTAGTACTGCAGCACAGTTTTGCCATTTGGCTCATGTCTGTAACGCCGGCTGTACAATGTGCAAGGTCAAAGAAAAACTGGCCCCATAAAGGTCAAAACTGCCAGAAAAATCCAGTGAGTAAAAAGTGCCCCTCGAAAACACTGACCAGTGGTCTCTCCGAGCGGCCACCCACCCACACTAAGGAGATACATTACAAAGCCTGATGCTGAGTGGCACTTCATTTAAGAGCAAATGTCCACCCTGGGGGAAAACAGGGATGGGCACCAGGTGGAGGCTGGCCGAAGGGGTGAGGGGGCTGTGAATAAAAATAAATAAATAAAAGATACAGGGCCAGCCTGGGCCCCCTGCTGATCCCATATGCTGTCAGTCAACACAGTGGCAAGGACGAATGAAAACACTTGCCTCTGATCTGCTCTGGCACCAACCGGCACTGCAATGTGGCAAACCCTACGTAAAGCCACACACCAAACCTGTTCTTCACAAGTAAAAATGGCACTTTTGTTGTGCAACACGAGCAAAAGCTCCTTTTTAAGCACAAACACAATGAGGCCCAATAGACAGCAGAAAGTGTACAAAAAAGAAAAAAAAAAGAAAGAAATGACAAAAACAGAGGGAAAGCCCAGAATGCTTGTAACCGGTGTCTAGGACTGCAGTCTGAATGTTAATGCAGACCCCATTATATCACAGAGGAGGAAGAAAAAAAAGACAGAATTCACCTCCCTCCAAAAAACAGCTCCAAACGATCAGGAGGGAAAACGAAGTGGTTTATTGAAAGTGAAAATCCTTAAGAAACATGAATTAAGCATCTTTGCTTTAATGGTTTAAAGTCTTAATCTTTAACAGAGTAAACACCAAAGAGCGGAGAAGTCCCGAAAGGCAGAGTGAATTTGGAGAAATAGGGCACTCAATAGTCAGGCTCAGTAAACTCCATAAATTAAACAGGCTTCACACACATACACACATACACACACACACACACACACTTTCTTCAAAACACAAGACAAAGTTTTTAAATAAAGTAAATTGTTGCAGTGTGTATTGTAGCAGGATGTTCCATACTTCACTCAGGACTGGGGGGGTCTTCATACAGGACTGTGGGGATCTTCAGTGTAATAAGAGATTCCCCAAATCTGACATGTGTCTTCCAACCAAAGCTCAAGAAGCCATTACTGCTTTAGCATCCCTGCCCTTCAGCAGTAAACCGAGCTTCCCTTTGAACTTGCATGACCTCTGGGTTCCTTTCACCATGGTTTGAGGCACTTCTTCATACAATACACATGAGGTAACAATGTTTTAAGTCCTCTGAGGGGTAATGCAGTGATGTCTCAGTTCAGTGCATTATTGATACCTTAAAAACAGAGTCTGATCATGTGACTTGTGGTTTTCTTACTTTATATTAGTGCACAGCACAGTTGGGGAAACAAAACTGAAATCAAACAAAAAACCCATGTTGTGTGGTGTGCGCGGAAAAAAACAATACAACACAGGAAATATAAGCTCAGCTTAACAACTACAGCACCAAATTATTTTATTCTTCCAGAAAACAGAAGGGCGATGCGCTGAACATGTGTCGACATGCCAACCCTTAGCTAACACAGCCAAAAGCTAACACGCTAATCATGACATAGTGTTATGAGATGAGAAGTTTCCACACCAAGTAAATAAATGTTCTTCAACCTAAACGACAACCTAATGAATGGACTTAAAGCAATCCTGCTTCATTCCAAGTCAAATGAATTATAAGAAAAATTATAAAGAGGTATAACAGCTCAGTCCTGTTTGTGTGTGGGGGGTGGGGATCTTCAGAAGGAGAGGCAATTTCAGACAGCCACAACAGCAGAGTGAGGCCAAGTTATTGCAAGATCACATATCTGACAGGTAAATCACTGTATGCTCTCTAAATCAAGCTTTTGTGAATCTTCAAACATCATTTACATTAGGGGTTCCAAAACATGGGCTAGGACACATATGTATATTTAGTTGGAAACACTGTGTTTATGTGTTATGCATATGTAATTGCCACAATTTTTTTATCACAATATTTAAACACAAACCGATTTCCTGAGCAAACCAGCAGGGCACTATGGGAAGAAATAAAGCCTTCAGAGGCGGTGTGATGCTCGGGGCAATGTGCTGATTTTGTGTCCTGCCACACTACAAACACTGTTCATGAAAGATATAAGGAACGTGAAAAAGACTTTGGCACCCCATAATCCAATCAATTTGTGGGATGTCCTGACCAAACTAGTTCAATCCATCGACACCTCATCTCACATCTTAGCTTAAGGGGGCCCTACTCCTATAAAGCATGTTGTTTCAATGTTTTGGCTGTTTAGTGTTGTCATTTTAAGTGAAAATCACTAAACTTGTCAAAACTAAATCCATAAAGAAGTCTGACAGACAGTTTTATCCTTTTGGCGCTTCACAAGACTCTCAAAACAGGTCGGTGGAACCTTAAATACAAACTTTAATCACCATAAAACCTGATCTTTAAAAAGATTCCCGTCAGTATGAGGTGTTCACACTAGAGTTCGCACTACATGGATCATGTTTATGAGGTATTTAAAATGATAGCCTAGTGTTACAATATCATTTAATAACAGTATTTCAAAATGACAGTATTATATACCTATTACACCTCCATCTAGTAAAACAACCAATAAAACTATTTGTCATTATTAAAAATCTCAGACCTCACGTCCACTGAATCCAATCCATTCTTCTCCTGAAAGTGTGCTGGTGTACATCTCACACACTGAAGCTGTTAATGAGTGGCCTGTGATTACAGATGACCCAGACAGCACACACATCATTATCCAGCACCAGAGTCGATCAGAGCGCACCTGGCTACAACGACATTTCATAACTACGTTTCATAACAACATCTCAGCCCACTGAAGCCTGTGTTTATCTCTGGGAAGAGATCTAATGCCACGGACAACAAAGCACACAGCCATCTGCCCTGAACAATGCATGCAAGCAAACAGCATGATATGAAGATAATTATGGTCTCTGACTGCTGTTACGGTGTGGAGCTGCTCGGCGTGTACGTAAGACTCCCATGAACTTCTCTGCATCTGGATATACACTTTCCCCCTATGACGCCCACACACAGCGACTGATAGCAGCTCTGGGCCTTCAGGTCTGTGTTTATCATTCTCACACACGCTGCCATGAACACAGAGCAGACAGCACACACACACACACACACACACACACACACTCAGTCACAGATGAAAAGAGACCAGGGAGTGTGGGGGATCTCAAAGAGGGGGTAAGAGGTCATTGTGGGTCAAGTGAGGTGCAATGGAACCCGAGACGGAGGACGGAGAGAAGCAGCAGATAAAGGGAGAAAGCATGATTCTAGAACTGCACAATATGGAAAAATAATGGACAAAATATCAGTACTGAGATTGCATATTGCAACTGCAAAGACCTTAAAGTCTATAAATATTCTTCTAAATGGTGCATTTACTACCATATCAGTAGTCCTTACATGGAAAATAGGACACAATCCAGCAACAGGGTTTGTGATGTCACAAAACCAACACGATTGCACCAATACCGCAATACCTTTATTGGTTAAAGACTGGCCACCAGATCTAGTCCTCCCTAGTCCTGGTTTTCTGGACAACCTCGGGTTTAATCATGGAAGGATTTTATCTGTATAATCTGGAAGCTTCGGATACTGATGCGCAATATCTACTGATGCTGATACATAAATCTAGGCAATATTTTTATCCTGCTAAATTACATCATAATATAATTTCCTGAGCACATCATGCATTTCAGCAGATCACTGACCAACAACATGTCTCAGTGTGGTGAGGGTGTATTTTGTCCTGGCTGATTAAATTCAATGCACCAGTGCGCAGAATGCTGAATTAAATTCACTGTAATCATAGATTTCACCTGTATTTCACCTGTATTACTTACATTATGAATGCATTATTTAAACAAAAGCCTCTACATTATTGAAACACACATATTTCAGCACAGCAGCCCAGTGTCTCTCAAAAATTTGGATCTTCTGAATCTCAATAAATGCATCATGAAATATTGATTGGAAATATCTAAACAGCTTTCCTGTATTTCAGTCTTCTGTGTGCTATGTAATTGAGCTATTTGTGTACATCTGTATCTGTATGAGTACAAGCAGTGCATTGAAATATACATTTGGTCTCCTTTCATTTTAAAATCTTTCATTGGAGGAGTTATGATGTGTGCAGTCTCACTTTACAACACTCTGTGTGTAGCTGGTTATTTTGTACGACAGCCTTTCCTGTTAAGGGACGAAACTGAGAGACTACAATGTGTGTGACCACATTCAGCATGGCAGAACCTGTGCAGAATCTGAGCTTTCTGTGTGCTAGTGTGCTCCCTGTCTTCATTGTTAGAAGCTTTGTGTGCATTCAAAGGAGAATTCAGACCACAAAGAGCTCATTATGGCTTTCATCAAAGAACCAAAAGGTACCAGACATACCTTCCAACTCATGCATTTCTGGATCAAAAGGTAGTTTAATGATTGTTTTGTAAATTATATACATTGTTGACAGTCTGGTTCAGCCATCTAATAAATCAATGATGTACAGTATCATCTTTTTTAAGTGAAATAAATATATATTTTTTCATTATTCATCAGCTGTTCTTCCCTTCATTCAGAATCCTATTCAAATTCAGAATCGTTACAGGATTTGAATCGAATTGAACAATTCGTTACGCTTTCAATAAGCAGCAGCTCTGAAATATTACAGCAGAAATAACCTGTTTTGATGCACTGACCTTAAATACGTAAACTTGGCCCTTTTACAGTAATTCTGCTATCCAATGTCATTCAGTCAGTCAATCATTTTTTTGCAACGCTCAATCTATGCTAGGGCCACGTGTATCCCGAGGTCAGCGGGCATGAGGCAGGGGTGGGGCACCAGTCCACCACAGGGCACACACACACACTTTATCCAATGTCAAGCAGAAGAAAACTGGTTCTGCTTTTAAATCTTTTTAACTTTGCCATGTGTTTTGCTGGCAGCGTTGACTCCAGCTTCTTCATTAGGTTCCTTGACTGGTCTTCCTGAGAGCTGCATTGTGACGTTAAGCTAAGAGAAGAAATGGAAGAAGCAGTGTAAGGAACATCAAAGGAACAGAAAGAAAGCTAGAAGAATTGGGGGAGGACAAGTAAGATGGAGGGCAAGCCGGGTGAACTGTATCCTCTCTCTCTCACTCTCTCTCTTTCTCACTTTCCCTCTCTTTCTCTCACTCTCTCTCACTTTCTCTCTCTCTCTCTCTCTCTCTTTCTCTCTCTTTCTCTCTCTTTCTCTCTCTCTGGCTGTGGAAGCAATAGTAGGTAACACTGAGAGGGGCAGCCTTGTGTTTAATCTCTTTAAAGCCCAGTGTGTGACCTTGTCTCTTCTGGACACTGACAAAAACACACAAACAATCTCAATCTCACACTCTCCATATCTTATTTTATTAGAATGCTTGGGTGATGTAACAGAAAGACAGATAAAGAAATCAAACGCTGTAGGACAGCTTTCAAGACCAGGTTTAAGCCTAGCTCTGGATTGAACTTTCAGTAAAAAATAAATAAGTCCTGGCTCTATATTCTTAATGGCGTAACAAAGTTTCTAAACATTGACATCAACATTAAATGAACAAAACGAATGGCCTAATTATCAGTCACTAAAAATGAAGTTACAAGTCTTTTATAAACCAATGTATTCAACACTTTCACTTCAAATCAACACCAAAACAGGCTGATGCCCATCTTTCTTTTTAGGTTTCCCATTATTGATTATATTTGTTACTGGTCAGGTAATCTAGTAGTGATGAATTTGAGTAATCACTTCATAACAGCAACCATTAACATTTTCTTCATATGCATTAAATGTATTGAATGATTCCCTGTTTATTATTCAGTTTAATGTGCAAAGCCATTTGCAAAGCACTTTTCCCTACATTTCAATCGACCGATTTTTTATGAAGTAATCGTGACAGCTCAAGATCATCTGTTGATTTGTTTTACACAAACCATGACAAGACACTCAGATTCCCACATGTGAACATAACTAAATAGTGTTTCTTTTTATCCCACGAATAGACGAGGCTGGTCCATGAGATTATAATATAATTTGAATGTGCTGTGAATGCATTAATACGATTTTCTTTCACAACGATTAAGCTCACACACTGGCTTTGCTTCCGCAATGACGTTTCAGTGGTAGACGTGGCTGCAAAATAAAAAAAGAAATAAGGAATAAAAATAGACATCATATTTACCCCACAGTTGCCTGAACAAGAGGGGCTAATCACAAACATGGATAAACAATGCGCACTGTTTTAATGCTGCTTTCAAGGCATCTCAATGGCCCTCACTATCGATACAAAATGTGAAAATTAAATACATATAAAGGTCAAAAGCCGCAGTAAATATCGGCCATTATGTTCAAATTCAGCCAAACTCAAACAAGAATCATCAGGTGCCGTTGGGTTCTCACTTTTAAACTACATTTGACGACACTCGCTCCATCTTTGTCATACACCGATCTCACTCATTTCACTAATCTCACTAAAACTAGTGATTGAGGTCTCTAAGGTCTCTGGGGGTCAGCAGGTCACGTCAGAGTGTCCAGCTGGATTAATAAAGAAAGCTGTGGGCTTCTGCTGCCGCAGAGTCTGAAAGGATCTGACATCAGGCTTGCTCCTGCCTCTCCAGACTGAGTCAGATGCTCCTTTAGGTCTGTTTAAATATAAACGCTTGTCAGAGCTACTTATTTTCCTTTTTCTTGCCTTCATCCCCATGATGCTATATTGCCAGACTGCTGTTAACCTATGACGCCAGACTGCTGTAAATCAGTCTCACACGCTGATAACCGAGTAACGTGCAGCAACTGTGATGCAGGAGGATCAACCACGGTTGCCACGGTGACTCATTAGCTTCCAACATTTGGGCTCTCTGTAAACAAAAACAAACACATGGTGCTAAAACACACGCCTAACTGACATCAGGACAGTTTGCATTCCCTTCATATCAGACCTCATTTCATCTGTGACCTGGTACTTTAACAGCATTATGACCATTTATGTCTATACAGGATTGGTTCTGAACTGGTGCTTGTTGCTGATTGGTCAATACTAAAATATTGACCAGCTCCTGGACAAACGGTGCTGCTGTGATATTTTACCAACATTTAGCACATTACCACCACACATTTTTAGCTCCTCCCCAATTTGCCTGTTATTTATCCAAAACTGTAACGCTAATTCTAATACAATAATTTTCACACTTTTTTAAATTACGTCAAATTTTTGGCACCAAATTATGAGAGTCGTGTGGTTAAGTGCTGGTATGAATAAGAAGTGTCTGTTTCAATGTTAGCATTAGCAATATCCTAAATACACTCATCCTTCATAACAACTATTTTTTATAATACGGATGTCGACCATTAACACTCTCTGTATTTGTCTACAGCTACTGTACACTGACTCGTCAAGCTCATCAAGAGAAAGAGAAATCAACCTAGACAAATAAAATTTTACACCTAAAAATGTTGATTTTGCAGTCTTAATGTACATTAGACTTGTCTGGTCCATGACGGATCAGACGAAGTCCTGTCCTTATCTGGCCTTGAACATTACAACCCAGGTGTTCCTGCCCACAAAAAAAGCAAAAGCAATTACACACTACTAGACTTTGTTTGAGGGGCTCCGAAGGGATTCACACATTTATTCATGTCAAAAGACCAACATTTCACACACAGTGAGTCGGAAACTGTGCCACTCGGGCTGCATAATGTGTGGATCTCCATTTGAGACTTTAGAGGAAGGTCTACATAAGTCCACCTTTAAGCGCTTTTTTAAATGCGTTTTCCTCTTCACTTTACATTCCAGTTGTAATTTATTCTCAAAGTATTCCACCTGAGAGTTTGCCTGAAGGACACCAAAGGGGCTCAATTATTAACAGTGTAGCTACGACCATCTCCACCACGCAAGAGTGATGTGAGGTAAGGTGAAGCAGGCTCCAAAACCTGAGGACAAATAAACCTTACAACCTGATTTTCAAATAAGGAGTCATGAAGAATGAAGCAGTCTCCCTAGTTACACCAGACAGCATCCACAAAGTGCACATATGTTCTGTGCTATTCTTATAGACAAGGATGTGTAGGCAGGGCTATATGAGAAAATAATACACTTCCTCAGGCAGCTTTCTGAGTCATTGGTGCACCAGGCTATTGACTCCGCACCCCACCCCCAACACCCAAAAAATCGCCTCCGAATGACTGTGTCAGCGCCACAGAGGGGGAGGGGTACCGCGGATGAGGAAGCAATTACATCCTCCGAGGTGTTAGTGGGCCCGGCCTCCTGCGGCCCTGGGGCCCTAGTCATTACAGCACAGGCTCTATAATGAAGGAATGGCCCACCGCTCTGCCAAACAACCTGCTAGTCCCACAGGGCAGCGCTCAGGGTGGTCGCCTACGCACAATGAGCCCAAACACACCCTGCCATCCCTCTTGCCCCCTTCCACACTCCCAAGGGGTAGCAGAGGGGCAGCAGAGGGACAACAGCCTCCGCCCCCCAGCCCCGCCAAGGTCCCTCGCCACCTCTAGATCCATCCCAAACATCCTGAGCATTCAATGGTACTTTCTCTAAAACCACTCATGCAGAACAATTTACACCGTCAATCAGACGTTTGAGCATGACCTGTTTAAAGTTTTTAAATTTTTTGTTATTTGTCAATAAAGTACATATGATGTAATAGCCAATGGGAAATGGGAGCCAGTACCCTCAGATTTTTTTTTTGTGTGCCAATGCTGAAATAAATTCTGATACATAACGACATTTCTAAAATATAAAAAATGGTATCATGTACACCTGTTCCTGATAAAATGCAGGTGCCATCGCATTCAGGTTTTCCAAAGTTAAAAAAATTGCCATGTCATTACAAACTGGATTTGATATATTGCTAAAATCTAGACACCTACCATATGCCAATCATCTTTTGTGCCATTATCTGCAGTAGGAGTCTAATCCCACTGTGTATTTCTAGAGATGGTTGCAAAAATACACAAAAAAACGATGGGCTAATATGCTGGGTGTACTCAAGAGGTGGCTTATACACCTGGTTTGAGCACTGAAGAAATCACAACAAAAAAGTTAAATGTGTGTGGCAACATTCCCAAGGTAGCACTCTTAGTATGAATGCCAGAAATATTTACACGTGTGATAATATTTCCCCTCATAATAACCAGACTGGTCTTTAATAGGCCTAAATCCAAACTGACAAAAAGGCATTTGTATTACGGTGATTAGGCGTCCTCAAACTTTTGTCTGGCAGTGTATGTTGGTGACATTTAGAGAGTTGTGAGGAAATGAAGTTCATTAATATTCTTGGACTGTCATTGAAAAGTAAACACACGCACACGTGAGGAAAAAAAAGGATTTGGGATGCGCGTCAAGGAGTAATTGTGATACCAAATTACGATGAGCAATAACATGCTTCACTGACTGCAATATCAGGCTAAATGAGGGGCACGTTCCTACACGGGTTTAGAAGTCAAGCAGTAAGACCTTGAAGCAAACGTATCCCAGCTAGTGACACACGCTCACAGTTAGTCATGTTCCACGTTCTATCTATTCTGGGCTCCCTCCAGCTTGTGTCCAGTCTTGTGAAGGTGAAGGAGAAGTAAAAAAATAAAACACTTCCCACAAACGCACAGGGTATTTCCACCCCTCCATTTAAAGAACACACACACACACACACACACACACACACACACACACACACACACACACACACACACACACAGACACACACACAC
>JBBKCR010000122.1:20519964-20531060 GCA_037577295.1 Ladigesia roloffi | reverse complement strand
ATAACAAAGTAACCAAGAGGTAAGGAAAAAAATTGGATGATAAATAATTGTTTTGAGGGTAATATGGCTGATTAAAGGCACGGGTCAAAACTGACCCGTTAACATAAGAGATAGTAACAGAAAGCTAACACAAGAGGAAGGATATACGCACATTTTGCCTGGCCTACTAGAATGGTCATGTTTCTCCTCTTCTCCGCAATGACTAAGGGAAATAAATCACATAAGAAAAACATAAGAAGATAAGGATGGTTGAGATAAGTAAGCACATAAAGTGCAAATGCAACTATAAGCAGCAGATCAAGTGTAAATGCATGTAAGGGGGTGTAAGCTGTAAGGGGGTGATTATTAATATGAATAATGTGTATTATATACATATAATAACTGATAGTGAGCAATCAACAAAGTGCACAAAGTGCAGGTAGAGAAGTGAATGACTATCTTAAGAACAGTAATCAGTAATTAACAGTAATGAATATAATAAGAACAGAATATAATAAGAACAGGTTGTGCAACAGAGAAAATTTCTATAATAAGAACAGTGATCACAGTACCAGATGTAGACGTTAAAGTGCAGGTTTGGCATTTCAATTACAGTTTTTCTCAAATGCTAAAACACATTTAATGAAAGTTTCCTCCATGTTTTCCAATGTCTAAACACAACACCCTTTTCTAAAACTACATAAACACAACCACGCCTTCTCACTTCAAAACTCTTTCAAAAATGTAAACACTATACACATCATTACACACTACAGCAAAACAATTGAAAACACAACGCTCAATTTGTGAGAAGGTTTTTTGTGTCATGTCTGCCAATGCATATTTTTAGAAACTTTACAGTTACGGATCTTCTTAGATCTCTGCAGAGGATTAGGCATTTAGATTTGTGAGTTTCATGTGAAGAGTATAAATCTATAGAAAATTCTGCATGTACACTACTGTAACACAACTGCAAAAACAGAATCTATTGCACACAACAGTACTCTTGAAAACATGAGCTGGGTGTGAAATTCTTTTATTTACTTGATTCACAACACACACACACACACACCACAATCACTTTGCGGCATCATGTCACTGAGCTGCATCGGGCCACATCACCTCATCCACATCGCAGGCTATATTGTCTCTTGCCAGGCACCGCGGGAAAAACGCCCTGGAATGGCGAATCCATCCTCGGATGGCCTCAAACGGGATGTCACCACAGGCCAGCTCCATTGCCCTTAGGAGGTTCTCTAGTGTATGGTTGTCTGTCATAAACCTTCCATATCCACGATGAGAAGAACTCCTCTATAGGGTTCAGTAAAGGGGAGTAGGGTGGCAGACAGACGTTTAAAAAGTGGTTACTGTTGGTGGTGAACCACTCTCTGATATGGTTTGTTCTGTGGAAGCGGACATTGTCCCAAATGATCACATAAATGTAATGTGCGGGCCCAGGATGGTGTTGTTGATGGTCCAGGATGATGTCTTTTAGCTCCTCTGGGAAGATGAGGAGATGTTGGGTGTTGTAAGACCCAAGGACAGCATGCTGGTGGACAAGCCCCTCCTAACCCATGGCTGCACAAAGAGTAATATTACCCCCCCGTTGGCCAGGAACCTCAGTGATGGCTCTTTGGCCAATGATGTTACGGCCTCTTTGCCTTCGTTTCTGCAGGTTGAAGCCAGCCTCATCCAGGAAGAGGTACTCATGAGGTCTGGCCATCGCGTCCAACTGTAATATCCTCTGTGAAAATGTGAAAGTGCACAGGTGTTCAGAACAACAGTCAATCAGGTAGCACAGTATTGTCCAGAAGTAATGTAGGCCACTGAGCAACACAGTATATCCACTTACTGTACTGTGAACATGGATGTATACTTACTTGCACATACTCGTAACGTAGGTCTTTGTGTCGCGCAGAGTTGCACTCAAAGGGAACCCTATAGACCCGTTTCATCCGCATCTTTTGGCGCCGGAGAACTCGGTCTATTGTGGCCAAACTGACATCATCAATGCTCTCAAAGTTGACATTATCGGCAATGACTTTGTCTCTGATCTCCCGGAGTCTGATAAGGTTGTTCTCACGAACCATATCCACAATGATGGTTTCTTGTGCCGCTGTAAATATGGCAACCTCTATGTGGCATTCTTTCAACTCTAAAGAACGATATATGTGTTGTCAATTGACATGTTTTACAATAACAACTTATTTAAAACCAAACCAACTTTCACAGGCTTGTAAAACTGTATTGTGACAAAGAACACAATAGAGTACAATACCTATTGTGTTCTCTGAATGCCCTGATAATGGTGGCCACAGTGAACCTACTCAGGTTTGGATGGACTCTTAGTCCTGCTTCAGCCATTGTCATGCCACGGACAATGACATGGTCAATGACTGTTGCTCTTCTGTAATGATGGTGCGAGGTTGTTTTGCTCTCCCTCCTGGACCTTCTCCTCTCCCTTTTTGGCCTCCTCCTCTTCCTCGTTGGCCTGCTCCTCTTCCTCCTCTGATTTGAACTCCTCTTCCTCGTTGGCCTGCTCCTCTTCCTCCTCTGATTTTAACTCCTCTTCCTCGATGGCCTGCTCCTCTTCCTCCTCTGATTTTAACTCCTCTTCCTCGATGGCCTGCTCCTCTTCCTCCTCTGATTTGAACTCCTCTTCGTCGATGGCCTGCTCCTCTTCTTCCATGGCCAACTCTTCTCCCTCCTCTGACTCGAATTCCTCTTACCCTGACTCTGCCTTTATCCATTGTGTTTGTTTGGAATCTTCAGCAAACTGTGCACTCTGAACTTGCTTTTATACACGTGGTAACAGCATAGCAACAAGTGTCTTCAATTTTGAGTCGTTGTGTGTAATGAATGATGACAGGTGTGTTCAATTAGTGCTGACTGTGGCAAGCATTTTGCATCACATGAGTTTTCATTTGAGAATATTTGAGAGTTCTTTTGCAACTTGTGTTTTAGCACGGAAAAACGTGTTTAGATTTATGAGAACGGAGGATTGTGTTTTGTGAATTGTGTCTTCATGTGAAATGTGTTTATGATGTTGGAAAATGATGGCTAGATTTAGTAAATGTGTTTAGACAACTGGTCATTTGGTTTAGAGGATTGGCTTTTGTGTTTTAGCATTTGAGAAAACCTGTAATATTGAAATGGGTGTGGTATGAATAATTAATTATAGTTCCAGTACAGATAATGCAGATGTGTTACATAGTCCAGGTCTGCATCTGGTTCAGGGCCCAAATGGCCTGAGGGAAGAAGCTCCTCCTCATTCTCTCTGTTTTGGACTTAAGGGAGCGGACACGTTTTCCTGACCTCAACAGTCTATTATCAGGGTGACTGAGATCTTCCATGATCTTCCTGGCTTTAGTCTGGCACCGCTTAGTGCAGATGGTCTGCAGGTCAGGAAGCTCAGAGAGAATGATGCATTCAGTAAAGTGCACCCCTCCTTGGAGATCTCGTCTGTCCTGCTTGGTGTGGTTCCCAAACCAGATGCAGATGTTTCCTGTCACAACGCTCTCAATGGTGCAGGTGTAAAAGTTCTTAAGCACCTTCTGAGGGAGGTAAAAATCCCTGAGACATCTGCCCTGAGAAGGTGCCACACTGGGGCACCAACAGACCCCCCCAAACTACCCTAAGTGCAGGGGAGGGTTAGGCAGTGGCAAAAGCAAGGGTCCTGCGAACCCCACATGGCCACCTCTCGTTAGTGTTCATCCTCTTGACGACCTGGGTGGGTTCTATGGTCCCATCTTTTGTCACATTGGATGGAGTCCCATGATTGTCCTCCAGGATGGAACCCCGCCATGTCCTCCTGGACAGAGTCCCCTACTGTGAGCCCAACCGTGTCCTTCTGGATGGAACATGTTATTATCGCATTAAACCCGCCCCATTACAGGTGCCATTGCACTATTGTAGCACTATAGCTTGTTTATATAAAAAACAGGTTTTTAGGAAATCCAAAGTTTTCCTTCCTGCATAGACTGTAATTTGCTACCACACTCTGAATATCTACAGACTACAGGCAACAATCTATTCTAATGATGCCTCAACACACTGCAACTTATCATGTTTTGTTTACTCTAGCCCATGACAACAAGTGATGCTGGGTTTCTCCAGCAGCCACCAGCTGCACAGGAAATACCTGGAAGAGATCAGAGAGTGGAAAACCATCCTTCAGCAAGTCTCTGCAGGCAAAGCGAGAGTCCAGTGTGGTGGGTGCCTTTTATGATTGCACCTAATAAATTCAGCCAGGCCCGTTAAAGCATGTCCCTTAGAGAGAAGCTCCGGCTGTAGTCTTGTAGAGTCTAGCTGTCAGAAACTCCTGCATATATCTATTTGTGGGAGATCCTCTTCAGCAAGAGGATTACCCCACTCTTGTTTATATGTACTTTAAACAAAAAGCTACCTTGACTTGACACAATGAGTGCACATACATACGTTCTAGTCAGCTTGACACCCTCAGGTTAGACTCAAGGTGAGGCGCTGGCTGTCTCTATAAAGTCACAGGAATAGAAAGACTCCAGCAGAGAAAGAGCAAGGCATGTATTTCACCACACAGCAATGAAAGTCTTTACTTTAACACAGCACTTCTTTCTGTAATGTATCTGTGATTAAATGTTGCACTGATTTAGTACAAGCATTCCGTTAACTACTTATAAACTTTAAAATGATTTATACACTGCCAAGCACTTTTCTCTTTAGTTTTTTTGATAGGTTTTTCACAAACCAGTACTGTGCAGGTACATTTTAGTCCTTCTGGTTATGAATGATGTGAATTATTGCTGCAGGTATAAAGATTTGATTCTCAAAATGTCAGAATTTGTCAATTGTTTGAGGAATGAACCTGTGGAAATGGTCCAAAATGACTTGAAATTTTGTTATATTAACCTACATTGAAAGTAAACCCACATTGAAAGTAAAAAGCCCTTTACTACTCCTGTACAATTATTATCATTGTTATTGTTAGTTTTTTTGTTGTTATTGTGGAGATACAAAATTTCATTCTGAGAGCAGTTGTATATTCAGGGTTTCCACAACACTCTTCAAATTCCAGCTGTGTAATCCTTTCAAGGCAGAAAGATTAAAATAATTTCTGGGGTAATGTTTGCTGAGTATCATGTGATTGTTGTAATGTTGGTCCCTGCTGTGCCCCTGTCGTAGCTGTGTATGTTATTTTATTTTTCATGTAAAATTATTTTGTCAATTTATATGTCCTACCATAGCATCAGCGACCATGTTCCTGTGGGTCTGGTTCTTTCCCCCCTTGCCCAGGGGTTTCTGTTGTAATGGTTTTGCTTGGTGGTTGGATGTGTGTGCGAGTTCAAGGCTTAATAAACAAACTCAATAAACTTAAACATACATTCAAGTTCAAGGACCTGTTTCATACCATGAGTTAACAAAAACTCTGGATTATAGTTCTAGATGAATTCTGAGTGAGTTACTATGACAACACACTCTGTGAAGCTAACCTGCCGTCCAGCAGGTTCTACTTCAACTCACCCTAACTTTCTCTGTCTGTTTGTCGGAAACCGGACTGTAGGAAATGTCAGACATGGCGTGTCCCTTCCTTGAAGAGCCAGTTGACATTGAAGCCTGAATTCTGCGCAGAGCTCTCCACCGGGAGAGTGATTAGAGCCTGTCTGGACATTTTATCATATCCTGGTGATTTTGTGTTTGAAAATTACCGTCATTCTGCACAATCTTTAATTTATTTGAATAACATCCTCAGCCCTCATGTTGCTCAGGCAACACATTGCATGTACATTATGTGTACATTGTTTGTGCTCATTCTTCATTCTTTTGCAAATGGGAGTTTTCTATATAACATTGGTGATGCTGTGTCTGTTGGACGGTCAGGAACATCACATTACAGTTGCACTGTAACCTCGACTGTCCTCATTTTTTGGTGTTTCCAGGTCATAGACGTCCACAAAATTGAAAGTATGAGGACACACAATACTTAATTCATGATATGGTGACACTACCAGGCTGCATAGATGACATTCAAATTCCAATCATTTCTGTATATAAACAAAATGTTCTATGTGTGTAGGAAGTCTTTCAAAACCATTAGGGAAGTAACTTCACTACAAAATAATTAATTAGGGTAAAGAGTTTATCAAATGAATGAGTGGTACTCCTAAGGTGAGTGTGAAGAAAGCATGTATCACTTTGAATTCACATCTTATGTGGCCACTTGAGTGTCTTGAGGGGCGAGTGGGTCAGAAGACGTGCCTGCAGAGGTACCTTCAGCCACAGGCTACTGTTCTGACTGACTGCTCAGCCTCTGTGAGTGGTGGAAGGCTGTTTGTCGGGCCTTCACTTTTTTTTCTGTAGGCTATAGCAGGCCACATTTGAGTATACAGAGTAAACAAATATGTACTTGCAGTGTTCTCAGATTATTTCAATAAGTCCTTACAGAAATTAAATAAATAATGTAGCCTCTAAATGCAACTAATTTACATAGGACAAACAGACCAAGCACTATGGCCTATAATACAATTACACCTTCCTGTTCGGATTATATTTTTATATTTCATTTTGACACACATTTATTATTATATTATATTATATTAATGTGTTAAATGGGTGAGAAACCATAGATCAATGTTTAAATTGACAATCACACTTTGCCTTTTTGGCTATTTTGTGCTATGCAAGTTCCCTTTCTTTTGCAGCTGAGGCTGTAATCCATTTTCGTACAAAAATGTGTATGTAATCAGCATATGCATAGGCCATTATGCCATTATCATTTCTGCTTCAAGCGATATATAATATACTGAAAGTGCATTAATTCCCTCCATCTGTATCATGTAGCATGCGATTCATGTAATCAGTGCTCTGTTAAGCAGGGCTTTATGTATCCTGTTGCACACGCTTAACTTGGGGTAAAAGCAACACTGCGTTGACTGAACTAAGTATTATCTGCCAAATATTCTAAGTTGGACAGTTCAGTGTAACTCAACCCTGAGATTTTTAAACCTACTTTCTGAAACAGGATCCAAGACAGAATCAGCTAAGTTCTAGAGGTTTGAACAAGGCCATAAACAAATGGTAGCACACACAGAGACTTCACAAGCAAAGACTGAAAGACAGGGGTCTCTATATTCACAAGCACCTGGGCAATGGAAAAGACAAGACCAAGACACACATGACTATGTTATCAGGAAAGTCAGGCTGGGGCAGGACACAAACCAAAACAACTACAAACTCTCAACGGCATGTGGCAGATGTAAAGGATAAATGTACAATCAAGACACAGCAGGAGCAGACAGTGCAGTTGTGCAACATGGTGACCTTAAGAAGAGAAAGCAACTGATCTATAGATTATACAACATAATAAACATTATAATTTCAACATCATGCCACATACAACTGAAACATATGCAAAATATACACTATAACTATAACTATAACTATTTTTTATTTCTGTTAGAGGTGTGCAAAGCGCTTGAATGGGGAACATGATGTCTCAATATACAACAATATATTTAACTTGTCCTAACTCTGGTTAGTACCTAAAAGGGTGCACTCAGAACTACTGTTTACACCTCATCCACCGAATATTGCAGAAAAAATATCTGTGGAATTCCACTTTATGAATTACAGACCTTACAAAATATAATTAATGGGCCTGTTGTACAAGATTTAGTGCAGTGAAGTGTGTGAATCACTTATGATATTAATCTTCAAGTGCGTCCTGTTTATTCCCAGAAATGACACCTTAGAGAAACTATAACGTAACCCTAGGGTTCTGTTTACTCATTAGCAGAGGAGGCACTGCTGATGTGTCATACCCTCTTCCTCCATGTCATGATATAATCCAGAGTCCTTCAACGTCCTCTGAGCCCTGGCTCTCTTCGCTGAGATGTGTTTTTGATTTCCGGATAAATCTGTAATATCTGTAATATAATGTGAATATATGGGGAAACACATTATATATATTATTTATATATATATATATGGTCCACAGTGTGCACATAAATATAGTGCAAATATATATTATATAGTAAAATTGTAAATCTGTATCTATGTACTATTGGATAGATTCATTTGCATAGTTGGTTCATAGGCTCTAATTCCATTTAAAATATTGATATGGTTTTAACGAAAGACAGCAGATAAAATAAACCCATTAGATGCTGAAGCGTATATTAGCTAAACATGATTTTGTGATTCTGTATTGAAATGACTGCCCTTAATTAGTGAACTTGGTGTTTATTGGTGTGGTTGTTGTTACACAATCAGGCTAAAATAAAAACAGCTGAAGACAATTTGATTACCCAATTACAATTTTAACGAGAGACAGAAGGGAACTACACTTGCTTTGAGGTCGATGACAGCGTGAACTACCATACACAACCAGCAGATGGCAGTTTTTCACCATTCAATCGATCAGGCAGCATCTTTATTTATCATTTCGCATCATTATTCATCAAGAGTCTTTAACAGAGCTGGTTGCTGTAGCCCCAGGCAATTAATTCAGTGTGTCCAAATACAGGGACATGTCTCCTAAAATATATTTTACAGCACTGCCAGATCCCAGTGTCATGTGTCCCAAGTTTTATTACAGGCATCTTAAATAATAAAGATTTACCCCTATGCAATGTAGGCTCATCCCATAACCCTGTTACTGCATCTTTTGTGTTCGCGAAAAATATGAGGCCAATAAAGCCCGGGTTTTTTTTTTTTCGAGCTGGAATACGGTCATGCCAGCGCGCGCCCGGTTCTCATGCCAAGCACAGATGCGCCTTGACTCCTACTGTGAGTGGCACATTAACACAGTAAATGCACACACAAACCCAGTTTTGTAGCTGGCAGCCTCTTTCCAAAAGTCATACAAACTCATGTACACACACACAGTGTAAGCAACCCACACAAGGTTCAGGCCAGTATCACACACACACACACACACACACACACACGCTCGTGATGAAGGCTGGTGACACACTCAAGCACCCACTGGGTCCGACAACTGTTTGGCAGGCGGTGGTGTGTGGGGGCAGGGGAAGACACCTGCGTCTGAGCTTCAGCAGCCAGAACCCTGGCACCCAGGCTGCAGCTCCTCCTCAGACCCACACACTCCCGAAACACACAGGAGCCCTGCCAGAGCCCAGCAGGTACACAACAGCAGCCTACACTCTCAGACAGCCACTCTCATTACACTCTCAAACACTCCACCTGTGCTGTTTTGTAAATGCATCATGACTTGACTGTGTAAATTCCTGCAAAATATTATAAACTAGATGCTTGGAGTTTCATTCAGTATTTCAACAACATGAACATTATCATTATCAACAGGAGCTTAATAAATGGGGGAAAGACTGTAATTTTTAAAGCTCGGGAGCCCCTGGTCAAATTACATTTGATCTTCTTAGTGAAAATAACTGCCCCCACTCCACACATGTACACATTTCTGCTACATTTATTGTTTTTTTGGCTGAATTGAACAAATATAGTGTGTGGGCCTGTGTATTGCCCATTAAATTTTGTGCCAATTTTTTTATTGTGCTCTTAAAAGAGCAATAAATATGGATATAAAATATAATTTGAGTAATAACACAAAGGAATTGGGTGGATCTGAGGTGTTTGAGGAACAAAATGTTTGACAAAATCAACCCCTTGCATGTGTTGCCATATTTAACCACCTAGATGGCTCATGTTTAGAAAATCCCCTGTACCGTTATATCTCACGCATACAGATATGATCAGTAAGGATATTATTTACTTACTTTAAGGATTCCTAGATCCTAAAAATATTTCTCTTGCATATTTGTAAAATTAAAACAATGTTTTTAAAACAACACAAACTTGCAATAAGGCATGTTTCTCAAATATCTGAATAGTAATTTGTATTAGAATCATAATATACAAAATGTATACACACGTGCAAACATTAAATAGTCCATATTGTCAAACTAAACTGTATTACATGTTTCTCTGAAATCAAACACTTTAAATATAAAATTTTATAGCATTTTTAGCTGGATTTTTATTGTGTGTATTCATGTGTTTCACATGAGTGCTGCTTTTGTATGGCTGTGTATTGTTTGTGTGTTTGTATTTGTGCATGTGTATGCGTATAAGTGTATGGGTGTGGTGTGTGTGTGCGTGTGTGCTTGTGCGTGAGTATGTGTGTACGTGTGTGTGTGTGCCTCTGTGTGTGTGTGTGTGTGTGTGTGTGTGTGTATGAGGGTGTGTTCCCAGCTCTAGCTGCTTGGTGCAGTGATTAAAGCCCCGGCTCAGAGAGTTGTTGCCAGGGCTCTGAGAGAGAAAATGAGCTGATTGGTGCCTTCAAATGACTGAAGATTTCCATCTAGTCACATTAGCCTAGAGAGCAGCCAAACCCTGCATATTAGTCAACTCCCTCACAAAAAAAATCTATAAAAATCCACTTCATTGTTGACATGAATCAGATTTGCTTGAGGATGAGAAACGGCGCTACCATTTCCACACACTGAGGGCTCCTGTCTTCATCCTGATTCGACGGAAAGCTACTTTAAAGTGCGCACGCCGCACCTAAGTGGTGGAGAAGTCAAAGTCAGACCCAGGCAGATGTGATGCTGGAGGGAGACTTCTGCTTGATTCGAAGGAGAAGAGGCTGGAGCTCAGTGCTAAGGCTCCAGGGGCAGACGGCCATTAGTGCTGGAGCTCTGTAGGAGGGAAGGAACTTTTCATTTCTCCTTCTAAACCAGTGATCATCACTATATGTTTCACAATATGTAACATCTCATCCTTGTCAACAATTAATTTACTGTAAATTGTCTACAGTGTATTATTTTTATCTACCATTATGTTCACAAAATCTGTAGATTAGTGTTTCAGTATTTCCATTGAAAAACATTGAATAATAAATTGTGTTTTTATGGGCCTACACTGCAAAATGAATCCTGTAATATAATGTGAATATATCCCTCTGTGACAATTTTTGGCAAATTTACACAGAAATTAAAATCAGAGTGTCTGTATAATTCAAACACTGCAATATAAAAAAGTTTTTAAGTGATTAATTGTAAAGAAACATGGTGGCTCTTGTGTGCTTGTCACGAACGCGGGCTCGCGCCCGCGTCCGAGCACTACCTCTTGAGAGGGTGAGGGACCCAGACCACACCGTGCGT
>JBBKCR010000122.1:20503914-20519150 GCA_037577295.1 Ladigesia roloffi | reverse complement strand
TGTCAAAATATAAGTCCCCTTTTCCCCAAACAGACAGAACTGAACCAAAAAGACGGTGGACTAAAATACCACCGTCACAGTGCTGCTGATTTATATCTTCTTTATATCATCTAATACCAAACATCCTGTAACCTGCATATAATAATGATAAGAAGAACAAGTATTTTTGATTTTTCCATTTTTCTTTTTCTACAGCATTTGAACAGAAGCCTTTAATGGTGTGTGACAAAGATTTTAGATGCATTAAACAGTTCAGGCATCACTAGTGGTGTGGACAACTCAGACTTCTGTAGTAAAGTATTTCACACCAGAGCTTTTGGTTGTGATTTTGATTACACATTAATGATTGATATATGCAGATTTTTTTTCTCAGACCAAGAAAAAAAAAGGAAAGGCTTCCACAATGGTTGGAATAATTATTATAACCTAGCACTATCATCTACCAGCTAAAGGATTAAAGTGTTTTTCAGCCTCAGCTCTGTTTGCTGCATCTGAAGCGCATGGTTGATTACCATGGACTGTAATTTTGCTGTGTTTTCACTGCTGATGCAATGCAGAAGCAAATGGCAACTAGAAGTGTGTTTTGGGCCTTTCTGTACAGAGAAATTACCATCCAAGGTCCTAGGCTGAAAAAATGCCTTGATTTAAAGCTACTATAACTTCCTGAGCTAATTTAGCGACTGTTATGTAGCCAATGCTGAGAATTCTAACCAGACGTGCATGGGCACGAGCTTGCAAAAAAGTGCATTATGCTGAAGCACGACTCCTGCCCACACATGCTGCCTCAATTACTTGAAGTACATGTAATCTGTTCATGTCTCTTCACTAATACATTTACACTTATGATACAGACCATGTGTGTGTCCGATTAAACGGGTCACAGCACATCATCTTCATGATCTGAACGTTCCACAGAGTCTGCCTTTGGCTCTGCTGAATGCCACATGGGTCAGCATTTATAACAGGCCTTCTTAAAGAGTAACCTCAAACCCCCACAGCCCAGCAGAGAGAAAGCCCACAGCTCAACAAGCAGGAAATTACCAGCAGTCACTGAGATCATATATCCCTTATTCATTTTATTATGCATCCAGCCTTCAAATGTGTTTCATCCCCAGCTTTTTTTTTTTTTTTACAGCTGTTGTAAATTGCTCAGCATTGTTTATTGGGCGGTTGGGTGTTTTCCATTGGCAAGGATGTCGCTGATGGCGTCTTTAAGGCTCTTATTTCTTTCCTAGCAGAAATGCTTTCTTGAAACATGAGGGTTCATTTTGAAAGGCTGCAGGCATTTAACGTGTCCTCAGCAGCCCTCTGCATGGCTCACTGCAACTTTTACTCATGCTTCTCTCTCTGTCTCACACACACACACACACACACACACACACACACACACACACTCTCTTCTCTCTCACACACGCACACACATCTTTCCCTATCTTGTTTTTTTCCCCTCTCTTCATCCCTGGTCTCTGCCCACACACAACCTTTTCAAACTGATTATTCCAATGGAAGAAATGCCAACAGGATCGGAGTCCGCTGTTTATCACGAGGAGCGGGAATGCTCCCAGGAACACCTGCACGAGGGAGCGGGCGTGGCAGAAAACGTACAATCCTCTCCCAAAGCTGATGGACAAGCAACAAATGGAAATCTAATAGATAATTTTAAGAAGTGGAAGGGTAGGAAATAAAAATGGTAATCACCTTTGAGACGAATATCGCCAGTCCGTGCATGCAAAATCAATCTCAGCCCACGTAAAATAACCAACTTCTCTGCAAAGCAATTTCTGCCCTCTTCTCATCATCTCAGCCATTTCTCTCTGCATTTCTGCTCGGCTGTGCATCCCCACACACAGTCCTGCAAGCCAGACTTCTGACTACCGTCAGACAGCCCACATGACCAACATTTGAAAGTACATTTACCTTGTTCATGAAGCCATTTGTGAATTTGATGGAGCCAACTGTAGAACCTGCAGCTTTATATACAGACCATTACAGATAGCAGCATTGCTGTTCACTTAGTTGTTTGTTTAAAGTCTTAATGTTATGCAAAACATTTGATCTCCATTGTATTTTTCTTCAATCTAATTATGTCCTCATTTTTTTAACCTGCATGCTAGGACTCCCCAAGTCACATGATTCTTAGTTAATGCCTAGCTCATGCTTCAATTGAGTCATATAAAACGCCATGTCAGCTCATCACACTGCCATGAACTCATTTGGAATCCTGGTAATGGCTGGATATATATATACACACTGGCCCCCAAAGTTGAGTCATCTTATATATGCATGATATATATGTCCACATTGTTTATATGTGTGTGTATGCATGTATTATTAAACAAATAATAATATTAAGATTTTTTCATTGTTAGAAAAAAATGATACATATAAATAATTTATTATACATGCATGTATACACACACACACACACACACACACACAAAATATATATATATATATATACATGTATTTATCATGTATGCATGCATGAATAATCAATTGTTTATAGGGAATTTATTTTTATATGCAAACTGCTTTCTGCTTGCAAGTGCTAGCCTTGACTGTGACGTGATCTGATTGTGCTGCTGCTACGAAACGACCCTCTCACTGTGAGAAAGAGTGACAAGAACCTCATTACAGGCTAATAGCTTCTGGGAATAGCGTCAGGGAGTCTAATTTGAGCTCCCTCGACTAGACATAACAATCCTCTCTCGCTCCAAATCTTCTCTTCAAGAGCACCTGACTTTTAAGAAAAGAAGTTCCTAAAAGCACATTAAGCAAAGAAGGGAAAAATTATGACTTTTCCAAAGGCCCAGAAATAAGGAACAAACCAAATTCGTCTGCCAAAGCCTCTACCTAGACTTTTCATCAGCAGCAGACAGATGGGGAACGTGGGGTTGAAAATAAGTTTACTACTTTGTTCATCTAATTGATTTGCGTTCCCTGCTGAACAGATCACCATACCCCACAGACCATATCTGGTGACTCAGGCATAAATCAACAAAGATAATCACATTATGGAAATGAGGTCCATGGGAAACATCTTCAATGCTGCCAAATACTGTCATAGCACTGTTCTGTCTAGGAAAACAATAGGAATGGATGAGAAATTGAATAAAAGGCTGCACAATACATGCAGTATATGTTCTACACTAACTCACTCCAGTGCAAATATAGCTTGTTACACTATAGCATGCCCCAGTGATCAACAAAGTACACAAATCCTGACAAATACCTGAGTGACTATAAACATACTCATGTTTAACTAATTATTGCAAAAAAAAATCTAGTCCTATTTTTATTTGTACTTCAAGTTCCAGCTTAAATTTCAGCTTGAGTTAAAGTAGTTGTATATAAATTATTTAGTCCAAACACTGATAAATATAAAGGTCCTTATATGGTTCTTGGCCTGGATGTATGCTGTAGCATGGTTTACAGCACATGGTGGATTGAAACACATTAAAAAACATTTTGAAAGGTTCTTTAGCGAGCTCAAATGCTTCTTCTCTGGCATCACATCAAATGAATCTTTTTGTAATTTTTTTCATAAGGCTTGCTAGTCAAACAAACTGTGTGATTAAAAAAGGATCCTCGCTACAGTTGGTTGGCTTCTGTTTGAAAAAGCATCAAATCCTTTCAGATATTTTAGACAATCCAATTTGCTCCCACGTCAGAGCAACGAGTATTGCCAAAAGTACGAGGGAAAGTAAAAAGGTTTCCAAAAATGGATATATTTCTAACAAACAGATAAAAAAGTAAACATTTTTTGTCCATTACCTTTATCCACAGATTCTTGAATGCAAATCATAATACAGAGCCAGGCAAACCTGACATTATAGGTCTAGCCCAAGAGGACTCATATTAGAATAGCAGAGGTGGGGGAACTGAACCACCAAAATTTTCCACCAAAGGGAGTGTGATTATGTTGTCCACAACGCTATACCAACAATGATCTCACAGGGTGTGAGATATGGCCAGCATTCAATCTAAGCAGCTGCATTAATGAAACCATCGTTCCATAAAACATGACCATCATGCATAATGGCTTCAGCTAGTTAGCACTGAGTGCTAAGTACAGTTCCTCTGGTCTCCACAGTCAGTTAAGAGTCACTTTCATCCAGAGCATGGGCTCACTGTCCTTTTGTCTATTAACCTTTGCTCTATGGGTCTCTCAGAGCTCCTCACTTTCGCCCATTATTGATGTCTTCTAATTAGTCTTTGGTTCGGTTACATCCTATACCCCTATAATCCATTGCTTGAGCCCTCTTGCCCTTTTGAAATTGCAAAACCATTTCTTCTCATTCAGTGATTTAGAGTTATTGCACGACAAGAGGCGGCAAGGTAATTTGAAGATGGAAATGAGTGCGGACAGGAGGAGAGTTTAAGTATGTAACTCATTCCCCTCTGCAGGAAAACCCTAACTCACATGCACACATAGGGTGTACGTGTGTCCTTCCTCGCCAATCTCTGGAAGAATCAAGCCACAAATGAGGCTTGTCAACAGTTTTCCATTAGCGAGCTCCAGAAGAGCCATTTTTCTATCAATAGCCCAAATGAATACAAGAGTTTGTAAAACAGTTTCTGAGGAAACAGACACCATGACAAATCAATAGTTCCAAGAGGACATAAAAACCTGTAGAATGTGACACGGAAGCTGGCTGTAACTCAAGTCGGGGAGCACTGTGGGAGTGAGGGAGCCATTAGAAGGTCTCTGGAGGCTTCATGTGTGACTGGTTACAGGTCATTTCCTGCGCGTACGGTCATCATGGGAGGGCTTAGTGCTCTGATGCACACCATCTCCAGCACAATGGCGTCCTAAATCCTACTGCTGCAGTTCCTGCAGCTCTTTTACTACCTCACATATCACACAGCAATGCAAAAAATACAGTTTCTCTCTCTCACCAACACACACACACACACACACACACACACATTCATGCTTATGATCAAAAGCACACAAAACCATAGACACATAGGTGACATATACTTTAAACTATATTGTGTCCTTCCAGAAAGCCTTTCAAACACTAAAAGTCCAGAATAATTCATCTGTTTTGTTGTATTATGTAAAAATAAATAAGCAATCAAAACATTAATTACATTGTCATGGTAAAAACAATAAAATTTGACCCATTGTACATTCTTGACAGATTAGGGTATTAGATGAAAACATGTTAAAAGATGGAGGCTTTTTATTATTTTTTGAATGAACGCTGTGAAAAATTCTCAAGAGTACCATGAGGCCATATAAGAACCTCTTTTGGTACTTTAAAGAGCATGTTTAAAAATAAAGAGAATTGGGAGTATGAAGAACTTTTTATTTTTTTAAGGTGGAATATATGTTTTCAAAATAGATATATATTGCAAAATACAAAGACATATTGTAAATAGAAGTTTCTTTAATGAGCTGAGCTATGAAAAGAGAAGAACAAGAACAAAAACTTTTCTGGTACATTTTTTAAAATGTGTAAGACCATTTGAATCAGCAAAGGATTGAGCACAGCTAGGGCAAAACCAGTCCCAAAGGAGTTTGCAATTACAAGACCGTGAGGCATTCTTCTTGTTTACTGCATGTCCCACATCCTAGCCCTCAGTCTGCCACTCTGTGATGAGCCTCACAGCCCTGTTTGATTGTCTAGAACTTGTCAAAAACCTGACGCCATTTGATAATCTAGCATATGGATGACATGGAGAAATCATGTCCTTCCCAATGCATGCCAAATCGCAAATAGCAACATGTAGCGTGGCTGGAAATTTAAGCAGTCATTCTCCAAATACCTCTCTCATAATCAGGCACCATTGTGCAAAATGAATGAATGTTTAACACCCAGTTTTTGCTTTTAACCTATCTATTGCCCATAGTCTGTATGTGCACACTGGAAAAGAGAACTATCCATTTCTTGTTCGACACCCTTCCATCCAATAAAGGCACCAGCATGCATAATAAAAGTTTCATATCGTTTGGTTTGTGAGGAAGGGTGATGGCATATTAAAACCTATTGATTGCCTTTGCTTGCACTTCTCTTCGAGGCATCGATGGTGATGTGATTGCAAGTCTTCCAGTGCCCCTAGACACTTTCAAAAATATAACTGGCACTCCAGTTCTAGGAAAAACATTTTTATTATGTATAAGAATGAATACATCCTATTACATATTGTGAGTCAAAAATGGTTCATCCACAGAAAGGCTCTTTAGAGAACCAGTGCTACAAAGAACCCCTTTTGGCACTTACGTGTTAACATGAAAAAGCTTGGCCAAGTTTAAAACTGGCATTTAACCTCAGGACAAGTGCTCCATGGTGATTTGAATGATTCCTCAGTAGGAGATCCTCTCTGGGCATGCTGAATTCTGGTAAAGAATTGACGTCAGTGGATAAAGGTCCAGGCTGGCAGTGAACATTCCGGCCCAGGTAAAAGTTGCTGATGAACGGTTGGCTTTTAAGCTTGATCGGTGCTGCCCAGTGTAGGCTCCCCAAAGGCAATGTCAGGCACTGCTGCAATGGATTATTATTATGGGGGATGGATAAGTGGTTCAAATAAGGGTTGGAGCAAAAAAACGAATTGCAGCATGCACAGCCTTGCTCAGATTCTGAAAGTGCCAAGTCGTTGAGTGAGCTGTAAGAGGAGAAAAGACAGAGAGAAAGGCAAAAGGCCAGGGTGGGCTTCGGTGAAGATGGCACCCTGCTGAGCCATCAGAAACAGCCAATAAGTTCTTGTAAAGGTCAGGCACTCAGTTCCTCCAGACGGGCCAACATCATCGGCCATGACTTCACAGCTCAGCCTGACAACAACCAGCAATCATTTTCCTATAAGCACTATGTCTAAGGGACAACAACCATTTTCTCAGCCCTCGACTGGGTAGGGCAGTTTAACCTGAGTGGGCATTTTTGTCATGTAGTCATATATAGAGTGGCAAGAGTACTCAAAGGGCCAACTTAAAGGGCCTACATAATGGAAATCCCAGTTGTCTCTTGCTTCCTTTGTTTTTCTTTGCTTTATGTGGCCCATGCTTTGTGAGTTTAATCTGGAACATAAATTTCATTAGCACTGTAGTCAAACATTTCATTCTCTGCCCAGCCTACATAATCTATATATTTTACTAGACAGCAAGAACTCACATGAATTCATGATTCCACAAAAAACAATATGTTCACATCTTCAGTCTTAAACAGCTTAGTCACTCTCCAAGAGAAAAAGCAAGTCGGGTCTGGTTTGGTATATAAAAATATACAAATATCGTAAATCTCAAGAATCTTAAAATTGTTCATGTACAGTGTGGCAAATAATTATTTGATCCCCTGCTGAATGTGTAAGTTTTCTGACTTATAGAAAGAAAGAAGAAAAAACATGTTATATAAAAGTTATAAATAGATTAGTTTATCTTCTAAGGTCACAGGATGGCTACACCGCAGTAAGGGGGTCTCCTTCCCTCAGCCAGAACACTGAAGAAGTGGATGGTTGTGGATTGTCTTCCATCATGACAATGACCCAAAACACACTGTAAAGAAAGCAAAAGAGTGGCTAAAGAAGAAGAACATTAAGGTCCTGGAGTGGCCTAGCCAGTCTTCAGACCTCAAACCTATAGAAAACCAGTGGAGGAGCGGAAGCTTCGAGTTGCCAAGCAGCAGCCAAGAAACCTGAAGGATTTAGAGTTTTTAAATCCTTTAGAACTTGGGCAAAGAGAATAATCACAGCATGTTCTGCAGAAATTATTTACATATCATTCTGTTTAATGCACAGGTTTTGCATTAAATGACATGCATTTAAATGATTACATGATTGTTTTGAGTCTTTATAAAAGCATAAAAAAATACGCATGACTGCTTTTAAGTTGACTAATTAGCCACAGTATGTGTTATTCTAAAACAACAAAGGGAGAAGAAAATAGAGGAAAGTCACACAGGACCTGCTATGATTAGTCAGCCAGTCAGCTTGGATTCTTCCTTAGAGTGGAAGAATGAAATACTGATTATGAATATGTATTTATATTCCCAAAAATAACTAGTGGTCATTGAAAAATGTTTGGGGCTATGGCTTAATAGACCAGACCTGGTCCAACCCCTGATAATGCACCTGCTAAACAGCTTTGAAGATTGCAGATAAATACGTTTCTTTAACACATATATTAACACATATAGTGGTTTGGAGTTGACAGGACCTGACCTGAACTGTCTCTGAAACAGTTGTGGAATTCATAGGTGTCATGACTTGAGGCCACTTTCCACAACAGTGTTTCAGTCAAATTGCCAGCCGGAAATGGCAACATGCCATTGCACCCGCAGTGGCACATGGTGAGAACAGCTGGTAATTGTGAGAAGCCCTTTACTTTAATTAAAGTGATTAAACCCAACTCCACGTCTGTGGCACTATCGTTCCGTCTCATTTATAAAGGCACTGTCATGGCATGCAAGACCTTCATGGCTGCATTCTTGTCTTTTCCATTCCCGGCACTTGAGAAATCCCAGAAAGTGCCTCTCCGCGACTTTTGCTTGATTAGAGTGGATTTTGTGCCATTTAGCTGGTGAACGGGTTTAAGACGACTTTGAAAGGATCTTGCAGGGGTCAATCAGGCAGTGGTCTACTGAGGAGCTCTAATCATTCTCCTCCAATCAGATGAACGGAGGCTGATGAAAATGAGTGCAGCTGAATTACTGCCTCTCAGCTCAGATTGTGTATGTATGAATACAACACCTGCAAAAATATAACAATTAGCACCATTCTGAATTTTCCCCCTTAGTCACAAGAGTTAGCAAGTGTGAGAAAGTACAGGTAAATGATTAACACCAGTATAAGTAGTTCCAATCTATGAGAATGCATGGTATGAACCTGGAGTAAAATAATGTTCCAGGCAGCGACAACTTAATATCCTGCATTGGAAGAACCCAATCCTCAAAGTAAACCCCCCAGCTTACACTGGAAAACAAAGATTACTAAGTAAAAACATATGATTCTGAAATCCAAATGTCTAGACTTGATGTTCTAGGTATTATACTGTTTTGCCATATATATTAATATGTATAATTTATTTATACATATACTGCAGCATGACAAGTTATTAACAGCTGTTTCTGTCTCGTGTATGTGTGCTACTGCCTCATTAGAAATAGGTTTCCTGGTTGAATTCAGTGCTGTGTGAGTTTAGGCTTGTTTTAGACGAGATGGATCACAGGCTCGTCTATTTTATAGGGTTTTCTTGGATAGAGGGCAAAGATTTAAGCAAAACATGAGTAAGTGCAGCAATGTCAACAATCTGAACTTTTTTTTATTACATCTGTGGTAAATACATGCCCTTTGATCATGACCAAGGAAGTGATGTTTGCTTACACGTACTGTTTTGGATGTAAAATTGGAGGGCAGGGTAAACGCTAGGCCTCACATCTGCTGTACTGTGTGAAAAGATCATCACTTTGGGCTGCTGTTTCTGAGTTATTAAAACGTTCTGTATTTCCTTATAGGTCAACCCTCTTCTATCCTGACTGGAGTCAGATCTTAAACCAGTACCACATGATGCTGAGAATCCAGTGGCAGTTCCTGCTGACTCTGTTCTGATGCAAGTTCTCATATGGATCTGAAACATATGTAACTTGACGTGATAGAGAATTCAGATTTGAATTCAGCACACTGGTTGAAGTTTAGGACACACGAATTAAAGTAGCATACAGAAATTATTTTTTTATTATCCAGTGTAACTAGAGGTAAGTTATGTATATTTAATGATAAAAATGCATAATACAAACTAAGGCCTGGCTATGCAAATTATTTAGCACACCCTCAATCACAGATAAAGTGTCTTAGTGTTACAATAAGTTTCGATGTGTCTAAAAAAGAGGCTTGCACAAGTATTCGGCCCCCGTTATGGCCAAAAAAATGAATCTATTTTATTGGAATTCCACGTGAAAGAAGTGGAATGAAAATTATACATGATTGCAAACATTTTTTACAAATAAATAACTAAAAAGTGGGGTTGACTGTCTATTTCTCAGAGTTCCTTCATGATGCAGCAAAACCAAAAATATATTTGTGTATAAGCAACCGGGTAATTGTCACAATCAGCAAAAAACCTTTAGGAAGCAAAACTTTTCAACAGAATTGCTGTGCACATGTGCATGATTATGCTGTATCATATAACTGTCTGAAGCAGGCCAGCTGATGCAGGGGCCTGCAAGAAGCATGAAAATGTTCATTATCGCTCCAATAAAAGAAGAGAATTCTGCGTAAAGTGCTCAGCACCGAGACGGATTTGGCCTTGCTACAATGCTGTTGATTAGAGTGAAAAGCCCTGGATGCGAAATTTGCTTGAGCGCTTAATTCATCACAGCGGCACGACAATAAATTTTGTGCTTTTAACGGGGAGAAATGCAGCAATGCAGTCCATTCAGAGGGCCCTCCATCATCCTGTCCTAAACCTCTATTAGGGGGAGTGCACAGTGTTTCTGAACATATAAATCAATTCACTTATATCACTGTGACACGCTCAGTGGCCACAACTCCAGGGCTGCTCCTTCAACCCCTGGGCAAGAATGCACAGTCCCTGCAAGACAGCTTATTTTAGGACATCACGAAAGGCAAAAAATCAAAAGCAATTTGAATTTCCAAGGCAGATAGAATTGGACTGCCTGATGCTGCAGTGGAACCTGCATGCTATAACGTCTTGCAAAATCGGAAATCCTGATCAAATTGGTGCGATGCTTGGCTTGCAGGTCTAGACAAGAGGATGGCAAATGCCAGCTCCCCCAGTGCTAATGTTGACTTGGAGGAGCAATATTCTACATTTTTCTTGTATTTTAATTTCTAAGTAAGGTTTTGTGCCAAAAGCATTTATCATTAATTTCCTACATTAACACGTTTCAACCTTGTATTACACTTTATTAATTAAAGGCTGTGTTTATTATGTCTTTAAGATGAATATATGTCAGTATCTTTGTTGTGCTGCTCAGTGTTGTGTCTTATTCAAAACGCAGTCTGTGCTGAAACCCTCCAGTTAACATCTGTATTAATAAGCTGGCTCAGTATAATTAAGTCAGCCTTAAACATTCAAACTACTGACAGGTGAAGTGAACATTGATTATCCTGTTACTACAGCACTTGTCAAAGCGTGGGATATATTACCCAGCAAGTGAACAATCTATTCTTGAAAGTGATGTGTTGGAAGTAGGAAAAATGTACAAGTGTAGTGACTTTAACAAGTATCAAATGGTGATAGCTAGACAACTCCAACATTGGGGTGTTCCAAACATGGAGTGGTTAATTTCCACCAAAAGCCTGCTAGTGGCATCTCTGAGGTACCCTTGAGCAAGGTTCTGTCCCCACAGGCTGATCCCGAGTGTCCCTGGCTGGCTGCTGCTTCACTTGGTAAATGGGTTAAATAGAGAACAGCAATTTCTAACCCTAACACTGTGTGCTGCGCTGTGTTCATGTATGACAGAATGCGTAATTTCACTTTCAAACGTCATCTAAAGGACGACTGGTGAACCAGCTACAGGACCATAGTTAACCAAGGCTTGCTGTTGTTTTTTGAGAGTGAGGGCTAGCCCATTTGGTCCTATCCCCCAGAACAAATATATAATTCAAAATATAATCCTGATAAAGAGTGAGAACATAACAATGATTTCCTTAGATCTCCTTCAGATTGAGCACATGTGGGATATACTTGATAAATTAGCTCAATCCATGGAGGCCCCATCTTACAACTTATAGGACTTAAAGGACCTGCTGCTCTCAGGTGCCAGATACTACAGCACACCTTCACAGCACACCTTCAGCACAACATTGAGTCCATGCTGCAATGGAGCACAGGAGGTCCGGTGGTTTTAATGCTCAGGCTGATTGTTCAAAGTAAACACCTTGTATTTTGTGACATCATAAAAACAAATCATCATAAAGGGGTTCATTTGCAGCCTAATACCTACAAATAGACCATGCGCAGTACTGAATGGGATAGGAATTGTAACAGTTCCATGACTGCTGTGTTGGATGGGCACCACAAATTTAAGGCATGATCAACTGCTAGCTGCCCAATTTATCACTTAATTCTGGAACTAATTGTTTGAATATTGTTGCTGGCTCAGGGAGGAGGAGAGCACATTTGGCAAATGCCTCATTGTTAAAATTAATGCATAGAGTGAGATTTTGATTGATTAAGCCAAAATGGAAATGTGAATGTAATCATTTTAGTTCATGAATTTTGATTTGTTTATGGTCCATCTATTCTGTAATTTTAGGTGGACTAATTACCTAATGTGGGTTGGTTGAAGCACATGGGCCCAATCATATTGCTACCACTGCCAATAAATGGCACATGTTGAAACTTTTACATGATAACTAATATTTTGCAGCTTCTTAAATATTGCATCAAACTCATTTAAAAAAGGGAGCAAATTTAGATTTTCTATGCTATGGACCATTTAAGCTGTGTTGAGTGTTTGTATGCCTTTTTTAAATTTGAGCCAAACATTATGAGCGTATTTTAAAGTGCAGTACAGTTTGTCCACTCTCAGTGAAAGATACAAATGGTTCCCATCTTTAAAACATAACACTAATGACCCATAATGTTAAGGGTGGCACTATTATTGATTTTCTGAAATGAAATGGGATAAAAAAAAATCTTCTCAAAATTAATATCTGAAAATAGACATTCAAAAGCACATAAGGGATGCTAATATTGAGATAATGCAAATCAAAGCGACACTAGATAGTTTATATAAAGGGGCCTCGGAAATGTTAATCTGGCAAACAGCTTGTCCAAAAAGCAGAGAACAGTCTCTCTAAATTTAATTAAAGCATTTTATTGCTTTCCATCAGTCTGAGCGAAGTTGTTTTAATTAGAGTGCCAAGCTTAAGTTACTTAGCCACTTAATTCTCAGTAATGCTGCAGCACACATATAAGTAATACTAATGTGACGGGGGGGGCCACACAGATAATGCACTCCCACAACCACTGACACACACTCCTAAATTCACCCATAAACATACTGCCCCATGAGAAACAGCTTGGGGAACTGATTATAGGTCCTTTATAGACCACTGGCAAAGCGTAAAGCTCATAAATGAAGTAAATAAAGTTTAGATTATATTGTTTAATTTTATTTATTGAGTGAGGAATGTAATACCAGTTAAAGAGAAACATGCAAGGGTCCATAAACATGGACAGAGTTCCTGTTTAAAGAGTACATATTATGAAAAATATTTTTTTAAGAACAAGGAAACTTTGTCAACATTTTACAGCCCAGTGCATTTTATCCATATGTAGAAATGAACAATTTACATCAATTTAGTCCTGCCCATTCACAATTCTGGACTTCCACTCATAACAAAGAGCCTGTTTCATTCTAAGAGATAAAAAGTCTGCAAGCAGTCATGTAAAAATTATTAAATAATATTGCTGAGTATGGGCCCTCTAATGTATCCACTAATGTGCTAACTCAAATGCAAAGGACTGGTGTATAGAAACGATATACTCAAATAATTATACTTCAATATGCAGTATTTTAGAAGATACATTTTTTATAACAAAAAAAACACACTCACAAAACAGGCACGAGGTCCATAAACCTCAATACTTTAAACAAAAGGACTCAGGAGAAACACAAAGCAACATAATATGATGGTGGACTGACCCTGAGGTCTACCACAAACAAACAAACACCAAACAAAAAACACCATCACCCAATAAACGTAAACTTCTCATCATCTGAGCACACCGGGTGTGAAACATGTCCGAAATCGTGCACTTACGCGAGTGCGCTGTAATGAAGTGCATAGTGCGCACTGAGCACTTCCTTCTGTAGTACACACTACCATGGGAAATTGTTGTCCTATGATACTTTAACATTTTGCAGTTAGCAGAAGTGATGGAGTAACATTTTATCACGATTCTCCAGCCCGCCAAAATCAGTTATACTGCAGAGTACATCAGTAAAATAGCTGTGTTAACATTACTTACATTAAAAGAACCAATTGCCTTTGTTTGGGCTTGCATTTCACTGTTGGCTGCCATTATTCAAACTTGTCAAAAATCCTTCCAGCACGTGGTCAAAATGCCATCCGTTTATTCTGCATAGTGTACATTGTTTGTATGCTGTGTTTTTTGGCCATCATCATTGTACCATCCAGAATTTTTGCTTGGTTGTCAGTGTGAAAGCACTATGCATTATAACATAGTGCTTGAAGTGTGCATGTGAGCGATTACAGAAACACCCATTATCTAAACGAAACTAAGACCAGCGTGATTAGTATCATAATAAAATCTAAATCCAAATACTTAAAGAGGACAGTCTCTAGCGGCCGCTGACAGGACATGACAGTGATTTGTATTTCACTTGAGTATAATTGAAATATTTTGTCTTTTATTTCCAAGAAGAAAAAAAAACTCACCTTACAGGGTTCTCAAACCTGTCCAGGAAGGGCCGCTGTTTTCATTCCAACCAAGCAGGAGCAGCTAACTCAGTTAGCTGGATTTGATTGTTGTGGATTTGTCCTGATCTTGGATTGTTTCATTCTTCGATGCACATCTCGGACTTGCTGTCATAGCAACATGTCCGTAATCTTAAACCTGCTCGGGTGCAGGTTTGTTTCATGTAAACAGGATTTAGGCTGCGCTCCTGGCGGGTTATGATTGATTGAAATGGTGAGGTCACATCTGATTGGTTAAAGAGCACGAGTGACGTGGACTGACTCAAAGTATCTTGCATATATATATACATATACACATGCGTTGACTTGATTAAAATTAATGAAAGGCTTTGTATTTAATTAATCTTGATTAATGTCATTTAATCGCAGAGGAAATTTTGCCCCACTTTAAAAGGGTTTTAGTGAGTGACAGAATCAAACAGTGGACATGGTAAACTCAAGCTCTCTTATATTCTGCAAAAATAAAATAAATGAAACTGCATTTCAATTCAAAACAGAAACACAAACATGATATACCTGCCTAAAATTGGGCAGATTTAAAAATAAAGTGCTAGTTTAAATACTTTTTTTCTTTTAAATAAATTTTCAAAATGGTATTGTCTTTAAATGGAGAAAACCCACACAGTCACAGAGAGAACATGCAAGCTCCACAAAGAGGAATTCTGCTCAAACCGGGGATCGGTTTCTCCACAAGAGGTAACAGCGCTAACTCCTGTTTCATTATATATTTCTTGTTTGGCTTTCCATAATATATATATATACTTTTTGCCAGCCTTTTCTTGGCTTTTGCAGTATTTGCTGCATTTCCTGGCATCTTTATTTAAGTT
>JBBKCR010000122.1:20409679-20420118 GCA_037577295.1 Ladigesia roloffi | reverse complement strand
TTAAGTCTTTCATCACCACTCAAATAACCTCACAGACACTTCATGCAGGTCAAGCCAAAAGGATTGTGTAGGTGTCATGTAGACTTACAAATGTTGCGCTTAAGTACAGTGTTGCCATCAGAAAAAGCATTCAATAAAGCCATCTAAGCACAATATGAGTGATTTAACAATGTTAAAATTCCCTTGAGGATAGAGCAGATCCCCTCACTCTCTATAAATCCAACAGATGAAGTAAAGAAATACTGCTTAAATATGCAAGGGGAAACCTTTGAAGCTTCATCCACTATTTAATCAGTTAATATTTAAAGCAGGGATGTTCTTTTTAAAGCCCTTGAGAAGCACAGTGGACCGGTAAAAAAGAGTGTGTTTAACCATTATAGACAAAACTCTGCCCAAATGCAAATACTTTGCAAGCTGTCTGCCTGATCATTTGTATTCAGAGGCCACGGCAGTCTGTAGTGGGGATGAGCATGATGATAAATACAGCAACATTTTGTCGAGGCAGACCTCAAGGGAACGCCGATCATCATCTTGTTTTTTTTATTGGACTTTTGCTCAAGCACCTTCCTCTTCCTCTGTCTATAGCCTTGCGTGCATATTTTACAGATAAAGCACATTTGAGCGTAATCGGACCTTTTTTGGCTGGGAGATGTGTCAACAAACAGATTTGAAAGCTCAGTCCAGCTGTTTCTGCACGAGAAATGCTACTAAACAGCTGGACACATGTACTACCATTTCCTTTTCTCCTCCTACTGCATCCCATCTCAACATCAATGCTAATTTTTCCATCCCCATTAATACATACATCTGGGGATTGATTGAAGCTGCAACCAATATCAGACCCCTCTGGTGCCGCTAGCATTTATTCCTTGTTTCCGTCTCTTTGATATAAATGTTTTGAACAATGGGGGGAATTTCTTTCCGCATTGCTGCTCACTTTAGCTATCGATCCGCAGCTGTACATTAGCAGTGGCCTCCTGGCTAGCCGAAGTAAACCCCTACTGTTCTAGGCTTGTCTTGACAACACCAGACTGCTCGGGGGACATCGATAACTGTTAGCTGCCTCTGTGATATTCCACCAGGGATGCTGAGGCAAAGGGGGACCTTGTGGCCCCAATCCTGCTTTACAGCCCAGGCTAACAGTGCAGTAATGAACACTCTCTCCCCAATACGACCCCCACACGCCTGATGCACACGATGCCACTGACCCAGTGCACATGCATAATGCTGTTGCATTACATTAAGGGAGACACAGCTGTGTTGTCTCTGAACCCCCAGAATCAAAGTGAAAGGCCCAATATGCACATGCATGGGAGGGCTGAGGTTCTTGTTGTTACCTGACAAAAATCATGAAATTAAGCTTTCACGGTTTAAAGAATTTAAAAGATGCTTAATTAGCTATGGCTATGTGAACACTTCATATTTATTGGTCCATCGTAAATCAATAGGTTGGACAAAAAATGAATTTATTCAGTTTTGAAACTCTTTGACACTGCAAAAACAGTTTAACCTCCAAAACAGGTTTGGGGTCTGGAGATTTCAAAACATTTGCACTGGAGCCATAAGGCTAATGTAGCTAACCACCAAAATATGAAAAAATGGTTTAGACACCATTCAGGCCTCTGGATTGCAGTTCCAAATGTTCTTAGCTATGAAGTGTACTTGAGTCCAGTATATAGACAGCAGTATAACTTGTAGCCTCATACCTATTTAAGAACACTTCACAATGTGGTATAGTTTGAGGAAAGTGTGACATTTTAGCTCTACGGACAATGCTAATGAATATAAGCAATTATTCTTCTGTTTATTCACTACACAATCCTTGCAGCACCAGTGCAAGCAAACTTCAGATATCTTGTCTGATAAACTAAATCTAAATCAGAGAAAAAAATGTATATTTGATTACTCCCTTAGACACTGCTTTCAGAACAAGGATGCCCTCGAAATAAAATAAGGAGAGTTCCAACCCAAGGTCATTGTGTATATTCATGTCAAACATCAAAGACCAACATATTAAATAGAAATGCTTGTAACAGCAATTCCTTTAGGAGAGAAAAGGAAAACACCATGAAATTGCTAAAACAAAGCCAATGCCATGACCTTCAAGCAATCAGAATATTAAACTGGCTAAGCACTGTACTGGTTTCCCTTTTGATAGTACAATCAGGAAAATGTATGTGTACCTCCTTCACACAGACAAACGGTTTTAGCAAAAATATGGATATACAGATCAAATAAGCAATAAACTGAATGGCAATGCAAGATGAGCATTCGTTTTAAAAATGAACATAACAGAAAGCTTAAACATCAGTGATACACAGGACACAGCAAGTTCAGGTATATCAACAGGCTTGAGCAGTGTTTGGATGTTTATCCACTCTAAAATGGAGTGTCCCCCACCACTAGAACATAAAAGAACCAACCAGGCCAAGGGCAGGTTGGCCTGGTTGGTTCATAGCAATCTTCCCAGCAAGAGAACAATTCTCCTGCAGCCCTCTAGAACAATACAAACAAGGGCCTGTTCAAAATGGCTGTTGTCACTTTTGGCGAGATCTATTTTAGGTTTTTTTTTCCCTACAAAGAAGTAATGGGGTAAAATGAAAGCTTCCTGACAGAATGCACACAGAGCCCAAAGTGCCGTCAGATGGGACCGTTGAAAGTAATGATAACCGTGCTGCCTAAAAGAAGGCAGAGAGGGCTTTTTGCTGCAGTTGGCCTGAAATCAGGTCAGCTGAAAATGTGACATTTTGCGGTCACATGATATTTGGTACATAAATATTTTTATACATGGAGCCATTTGGCCTTGTAGAGCGCACAAACAAGCAATAAAGCATCAGCAAGTTCTTCACAAAACAGGGCCTAACCAAAACAAATTCACACAAAAATAGAAAAAGGAGAAAAAAGAAAAAGAGGTAAAGTGACAATGATAAGGCGGACACAGTCACTGCACATTCATTCAAAGAGCCACAACATTTTCAAATTCAAATCCTTGCAGTCTTCAGCAATGTTTAAGCAAAAATACATTTAGAAATAGCTTTCTCAAAATATATTTCCATCCACTGGGCTTTCTATCCTTGAAAGAAAAAACATTTAAAAAAACAGTCAGATGCTTGAAATTAGCTGATTTACAGTCAGACGGGAAAAAACAGGCTTTGCAAAATGTAAAATTTTATTTTTCAAAAATGTAAGCAACAGATTACACAGTTAACTTTCAGCAAATGCAATCCTAACTTAAACAGTACTCACGTCCGGGACTTCAAAATGAAAGACTCACAAACTTACACACTATCTACTTATAATATACAAAAAAATACATAATAAATATTAAAATGGCCACAAGAGAAAAAAGTAAGTTAATCAAAACAATCAGTAGAGAGCAAATGTCGGGAAAGTAGAAACAAGACGCTGTGCCTTAAATACAATGTTTTTTTTGTTGTTTTTCTGTTTTTGTTGTTTTTTTTTTACAAATTGTGCAAGAATTTATACTAAGGCTCTGGTCTTGATGATGTGACAGCTGTCCAGCTTACACACACACACATACTCTCTCTCTCTCTCACACACACATACACACACACTCTCTCTGCTCCCTGCATTCTGCGCACTCAGTGGGGTGTAGGTGTGTAGCAAACTGTTGCAGGATAAGAAATGGGGCGTCTGGTGCAAAGCCAGTGGTGATGCTCATGAAAGTGGATATGCATTTAAAATGAACATGCACTTCATATTAATGTGGAAACACTCCCGAAATGCCTGGAGACATTTTAGAGGAGCAAATCTGAAAATCAGACCCCCCAAAAAGAGAAAGAAATAAAAAAATCAACATTGTAACCATTAAGGCAAGAACATTTGGAGTGTTTTTTGGAACAATACTGTAACAATATGTCAGTGTTTAGGTACATGGATATGAAACATTGAACTGGTTCTCCACTGTCATTTTAGCACAAGGTTCTCAAGAGCAACTTTTAAAATCCAAACATTAAGACTGTTAGAAACTGAGATAAGAAAAGAACATTGCCAGACACGGACATACTGCATGGATCATAAAACTACAGGAAATAATTTAAGCTGCAATTGGAAAACCACACATCAGTATCCATTTAATCCCGACCCCTCCCCACCCTTCCCCGGAAAATTGAAAAAAAGGAAAGATATCACTTACATTTAAACCAATTTTATCCTCTTGTGAAGGTGTATTCCAACAGAGTTTGTCACCTCACATGTTTTGTTTACTTACAGTGAATGAGAAGTCTGTTGCAAACGAAAGCATTCATATTTCAGTTTGGGAGAAAAAAACGAGACATCCTTGCAATGCAACTCAGCAGAAAAAAGCATCTTTATAACTTCTTTATAACTTAGTGCAACTTTTAAACGCAAAACCATTCCAGTGATTCCGAGAAGGAATTCATATTTGTTTTCTGTCATGTACACCTTGAGTCTTCAACATATCCAAAGCAAAAAGGTCAGTCTAATCTTAACATCACATTTCTTTCCTTCTTTCTTTTTCTTTCTTTCTTTTTTTTCCTTTTTTTTGCTTATCTGCTTTAAAATGGCCTTCCACCGCAGTTGTTTACTAGAACATAAACACAGGAGGGGTCCTCCGCTCCCTGATTATTTTTATTCCCTTTGAGCTTCACGTCTGACGCTCGTTCACATCAAGAGGTGTGTATGATTGACAGTTCCACGTCAGGCCATTGGGGTGGGGGCTGGGGTGAGTAGGGAGTGGGGTTATAGTGAAGGAGAGAGAGGGAGAGCTATACAGGATATAACAGGACGTATCCCTGACCATTCAGGGGAGGCAAAAAAAACCCAAGACCAAAAAACCAAGCCTTCATATAACACAGTAGGGTTCCCTAGGTAACCTAGATTTTCTGCAGTAGAGGAGCGTGGTGCTGAAGCATCGTCTGAGCTCCCGGTTGGAGAAAATGCAGATGAAGGGGTTGACTCCCGCCTGAGCAAAGCTCATCCACACGGCTGCGGTGAGGTAGCCTCCAGGCACCACAGGTCCCCTGGCGAACACCCTCCAGTAGCAGGCCACCAGGTAGGGCCCCCACAGGCTTAAGAAGAAGAATGTCATGATGTAGAACATCCTGCTTATCCTCTTTTCAGTCTTGAACTCGTCCAGCACCAGCAGACGCCTGCGGCCTGCCGCATTGCTGTTCTGCCGGATCCCCAGCAGGGTGGGAGGTGTGGGGCCTCGGCCGAAGCCAGCTAGCCAATTAGCCGCGGCCTGGCCACTGGCCCCCGGACCGTGGAAGGTCCAGTTCTGGCTGACGGCCGGCACAAACTGGACAGGTTTCATCTTCCGGCGGTCGTGAACGAAAAAGATGAGCTTGAGGTAGACAAGCTGGGTGGCCAGGAGGATGAGGGCGAGGAGCAGCATGAAACCTAACGAGTCGTTGGCACGGAAGGAGCGGTGCTGGAAGGTACACTGGTCCTCCTCGCGAATAAACGAGTAGGTGCCCACGTCCAGCACTGGTGGAAAAGCCATGGCCACGGACAACGTCCAAACCATACAGATGACAGCCAGGCAGGTCCAGAATGTCAACCTCTTTGTGTAGAAGCGATGGTGGGCGATTGCCAGGTAGCGTGTCACGCTGATGCAGAACAGCATGAAGGCCGTGTGGAAACAAGAGAGCACACCCAAGAAGGCAATCACTTTGCAGGTGAGCGTGCCGTACGTCCAGGCGGAGCCATTCTTTACCGAGGTGAACACAAAGGGGAAGCAGATGGCAGAGCGCAGGATGTCCGAGGCGCACAGGTCTAGCAGAAAGTAGTAGGGCGCGCGGTGCAGGCTCTTGTCTTTGACCAGCAGGATGGAAATCAAGAGGTTTCCGACCACTCCAACGCCAATGATGAAACCCAGGGAGGTTAGTTTAAGGAACGTGGCAAGCGGAGAGAGATTCTGCAAGATGTTGTGGTCCCCTGCATGGCTATAGTTCGCCATAGATGGAGGAGGGATCATATAGATGATTAAAGCTTCAGCCAAGTATCATGATCTGGATGCGAGGGGGAGCGATAGATCCATTTGGTGTGCTTTGAAGCAGATTCCAGCCTTGTTATCTGCCTCTCTTCTAAGGCATCCTTTGTTCCTTTGTCTCATCACACCTAAAAAAAATCCCTGAAAAACACGATCCACCCATCAGGATTTTGCGAGCAGAGAAATAAACAGGCTGTTTTTCATTGCATTGCACACTCTACATCAGGCTTGGAGCCATTGCATAAGAAGCACTCATTTTACTGCTTTTGTCATTTTATTTCCCCATTACCTATTTGAACATCACATTAGAGGTGCAACGGTATGCAGGCGGTGCAGAGCCTGTTTCCACTCACACAGTTGGTTTATTCAATTCGACATGACAGACATTAATCCTGACGGTACCACCGTTATAAACATATAGCAACACGCACAATAAAGGCTCGTTCGACAACAAGACTTCTCATCATCAAGCTGTGATGGAGAAGAATGATTTTAGCTCGAGGTTTCGAAGCGTCTGCAGCGTGCAAGGAGTGAAACATTTATAGAAATGCAGCAGGAAATCTGAGAAGCACACCTAGAGGATCTGCAGGACTGATTCGGTGGGCTCTTGATTAACAGAGACCATCTCAGCCTGTGGGTTTTTGTAGAAAAAAGAGCTGAAAGCGAAGCGAGCGTCCATGTTAGCTGACTGAGAGAAAAGAAGCCAAACACAGAGGCAGCATCCCTTATGAAAGCCTTCATGGAAATGGAGAACTATATTCGACCCTTTTCTCGCTCCAGATCATTTTAAAAAATCCCAATACACCGTTCAATTTTGCATAAACGACATATACATATCAATGCATATAAGCAATTTTACGCATTTATATTTTGACGCGTGCGGATGTCAACCTGCCACATTCGACGACAATACAAAAAGAAAGCACCCAGCCCGAATGGACTAGCTTCATCTGCCCTAAGACGAACAAAATACTATTCCAGTTTCTGAACGAGCTGTCGTGTCGCACCGTTATTTCCCAAATCCTCGCCGTGCGCCTCCTGAATTTGTGAGCCATATTGAAGGCGTAGTCCAGCTGGGCTATTCGGACAATGAAACTGCACCTTATCTTTAACAGTTTTATCCTGTTTTTGTTTTTACTTTTTGTCGTTTTACCTCTCCCGAGTGCCTGTGGGTCGAGTCCGACCGAGCCATCCTCAGCCCGAGCGTCCGCCTTTAGGAAAACCGACCGCAATCCAGGCTGCGCGCAAAACTGCACACACAATAGCGAGCGTATTAATTAGAAAGCATACCTGTTGATATTGCCCTTTGTCTCCCTGGAGGTTATTTACATGGTAGGAGTCGTTTTGCCGTTAAAAAAGCTCGGTTTCGTGTTGCCTGCCCCCTTTTCCCCCACTGTGAATATACAGTAAAAGGCGCAGACGGAGCATGCGCACTGGCGCTGTTTGTGATCTGGCCGCGTCTCGTCTCTTGTTGCAGCAGCAGCAGCAGCAGCACCACCGTCCTCTCCCTCGGCAACATCTGCACAATGGGGGCAGCATCACTGCTTTTCACCCCCTCCTTACTTTACAGCCACCGTTCTCTACATCTCTGGCCTATTTAACACGATCCAGTGACCGACTGAAGAATGAGTTACCCCCCCTATTGATCTACACCCAGCCCGAGCATTTTTTTTTTGCAAAGCTCTTACAGGCAGCAAGCTGGAAATCAGCAGATTTACCATTGTGCTTCATGGACATCGGGGTGAAGCGTGAATAAGCCGGGGTTCACCTCAGGATAAGCTCAATCGGCATGCATAATTAAATGAAACCTCACCCTCCCTGCAGATATAAACCTCACCAGATATATATGCTGGAATAATTAGCCTGCATCATAAGGCCCACCCCCTTTCAGGCATTATTTGTTTTGAAATTATTAAGTTCATGTGTAGATTTATTTTTTTGTTTGTTTTGGCAAGGTGTTTTCACATAACATACATACCAGTGCAAAAATCACATGACAGAATCACAGCTGGCCTATATTTAAGCAAAGTTTATTCAGTAAATGAAGCAGGAACCAATAACTGATCTTGGAACAGCTCAAGCACAGCTCACTCCACAGAGATCACAAGGTTTAAGTGCAAACAGCATGGGGCATCAGGCTTTTCAGTGCTTCAAAGAGAGAGAAAGAAAGACAAGTTTTGGAATAATAAACAGTGTAGGTGCCACAAGGAACAGTACAGTTGTGTCAAACATGTCAGATGATGAAGACCCTTTATGAAAGTCCAGCATCCATGTTATGCAGGTGTGCTTACTCAGGTCAGGTCATGGTGACATGTTGGCATCAGAAACTGCACACACAAGAGCCAGAGTTTCTAGTGCCTATCGCAGTTAACCTCAGCATGGTCCCCCTCACAGTCTTGGCCCCCTTCTTTCAGGGAGAAATGTTCCTCAGGAAATATTAGGAGACAAGAGGCAGCAATGTCCAAGCCAAAGGGTGGGGGAGAGAGAGGACCGATTTTGGAATCATAAATTGTGTTGGTGCCACAAGTTCACTCAATCATATGTCAGGTGATGAAGACCCTTTATGAAAGCCCAACGTTTTTCAGTCTGTTGCCATGTGTGCTCCCATGTTACACTAAGGTCTGACCAATGTGGCATGGTAGAATGGCGTACACACACACACACACACGAACCAGTGTTTCTAAGCCCAGCCTAAACATTTAACCACAGCAGGACCACTTCTCACAGTCTTTACTCCCTGATTTATGGGGAAAATGGGGCATGTTAGGAGGCGAAAAGCAGCCATGTCCAGGCCTGAGGGTGGAGGCAAAAAAGGGACTGAAATCATAACCAACGTAGGTGCCAGAAATAACAGTACACTTTTTAAAATTGTAGGTAAGATGATGAAGACCCTTTATGAAAGTCCAGCTGTGTTTCCATGCTATGCTCAGGTCAGGCCACGATGACATGTGGTAGAATCAGTGTTCCGGGAATGGGGCGAGCGCTCACGCGCACACACACACACACACACTCCTACATACACATACACAAACATACATTTGCATACAAACACAGGACCCACGTGAGCCTAAATCCTTTACCCACAGCAGGGTCCTCTCTCACAGTCTTGCCCCCTGCTCTCAGGGGGGCATGCTCCTCGGGACATTTTAGGAGGTGAGAAGAAGCCGTGTCGAGGCCTGAGGGCGGGGGGAGCAAAACTTCTCAAAACTGCCCGTTCCTCCTTCTGGCGTACCAGCCAAGGCAGGCGCAAAAGCCCACCACCGTGACGGTCATGCCCAGGAGAAGAGCCACCGCGTCGCCCCCGTCAAACGCCTCCGCGGGACAGACGAGAAAGATAAAGAGGAGGCAGAGTACCACCAGGCGACTCTGAGACCTCCACCAGGACTCCATGTTGATCATGCTGCTAGATGCTGACGAGAACGTCACATGACCTGCCCGCGCTTCCCTATTCCACGGTAACCAATCACATCAGCGCTACGTCGCCAAGTCCCGCCGCTTCTCCCTATCTGCACCGTGATTGGATAGAAAAATGAGACTAACATCATCATTTGTATATTTTCTGTGAGTTTTTTTTTTCTACTTTAAGCTAATGTCGGGTTACTGGATAGAAAATGGAACTTGTACAGAATGTCAACAAAAAGTACAGAATGTCAACAAAAAGTATTTGAATATCAATAATGTTATCCATTATGTTCCATCTTAAGCCATAGAGATGATTAAGTATGAAAAAATTTTCAATATAGACCATTAGGCTAATTCCTTCAGGAGGTTTAGTCAAGTTAAAAGGACATTCCACTGGTGGAAGATTATCAGCCATCTTAATAAAATGATAGCGATGTTGTTGTTTAGTTGATAAACAGCCTGTAACCATGGTGGCTGTATATTAAGTATGCATGACTGCCAAGTTAAAATTCCATGCACTGAATGTAAACGAATGGGGCATTAATAAAGGGACAAAAATGCAGTAAGCAACAAAGCAGAATATGTGCACTAAACCCTTATCAAAAAATCCTATAAGATTCTGATTGGAATAGTCCTATAGGATTTCTATCATATTTTGAAACAAAAATCCTATAGGAATCCTATTGGATTTTTTAATTGATATTGAATCGTTATTCTTACAGGGATCCTATTGGAATCCTATTGGATTTTTATTCCTATAGGATTTCTATTCCTATAGGACTTATTCCTATAAGATTTATTTCTATTGGATTTTTATTCCTATAAGATTTCTATTCCTATAGGACTTATTCCTATAGGATTTATTTCTATTGGATTTTAAATTCAGAAAATCCTAATGGATTTTAAGTGCATGGTTCCCACAGACAAATGTACAATGCAATGCACAGGTAATTGTAAATACATTTTATTATAAATCAATGATAAAATGTGTGTGTGTGTGTGTGTGTGTGTGTGTGTGTGTGTGTGTGTGTGTGTGTACGTGTATGTGTGTATGTGTGTATGT
>JBBKCR010000122.1:20390416-20401291 GCA_037577295.1 Ladigesia roloffi | reverse complement strand
CAGATACAGATAATTCATCTGGTTAACAGATACAGATACAGATACAGATAATGCTGTACTCGCTCATCCCTAGTAACCATTACAGATAACTATCTGAGTCTGCCATTATCACATAACTTCCTGAGTCCGCCTTGTTTCTATCAGCATCATGGTGAACAATTCGAACTCTGCAAGAATCTTTTGAGCAATTCCCAGCAATCTGTATGACTTGACACTTTTCAAAGGTAAACCAGATCCATGCTGTCCCTACTGTACTGTGTGAGTTTTTTGCTAGGTTCAGAAGTTGTAGCACAATTATTTGGTCCATACCTTCTCACTTGTTTAAATACTTTTTAAAAATTATTTATGTTTGTGTGGACAAAAACAAAAGCTACAGCCTATTTCTATGTCTGTCCGTTATCATGACAACATTTTTTGACCAATCAAAAATCAGTGGTGCACTCAGCATGCCTGTGGCCCACTTTTGGCTCTGCCATCTAGCAGAGCCATGACACCATGGTTCAGGTATGTATCGCTATATTTGTTATGGAAACATTTTGGTCAAAGTATGGCACAGTTCCCTGTGTCAGTGTTAAAGCACCACTACTCATGTAATATCCTCATGTAATATGCAGTTGTTGGAATTCCCATTTTATACATAAGAAATGAGAAGGAGAAGGCATCTTGGTGCACTGGGCTAAACGGCATGCAGACTGGCTGCAGAGCTTCAGGCAGAGAGGCATGAACGAGGCATCTTGGGTGAAGCACAGAGGATTCCTCTTGCTGCCAGTGGAGGAAATGACACTGCATCACGGCCCCTCTCGCTGCTTTAAATGTCATCATTGTGCGTGACGGGTGCAATCATGCACTCTGTCTGTGTCTCGCGCTCTGCCGTGATTCTCTCAGCAGTCAGGCAGACGGCGCGCTGCCCTCCTTATCTGGAAATTTAATCTAATGTCAGAATCGCTTTACATGGGGATAATCCTGCTTATGTCCAAATACCATATTTTTGGCGTTTTAAGCAGCGTGAGCTATACACTCTCCATCACCACCACCACCCATCCCTGTGCACCCCACCACCACTGTGTCTTGAAAGAGCAAAAAATAGCAGCCTGATGAGGGAGCAGGAGATGAAAGACCAGCCTGCCTGATGTTGAGAGCTCAGCGGAATCCCTAGAATACTCCTTTCTCCAAATGTGTTTTGGAGGCTGGCTGGGGAACAGTTTGTGTTTGTGTGTGTGTGTGTGTGTGGGGGGGTGGACTCATTGTCGTAGGGGTCGCTATACTGAAGGGAAATTAGATTGAGGAGGCATTCGAGGAGAATGGCACTGCAAGACAGATGCCCAAAAGTGTGCCACGGATGCTAGCTGGCTTGTGTCCCCTTTCTGTTTTCTTTTTTCTTCTTTTTTTCAAGTAGTTGCTCTTCCTCATGGTTGCATCTGAGCTAAAAGCATGTCAGTCCGCCTGAGGCCCGTCCTCCCTCCTTCTGTCTTTCGCCACTCTCTCTCTCACTCTCTTTCATTCTTTCTGCCTCTCAGTCTCTCTCTCTCTTTTTCTCTCTCTCATTCTCTGTCTCTCTTCATCTCTCTATTTGAGTTTCTCATCCTTTCTTTCCCTCTCTATCAGTCTCTCTTACTATCAGCCTCTCTCTCTCTCTAATAGTCTCTTTCTCCCCTAAAAAAATGCCTCTCTCTCACTCTCTCTCTCTCTCTCTCTCTCTCTCTCTTTCTCTCTCTCCCTAAAAGCCTACACAGACTCTCTAGTGACCTCCCTCACAGATGTTTGCATCATCTAATCCTTTACACTGCCATACACACGTCGTGGTCATGTTAGAAAAAAACAGGTGTTGCGCGTTTTGATTGATTCAAATGCTGCTGTACTGTAGGTGCTAAAACGATAAAAAAGGTGACGTTTCATGAAACTGTTTGTGTGTCATTGTGTGTGTGTATGTTTGCATGTATTTATCTCTTTTTGAGGACTGAATTGCATCACACTACTAGGAATACTGGGCCAAATGTCCCCACAACGTTAGGAAGCATGGAACATGTTGCAGGTCCTTACAGGGAAATGTGCTATTTTAACAACAATGTCATCTTTTTAGGAAAAAAAAACTAGCGTGGGTCACTGAGGTTAAGGAAGGGGGTAGGTGTAGGTATAGGTGTAGTATTGTTGTGTTACAGTATCACATTCTCTATATGGACAAAAATATTGGGACACTTGATAATTACACCAACTGGGGCATGCAATAATATTGCATTCAAACACAAAGACTTTGGAGTTGTTCCTTCCTTTTGCAACCATTCCAGATCCACTCTTCTTGGAAAGTTTCTGTGGGAATTCATTCATACACTCTGTAGAGCATTTCAGACTAGGGATGAGCGAGTACAGCATTATCTATATCTGTATCTGTATCTATTAACCAGATGAATTATCTGTATCTGTATCTGTACTCGAACCGGGCGGGGCCTATCCAGGAAGTGGGCGGGGTTTAACCAGGAGGTGGGCGGGTTGTCTTGAAGTGGGCGGGGCTTAAACATGTATGTTATTTTTAGCATGCAATTGATATGTATTCATCAAAAATTGATGATGCAATTATATTTATTGCTGATTGGGAAATTATTTACATGACAGCATCAGCAGGCTTGAAAAACGAAACTAACGCCCCGGACTACTTAAAGCACTACACGCGCACTAACAGACGCCACAGAACGCAGACACAGTCAGCTACCCAATGAGAATTTTTATTCAATCCAAGCACAGATATTGACTCGTATTACTCGTATGATACGTCAAAAGTGCTTTATCCGTACTGGATTCTCATTTCAGCCGAGTATCCGGCTCATCCCTAGTTCAGACACTGTTGTTGGACGAGAATGTCTGGCTCGCAATCTCCATTTCAGTTCACCCAAAGATGTTAAAATGGGGTTGAGGTAAGGACTCAGCCATGTCTTTATGGATTTTGCTTTGTGCACTGGGGGCACAGTCATGCTGGAATAGAAATGGTCTTTCCCCAAACTCAGAAGCATGGTGTTATTCAAAATATTTTGGTATGCTGATAGATATGCACCTCACTGGATGTAAGACACCTACACTAAACTCACATATAGTGTAAGTAATACGTCCCCACAAGTATAGTATCACCAATGTTCCCATGCTGGCGTGTGTGTTTTCCTGCCTAGAGAAGTGGTGTGGGTTAGAGAGAGGGTAACATTTCAATGCTTTCGCTGTTTCCATGGCGACTGAGACTTCAGCCTCGCTCTGCCCTCGCCTCGAGTTCACTGAGGAGATGAACAGATGAAGAGAGAAGAAGGTATGTTAGCTGACAAATAATCGGCCTAGAATGCTATTACTTCATGCAAAGCCCCGTTTCTACATTTCAGATGCAGAATGCAGAAAAGCTACATTCTCCAGACATGACTACATCTTTTGCCCTTTTTTTATTTTTCCTTCTCTTTGCGATATAGGAATGCATCCTGATGACAAATGCTCAATAAATAAATAAGAAATACTCTTCAAGACACACAGAGATGAGGAGTGCTTAGCCAGGAGAGCTGATGTGTGTCTATTCTAAGCTCAAGGACTGAAATGGACCCTGAATTCTAAACAAAATCATGCAATCATTCTCTCTCTCTCTGTCTCTCTTTCTCACTCTCTCCGTATCACTCACTCACTCTCTCTTTCTCTCTCTATGTCTCTCTTCCTTTCTTTCTCCATGTTTCTCTCCCTCTCCCTCTCTCTCTCTCTCTCTCTCTCTCTCGTGCATCATGTCCAATTGCGCAGTAAACAGCCTATTAAGTGACCTATTTATCCATGGCCAATTCTGCTGGCTCACTCGCAGCAATTACTTTGGCTGGATGTCTGATGTGGAGCGCCTCAGAACGCTTGGCTTTCAAATAGATGATTCTGCAAGAAAGCCCTCTCCCCAGGCCTCGGTTCACCCCACCCCAAGATGAGGATGCACACTCTATTGTTATAACAAGATTGCAGGGAGGTTAGAGAGAGGGGCATTGACTGCTGTCCAGGACATGGCGAAGGTGTAAGTGTTCTGAGATTTTGTCTAAAAGTGTCTGATTTTTTGACCCATGTCTGATTACACAATCACTTGACTGCTGGAGGCTTCTCAATGCGAATGTAAGGACTGTCCTACTACTTGTGTAGAGACCTGGGCCAAAAGAAGGCCCATATCATTATGTCATGCTATTTTTGAGAAGGTTATGACTAGGTATGCACTGAAAGGATTTTTTTGGGCTGAAATCGAAAATGGGCAAACACCCTGGCCGAAAACCGAAACTGAAAAGTGAACAAAATAATAATAATTATTATTAAATAATAATAAGATATTTATTTAGCATTCATGTTATTTGATATTGGTCCCGTTAGCCCCACTCATTAACCTCATAACATAAAAGCAAGAAAGCTGAAATAATATACATTTAAATATCTTCCCTCATAGAACTAGTGAATGCAATTTTAATATTCAGAGTGAAGTGCTTGATATTCTCTGTAGGCTTACAACAAAACAAAGGCTGGAATATATTAACTTTAATCACTGAAAAACTTTCGTTCTTATAAAAAAAAAACACAGACAAAACATGATATTTCAGAGCACATAGTGTAAACAGCACAAACTTCTACCTCTGCATTTAAACCCGTCCATCAAGCTAGATTCAAACCTGTGATATTTTGATCATAGTGCGAACGCCCTAACCGCTAGACCACCAATGGCGGTAGGAGAGACGAGGTGATTGGGAGGTTTTATTTTATCTCCTAAATTAACCCCGACATTGAGACAAACGGTTTCCCGAGTGTTTTCCTTAGAAATATAGAAATGTGCCATATGTGTCATGATTGCGTCATCACAGTTTCGGACCGATATATAAATAAAATTTGATATATAAATAAAAATAATAAATTTGACCGAATTTTCGGTGCACCTCTAGTTATGACCTTTTTCAGCCAAAATGCATATAGGATAACATATTACTCAAAGTAGCACTCATACTCACAACTATTGCATGTTTATCATCATTACACATGAAAAGTGTGCAATCTCACGTCCAAGAAGTGTCATTTTATTTCATGCATTTAAAGACGTGAGAATGAATGTTTTTATGGTGAAATCTATAAAAAAAGTGTAAATAAATATTTGGACAGTACACGTTAACAGCAATAGGAACATTATGCTGTGAACACATGCAACAGTACCACAACTGATGAATGTCTGCCAAATTCCTGCACCTGTATCTCCAGACATGACTACTCTGCAAACATGAGATACTACCTGCACATCTGGCAGACAGCTAGGGATGTCAACTTTCCCAAATGAGGGACAATGTCTTGCAGGTGTGCACATACAGAAGCTGACCAACAATAGGAAATCACAAGGTTTCAAACCAATCTTTTCTTTTCAGAGCAGGTTCACCGCACATTTTGACCACACAGTCTATAATTTTGTCACCACTCACCACTAGTGGCAAGTGCACACACGCACATCAACAACCGTGTCTTATAGCAAGGTTTGCATGAGTTTTGTCATGATAGAGTAGACTTTTATTGGCCAGTGAGACTGTGATTGGAATACGGGACTAGAGCTGCCCTTGAAGGGACAAATCAGAATCACCCATATTTTGGCCATTTTGACCATTTCATAGTAAAACCAACCATTTAATTGAGCAGGAATATAAGATAATTTGGTTTGCCAAAAATACAGTTTGCCAAATTTGGTTTGCCAAAAAAATGGACACAGTTAGTTCCAAAGTTTTCTTCTTTAGTTTTGCAGTCAAACATTTTGGGTGCCTTTGACTTTCTTTTCATTTTGACCACATTAGCCTCCAGAAGCAGACTTAAGCCTTAAGGTGTCACGTGTCACGATTACATAACTTTTTTTATTTCATAGAAAGATTGTAGTTCAGTCACAGAATAATATAGCTCCAATAAATGATTTTTTTTTTGTAAAAAAAAGTACTGAATTCAAGGAGTTCAGTGTATGAGGACTGCCCTGTACAATATAACTCCATCAGAATGTTGCATTGGCTATGTCAGCTTGTAGTGCTTTTTTGTCCAGTGACAATGCAGTGGTCTCTCTGAATTGCTTGCAGTATCAGAATGCAGCCATGCATTATCTAAAGCCATGAGAGCTGCACTTGCCTGTCTAGGACATTAATGATGCTGATGATTGTACTGCTGGTAATTACAGGCTTCAGGGAAATAGCTGCTGTGTCAAAGAAGCGAGCTACTCTCAGGCTAAAGTTCCTCCTTTCCTCCCATGGGCCTGGCAGCTAATTCATTATAAATGGTGGGTATCTCAAACAATTGCTATTATTCTGTCGAACAGCAAAGACGCCTGTATTCAATTGTGTTGCTTTTAATGAAATGTTAGAGAAGTTAGGAGTCTATAGTCAGGGAAGATGGTGAAGTGTTGGAAAACTGACAACTAAAGGGAAGGAGGAAGTTTACAATCAAATAGTTTAGTTCCTATTTAGACACTATTTAGGTGGTCTAAAGAAGAAGCATTTTTCAGAACTGACAAATGTGAGCTGTAAGTACACCAGCAAATGAAGTCATTTAAGCATATCATTTCAATGATTACATATACTTTAGTAATTTTTAAACAGTCAGTAATATCCCTGATGAATACAGCGAGTCATTATCGTCATTGTCAAGTGCCAACAATTACCCATTGAATTATCTCCCTTTGATGCACAGCTTATTATATAAGCCGTTTCACATTTTCTTCATTTATTGCATGTTTGATTCGTGGGCCAAGTTTGGTGAGAAATGCACTTGGGATGGTCTCACTGGACAAACTTCTCCTCCTGGTTAGTAATTTGAATATTTTAGGTCTTTAAAGTCCAGTAAATGGGCACATACACTCAGGTTCATAAATACTGTGACATCAACAAAGTTCTAAACTTTTTTGGCTCTGTACACCACCACATTGGATTTGATATGAAGTGAACAAGATGTGCTTTAACAGCAGACTATCTCCCACTTATTAAGGGACCAAAAGTAATGGGACAGCTTAACAATCAATAAATTAACTCTCATTTTTTAATACTTGGTTGAAAATCTTTTGCAGTTAATTATAGCCTGAAGTCTGGAGTGCATAGATATCATCAGGCACTGGGTTACATCACTGGTGATGCTCTGCCACCCTTTAATGCAACGGATTACAGTTCCTGCTTGTTATTGGGGCATTTTCCCTTCAGTTTTACATTCAGCAAGTGAAATGCATGCTCAAACGGATTCAGGTCAGGTGACTGACATGCCATTGCACAACAGTCCGCTTCTTTGCCTTAAAAATCTCTTTGTTTGTGTCCACCGTATGCTTTGTGTCATTGTCCATCTGCACTGTGAGGCACTGTCCGATGGGTTCTGAAGTTTTTGGCTTAATATGAGCAGTTAATAATGCTTGAAAACTTTCGAATTCATTCTGATACTTTTGTCAGAAGTCACATCATTAATAAATACAAAGAATCCAGTTCCACTGGTTGCCATACATACCCACGCCATGACACTACCACCACCATGCTTCACCATGATGAAGTGGTATGTTTTAAGCAGTTCCTTTCCTTCTCCATACTTTTCTCTTTCAATCACTCTGGTACAAGTTGGTTTCATCTGTCTATAGGAGGTTGTTCCAGAACTGTAAAGGCATGTTGTTTGCCAGACCTTCCTCATTTGAGGCTCACCAATGGTTGTGGTGAACCCTCTTTATTCAGTTTGTGTAGTCTTCTCATGATTGTTGACTTTGACACACATACACCTACCTCCTAGAGACTGTTCGTGATCTGGTCGATTATTGTGAAGGGGTTTTTGTTCACCAGGGAAAGAATTCTTTGGTCATCCACCACAGTTTTTCCCATGGTTTCAGGGTCTTTTGGTTTTGCTGATGTCACCGGAGCATTCTTTCTTTTTAAGAATGTTCCAAACTGTTGATTTGGCCACACTTAATGTTTCTGGAATCTCTCTCATGGGTTCGTTTTTATATTTCAGCCTAATGCTGGCTTGTTTCACTGATAGTGACAGTGCTTTGGATCTCATATTGAGAGTTGACAGCAACAGATTCCAAATGCAAATAGCACACTCGAAATGAACTCTAGACCTTTCATCTGCTCCTTGTAAATATGATAATGAGGGAATAACCCACCTGGCCATTATTGGTCCCATTATTTTTGGTCCCTTAAAAAGTGAGAGGCACATAAAATAAACTGTTGTAATTCCTACACAGTTCACCTTATTTGTATGCAAATTAAAGCTGAAAGTCTGCAGTTAAAGCACGTCTTGTTCATTTAATTTTAAATCCATTGTAGTGGTGTATGGTGCCAAAAAGATTAGAATTGTTTCGATGTCCCAGTATTCATGGACCTGACTGCATGTGTAAGTCATATTGTTCAGAGAGGAACTTGGTTTGGTCATTTCTGTATACCCTTGCTAATTTCCTTCTTCAGGCTTAAGATACTCTACCTGTGTGAACATGTGTGTAAGACACATGCTCTAGTAGCCGGCGGTGGGCCCTGATAGGGTCATTTGGATTCTGTCAGCAACATTCCAGCCTTAGCAACAAGGACCTGCCGGGGAGGGATAAGGATAAGAGGATAAAAAAGAAACAAAGCAAAAGCAGAAAATCAATAAGATAACAGGATGTCATGGTTTTGAAAACGGAGTGAGGACGGAGACTATAAAGCTTTGTCTTCATCGGTGGACCAACATCAGGATCCAGAGAGATTTCGCCACAAGGCTAGAATCTGAACAATGAGTTGCAAACAACGTCCTCTTTCCACTCTCCACCAAAACATTTCTTGAACCAAGGTCATTTTTGAAATGGCTCCGGGTTTGATCACGGGACACAAATAAAGCGATGAGTCATGGTTTTAGCACAGTAGTTTTTGGATTCTCTGATGACTCAGCCTTTTAAACAACACCCTCCTTCCACCGAAATCATTCTCTTCATTGTGCGCTCTGTCTTTTATATGACAGCAAAGGCTCCATCCCCGTCAGTCCTGCAATGCATGCGAGTGTGGAGTGAATCATCCTGAGATTAGAATGCAAAGCAGCTTTCAGTAAAACTCTGGTGATCGGAGGAGAGAAAGAGAAGGGAGGCTTTTGCTTTAAGACAGGCCAGTGACTCAGCAGCAGAGCACAGACCAGATGTTAAGGTGCAAGCATAGTCACGGCACCATCAGAGAAATGTGTAATGAGAGGAGCCCACAGTATTACTCAACCACGCATAATGGCTCAAATGTATTGCATAAAAGGAAATGTGTTTGCTTTCACACCAATCTTTAGTATTAGTGGAACTACTACAACTGGTGGCCTAACGTAAAGAGAAACCGGCATAATTCCTCAGATCAACATTGTGTTCAGTTGGAAATCAGACATCCCAGACTTGAACGAAAAGGTTTTGGGCCTTTTTTTTAACAATTGTATACAACAACAATAATAATATAGTTCAACCTCATTTAAGTTTAACCAGACCACTGTCCATATATAATTTATTTAATTCCTTGACAATCAAGACAATTTATTACGGCCTTTTTTAATTAGCACTCCTTTAATGCATTGGTGTCCTGCTAAACCAGCAATGTCTTGCTATAGTTTTATATACTTGAGTGAATTGCTTGTCAGGTAGAGATGAATTGTTACAGGAGTCTGTGCTGTCAGTTCAAAACTGAACTGAGAGAGAGGCATAGTGTTCCACTGGCACTCATCCCAAACCTGAAGTGTCATTACCCTGCAGTACAGTAAACACAGTTGCTCAAGTACAGCATGCTTTCTTCTAGGATAACTCTGACTTCTTCAGAAAATTACACATTAATTTGAATGTAGAAGTGTCCTTGACCAATTATTTCCTCCCAATCTTTCCTGGAATAAAAGGATAGGTTGTGGTTTTAGGTTATTGACTTATTGAGCTGCAGACCAGCTTAGCAGTGATGAGGCTTCTCATGCAGCCTCGAATCTCAGGCAGTCCAATAACTCCTGGATCCACCGAGTCACAACTGTGGAACAGCCCTATGTCTCAAGGGACATCTGCCAGTTCATTTTCCACAAGTCACAATCACATATGCCACACTCAGGAAATAAGTTGAAGATTCAGAGATTTATGTCTAGTTTTTAAATGGTCAGAACAAAAGCACTGAGTGTGACATACATGATGCTTTCACCATAAACTCTTTAGGAAGCACATAAAATATGGCAAATGTTGATTCATCTAATACGCAGTCCAATCCATAATATACATGATTGTTAAAGAAAAATGAGGCCCATTTCTCAGACTTTATCCATAATTCAGCATTATGCTTTCAATCAGAGTGGTTTGACGTGAAATACACTGTTCTAGAGAAACAGAACATATTTTTTGTTCATATGAACATATGATATTTTTGAAAAATTCAATGCAAACACTGCAAAAGTATTTTGAATGAACAAAAGCAATATTTTACATCAGCAAATACCTTCAAAATACTTCACTTTCAGCCCTATTCCAATTTCTACAATGTGCATGGAATGGAAATACAAAAACGAACACACTGCCAAATGCCAGAGAAAATAAACGCATGTTATTATAAGACCAAATAGCCTCCAAATTTGCTACATACAGGATTAACGCTCAAAAGGTCTAGGTTACCTGGGTGTTTTGTCTAGTAAATAAATAAAAAAGGTAGCTAATTTCGATCCTTGGTTCCTTTTGCCACAGTTTTAAAGAAATTTTTTTCTGTAGAATGAATGATTTACCTTCGGACCCAGGACAAATATTCCTGTTAGTCTAGCAGCCTTTAAAATTGCATTTCCTCCATTTCTCTGCTGGGGTCATCAAGTCTTTGAGGAAAAAAAATTAGAAAACATATATCCGCCTCCCCAGCCAATTATATATGGCAAAATGAATACCATCCTTCA
>JBBKCR010000122.1:20357139-20384043 GCA_037577295.1 Ladigesia roloffi | reverse complement strand
AGATAGATAGATAGATAGATAGATAGATAGATAGATAGCTAGATAGATAGATAGATAGATAGATAGATAGATAGATACTAGATAGATAGATACTTGCATTGTCTCAATGATAATTTTTTGTAGTTTATTTTAATACTATATACAGTACTGTATAACCCACCTTAACCTCCAAGCTTGTTACAACTTGGCTTTTGCTTATAGACCTATGGGCAGATTTCTTGAAGTTGTTGCCAAGTTGTTGCCAATCCCTCCTGGACAGAGGAACGTCTACACTGCTCCCACCCCCCGCAGGCCACACCCAAGCCTACAGCACCTGCTTGCTTTAGCGTCCCCCAGCCCAGCCTTCCCTCCTTAGAGACCATAGAAAATAGGCCCCTAATTAACACACAGATAATTAGTGTGCCAGCTCTGACTCAAGCCTCCACCACACACACGGTGATGAAGTTTTCCTCCTCGCACACACACACATTACACTCAAACACAAACACACACCTTTTCACACATACATATCCCATTCAGTTCATTTATTACTCACTGCCCCCACATCGGATCTAAATTTCCAGCCTCAGTGCTGTTGTTTGGAGTCCTCTCAGCAGAACAGTTAAGAGCTTTAGAGATCAGAGTGAGAGAAGGCTGTTATTATAGACAGAATAGCCACAGACAAGACTCTTGACTCCGTAAAGTGCCTGGTTGGCATCATTTTGTGTGTCTGTGTGGACTTTTCAAACGTTTGGAAACACTTTTCATATGATTCATTTGAGTTCATTTATGTAGAGTGCTAAAGACAACACATATGTCAGGTATTTTGGCAAGAACAGGAATTTACTATGGATATTATTATAAAGAAAAAGTATCTGTTTCTCAGCCTTCTCTCAAAATGTGTAATATAAGGCATTGTGAATATTTATTTTGTCGCTTAAATAGGAATCAGTTCTAGTCATCATTCTGGATGCATTCAAATACTTTTTTTCTAAATAATTTATTTTACCACTTTCTGCTACTTATTTAAACTTAGGTTGTACAGGACTTGTGTATTAGGATTATTAATACATTTATCTTCCACCATGTCATTGAAAACATGCTGATTCCAAACATTGGAATCTGATAGACATCATTTTTAGCCAATAAAATCAACATAAATTTACTTAAAATTACTTTTGTTCCTTTGTTTCCTTCTAAACAGAACTGTACAAAAATCTTATTAAAATTACTTTAGCACTGTACTGTATTTATAAGCAGAATATAATCAGTTATTTGGGATTTTAAAAGTTTAATCATTTTGTAATCTTATGATAAGCTCTTATGATAATCTACTCTTTATTGTGGCAAAATTGAACTGATAGATTTGAATACAAAACCAAATGATAAACCCGGCATATGAATAGAAATTGTGCACCGAACTTCTTCGAAAATACTGTATGTAGGTGTGTTGCTTGTGGAGAATATCTACTTTTTTTACGTAAAGGTAGGTTTTTTGTCCATCCATCACTGTCAGGACAAAACCTTCAGAAATCTTCAGAAAAGTCAGTGTGTAGGAGATCTTTCAGTTCAACTCAATATGAAAGAAGATATGATAAAATAAACATTTTTGTCCATTTGTAATTTTTTAATTATCACAAAGTAAAGGAAAATTTTTTTGTTTGTATGTGAAAGGTAGAAGCCTCTGTCACGTCCTCTTTTCACTATGAAGGTCTGCTTACAATGTAATTTAATCAGGTGAACTTTGCTGTAGGAGTCTCACACACCACCCTGTTATTTACTGCCACACACACCACCCGGTTATTTACTGTATAACCGCCTCTCGTGCCTCTGGGCTGTTCTCTGTGTCCTCTTCATGTGTCCAAGTCCATGCTGTAGAGTGGTCAGTGTGCTTGTAGAGCTCCTTCCAGCAACTTCCTGTTCTTCACCAGTCTCTCTTCATATTAGTAACCCTCCCACACACACACACACACTTCTGGCACCCTCATCTTATCACCACCTTTTGCCTTTTTTCTGTCCCTCCTTCTCTGTCTTGTCTTTGCAGTCACTGCATTCATCAGATTCTAGACAGTGTCAGTCACATTCACCAACATGACATAGTGCACAGGGACCTGAAGGTCAGTATGGCGAGTGCACTGGCTACTGCATGATCTTTGCAATGCCTGCCTCAGTGACCTGTCTGTGTCTCGGACTGCCTGTCTGTTCGTCCATCTGACCTGTGGGATTGAATCCGGTTCCTGTTGCTGCACTTTAAGCTGCACTTTATGCGTTGGGACCGCAGACTACTTCCTCAAACTCCTAAGCCATTGTGTTTTCTTGCATAAACAGCAACTTACCCAATTCTCTCTTTTACTTCTTTCTTTCTGTCTTTGATTTATACTGAATATGAAATGCCGATATTTTGTGCCTATTTGAATCTCTGTGTGTGCTAGAATTGTCCAGCCAGACCCACATGCACTTTGCACAAGTAAGCTGCATTTAAACTAAGATGAAGTAATGCACATCAGTGAAAAACACAAATTCTGTGATACCTGACAAATGTGCAGTGCTGTGCGAAAGTCTTGAGCAATCTCTCATTTCTTTACGGTTTGTGTTGAATCACCTTGTTGATGCAAAAATATACTTTTTGCCTGTTGATCTGTCTTATATTTGGTATACTGAACAGATTACCGTAATTTAAAGAAATGGCAGAAAGTCATTCAAATAGTCTGGAGAACTGTTCCTCAAGTCTACATTGCAATTACATGGAAGTCTGGACTTTGTAAGTAAATTATAATGAAATGAGGGGTAGGTAAAGAGTTTTGCACAGAATTTTACGCATAGTTCAAAAGATTTTACAAGATGCTGAGAATCACCTGAAATCACACAGCTTTGTTGGATTTTACAATTAAATATGGACAAATAGACCTTGGGATTATTAGGCAGAATTAGTTTCACCAGTTTCATTTGTTATAGATTTAACTAACCAGTTTATGCAGGAAAAGTGGTTCCCAACAGGCTTTAAACGAACCTGAGGAGGAAATTTGAATATATGTATTGCTAATACTTAGCATTGATTTTCTCAATTAAGTATTCAAATAAGACATCGAATAATCAGTGGGACAGCATAGGGATTCCTATAGAGAATAAGAAATGTATCATTATTATATGTTTATAATCAAAGGCTTAATTTAATGTGATGGTTAAGATTAGAGAGATCGTTTAAAGAAGCCATATTAAGCTTGTATGGTGATGAATAATAATAATAATATTTTCAGACAGGGATTTTACTTATTGACAATTCTGGGAAATGAATATAACTCTACCCAGTCCTACACAGCTGCCAAGCTTGTGTCTATGTGCCCATCAGGCTTGGCCACATGCTGGAATTTGCATAAGCCAGAGCAAGACCACTCTGTCCCTTCACTCAGCACAGGGATATCTGATAGGTCAGTGTAGTAGCATTGCTGACAGGGCACAGGAAATCCTAATCTATCTGTCCTTTCTACACTAATAGTTCTGGGATTCTGTCTGTGTCATATTAGAATGCCATGTACAGACTGTACAGTGTTTGCCCAGGATTCACACTGTTGTACTGTCTTTTGCACACAAACTCTCTCTTGCTCTTTTTCACTAAATCAGCAACCCATCGCCCACATATACTGACTCACTCTGTCCACATCCTGCGCCAACACGCTGCTTCATTTCACTACAATGTGCATTTTTTTCACCACTGGAATAACAACACTCACAGTTGAATAGTAAGACAATAAAAATACCTGCTATATTGTCTTATGTTTACACTGAACAGCAGTTAATTGCCCAAAACTTGTGTAACAGGTGAGCAGGTGTTTTAGGCTCGCGTGATTTAGGGCTCATTTAATGAAAACACAGTTAATGAAGACACAGTTAAAGGCAGGCAATCAGATGAGAGTACATGCGCTGAGATGGACCATTTTCCACCAGTCCCATTATCATGGTACTTATTTTCATTAGAAAAGACAGTGGTGCATTATCAAAATCAGCCCAGCCACTCATCGCTTTTGCTTCCCCTCTTGCTCCTTTGCTGTCTCAATCACACCGTCTTTCTTAGACGCTATTTCTGTCACACACACACCCTCCCTTCATTTCCCTTTCACACTCTCGCTGTCTTTCAGTGGGCGGCTGTATGACATTCTCACCTTTTGAGAACTCTTTGTTAAGTGGTATAGCATTCGTTGGAGCTTCCTGTGTCAGCAACACAGGACAGGGGTGTCAGCTCTCAGAAAAAGCATGACTTTGCGTCTGTAATGGGCGCTTGACTGCCCTGTATACGTAATGTCAACAGTCTTTCATTCCAGCCTGGTTAAGTAGCTGCCATACCAGATGTTTTTATTTCTTTTCAAGGGTGTGCATCTAAGCTGATATCATATCTGCTCTGTGTGCTCTCTATTCACTCTTCTCTCTTTCTTCCTTTGAAGGAACCTAAATCCATAGTGGTTCAGCAGTTTGATTCACTTGTTGACTTATATATATTTAAATATATATAAATATATATATATACAATTGATTTTTTTTTTTTTTCACTTCTTTAAACTTTGAGTAACAAGGATTATACTTTTGTTTCTAAATATGAAGCACAGGCATTAATGTTAACATGCAGATGCACTATGTGACTGTACCCCATTCCCCCGCCTGTGCCTGTGCACGCGAGAATGTAGCTCTGCTCAGACTAACATGCGCCCCCTGGTGTTTGCATGCAGTCATTGCATCCAGCAGATCCTGGAGGCGGTGCTTCACTGCCACCAAATGGGTGTGGTGCACCGAGATCTCAAGGTGAGTGACGGGTCTCGTTCTTGTTTGGTGGCGGCTGCATACCTGTGTTTCTCTGTCCGTGTTTGTCTGTACATTTTATTGTCCCTTAGATCACGAGTCTTTGGAGATGATGGCGTATGAGGACTGTCAATGAAAGTTTCTGTTAATTAACACTATTTTGTACCACCAGCTATCATACCTGATGCAGTATATTGGGATTACATGCTGTATGGAGTATGTTTTGCATGTTGGTCTTGTTGTCATGGACTTGCATGGGTATCTTTACATTCCAGAATAAGAAGTCTGTTTTAATTCCATGTGTATATATTAGTCTATTTACTATTTACAATGTATATTTTGCTTCTATGGTGGTGCTGATGTTATTTAATATATTTAATGCTGTAAGTAGGATCTTAAAGCAGCATCTCATAGTTCTACATCTCATGGATGCTCTTGGACAACATATACCAGCTACTTTATTCAATCCATCTGTACATTTCTGTTGTATGTGGTTTGCTTATCTAATAGGTCCACTGTATGGTTCATCCTTTTTGTCGGACTACAGAATTGCTGTTGTCAGGACCACCATTTTCAGCACAGCAATGATCCTGACATGGCAGTGGCAGTGTGTGTGTTTCTGAAATGCTGGGTTCACCACTTAAACATCCAGCCAATTATAACAAAAAATAATTTATATTCAAAGCTTAAAGAGGGCAAGCTGGCTTGCCTGTCCGACATAGTAAGTAATGGGTCTTTGACGAGACCAGTTGTTTCAGATGTTAATGACAGTATAACATTTCTGGGAACCAGATCTGGCTTCATGTTTCGTGTCTATTTCATTTGTTCTTTCAGTCTTTTAACCTCTCTGACGGCGCCCCGGATTTCTATTCCCCAGTGTGGCCCTGAGCGTGACATTGAACAGTCATTGAATCTTAGTTCCATTAATAACGGCGACGAGTGGCAGCGGCCACAGATTCACGCAAGAAAGCCTTTTTTGTCCACCGCTCTCATTTCTCCTGCACAGTAACAGTGCAGAGAGAGAGAGTGAGTGCTGGATTGGCTCCTGACACCCACACTGTTCTTCTCTTTTGCCTTCTAACCCACTTTCTCACACAACCCAACTTCCACCAGAGCGGAAGCAACCCAGCCTACTTAATACTGTACCAACGCTGCAGCTCTGAGCATACACACTCACACACCCACACCAACATACACTGAGACACATTCACACACACACACACACACACGTATGGGTGCTGGCTGGTGCGAATCTGTCAGATCTGTGCATGCATGATTTCATATTTTACAGTGGGTGAAGCTTACTGGATTGTATGCCGAATGAAAAGAAAGAATGAACCAGATACATCCTATAATAAATGTAGTCAGTTTTATTATTAGTTGTATATTTTTTACTTTTGGTTGGTAGAGTGGACATGTACAGGGCTTTTCCTCTGCCTGAGACTGCTTGGACAGCGTATATATATATATTATATATATATATAGTATTTGGTTTGCAAACAATAAAACAAATAAGGTGCTTTTTAACAGCACTATTAACTTCAACACAGTTACACAGTTACAGTCTGTAATTCTCAAATTAAACATTAATGTGATCAAATTAAACATAAAACCAAAGCTATTTGCCCCTTCATGGGATTCACATTTTATCTAGTTTGTTATAGAAAAACAACTTTGATTATAGGCCCCCCCCACCCCCCTACCCCAGAAATATAGAGCATATTATTTGTCATTATCAGTGTTATTAACCGACTGTATAAGCTGATTAAACATCAAGGTATCATTTTTGGCAAGACACTATGAATCGATACACTTCTTATAAGTAAATATTTTAATAAAAAAATCTTTTTAAATATTTTAAATGAAATACACATATTTTGTGTAATTCACATCATTATCAGTGTTATAAACTGGTATTAATTCAAAGGGAGCATTTTTCGGCATGGTAGTGTGAATTGAAAGACTGCTGTTGATTTGTGCTACTGTAGTAGTTTTCAACAAGGCAGCAAACATCTTCAGTACACCAGCCCCCATGGTCCAGACATAAAAAAAACATAAAATCACAAAAACATGATAGTTCACTTCAATACATATGTACAAAGTACTACATCAGCGTTTTTAATATGAACAATAACAAAAAACAATGTATTATTCATGATAAATGCACTCTTTTGAAGCTTAGTAGTTAAAAGAAACGAAATTTGGGCCATCTCCAGTAAACTTGTTTAAAGTTTGTCTATGGTTTATATTATCAAAATAGGTTTTGTTGATACATGTAAGTTAACAGTGCTGTCACTTTAAAGACTAATATTTAAAAAGCTATTAATACATATAGCATGCTCTGCTGCTTTAAATCAGGACACACAATTTCTACTGTTCTAATTATCCATTATGTACCACGAAAAAATATTGTGATATAATCTAATTTAATTTATCATGATATTAACAAATATTTTCATAATACCCACCTACAGTAGTTGCAGAATTAATACCAGCTTAGTTAATTAGTGAATTTTTTATTTTTGCGCAGACTCTCAACTCCATTAAATTTTAAATGTTTTCAGAGTCATTATGAAAAGCTCTCACAGGGAGACTTTGTTTAATGCTAAGACTCTTTTTTAAACTCTTTTGATGCTGTTGTCTAAGAGCACAGTCCTGGCAGGTCCTATAGCTGAATGATGGCTATAGAAGTCATTTTCTGAATGCAGCAAAATATTATTTATACCTGGATACACTGAGAATCCATTTTAGTAGAAACATATGCTTCCACTCTTTGGCAAATTTATGAAGTCTACAGGATAGTTACAGTGCAGCGCATTCTGGAGATACAGTACTATTGGAAATGTTCTGGTCAATTTTCATTTATACATATTTTGCTTCCAAAGATACAGATTTTCTTGTAACTTTATTGTAGCCTTGAGGAAAAGTTCTCCAGGCTTCCTGGAAGAATAGTTGGACAGTGTAAGTGTCAGTGTGTAGCAGCAGCAGTTCTTTAATGGCTTCAGGGAAAATCTGTTCTGGAATGTCTGCCGGAGGACAGCAGCTCGAACAGATGATGTCCAGGGTGGGATGGTCTTTTAGGCTGCTGGATGCTCTGCTGAGGATCCTCCAGAGAGGGAAGTGCATAGACCATGTGCAGATGCAGTAGGTCAGCATACATTCAGACTTAACTGATGTTGAGACTGTAGAAATATTTAATCTGATCCTGTCAGAACTGCACAATAGACCACTGAAGATGTCTCATTGTTCCCCAGTTGCATCAAGATGTGCCACAGTTCCGTAGTGGTTTAGTCTATTGGAGGAATATATAGCATTTTTAAAACTGATGTAATGTAGTTAAACCACAAGCTGCTGTACTGTGGAAAGGTTAGACATTTTGCAGACATGAACCCTTAAAAATATATAAATTTTTGTTTTGTTTGTAAAAAACTGGTTGATATTGACCAGATTCCTCCTCGGTTACTCCAGCTGTTATTTGGATTCATAAAATTCCATCAGCAGCTTCTCATTTAAAGTTCCTAATGGAAAGTACAAGTAATACTGGACTTCCACAAGAACACATACTATATACTAAACATAAAATCACTATTCACTGCATAATGCATAATTGTATTTATTTATTTTGTATATTTATTAATACTAATGTGAAAATTCACTCATTGGTACACTCATCTTGTGTGATTTTTTCTCTTAAATCTGTCACTTTATTCACTTAAAATGAAATACTGCTGCATGCCGACAACATAAGACTGGCACCTTCACTAAAATACAATCGAGCAGCTTTGTCAGATATGTAAGGTACATGGCTTTGGCGGTTAATTCTGGGGTTGTATAATAGTGTATAAATGGTGGTTAGTTGTAGTAAAAGCCTCACATTCGCGTATCAGTTTAACGCTCAGGAGAATTGGCTTGGTTGGGCATGTATAAATGTCTGTATTTAATTGACTCAGGGACATCATAATTTAGAAGGTAATGTGATATTTGAGGGAAAAGCAACATATATGGAAATATATTTCTACTTTCAGATAATTAGATTCCCCTTTGAGATGGCTTAATGTTTATTTGGGACATAAATGACGCAACAACCTTGGTGACCTATGTTCCAAAGCAAATAAAAAGATCCCAAAATGGTTCAGAGATTGTTTTGCCACTAGCTTTATTGTAAAAGGTTGTGCATGTGATGTGATGTGCGTGTGAGACAGTACCATGTACATTTGGATGAGTGGAAGTGGTATGACGGGGGTCACGCAAAGCCACAGGCAGCATTTGAACTCAGCAGGGAGGTGAAGTGTAAATTCTGATGTGCATGGCCTGCTGCATCTCCTCAGTACTATCTGACCTAAACTGACCACAAAGCCCCCCGTGCCTCTGACAGGCGTGGTCTTCTGTATTATGACATTTATTCCACAGTTATTTCACAAATCAGTTTTGTATCTGTCAAGCTGGCTTTCTCTATGCACCTTCAGTGTTTTGTGTGTGTGTGTGTGTATGTGTTTGTGATTTGCTCTTAGGTGGTGTGTGTGAACCACTGTTGTCACTGTTGTTATCTGAATGCACATTTGGTGTCCCCCACAGCCAGAGAACCTGCTCCTGGCAAGCAAATGCAAGAACGCAGCGGTGAAGTTAGCCGATTTCGGTCTGGCCATAGAAGTGCAAGGGGAACAACAGGCCTGGTTTGGTAAGTAAACACTTTAGAAGGCCACTCTAATACACACATAACTACAAATACGTTTTGTGATCAAAGGTTGGTCAGTTTTTCAAAATTAGAATCCGAAAACGTATTGATTTGCTTAATATAAAAATACATTGATGTAATACAATAATGCAATAGTAGTAATTAGTAGGAATGAAGTTGTCACTTAATGAATTTTCATTGGGAAAAAAGCTAAATATTGAAATAAATTATCAACTAGGTTTTAAGGAATCAAAACTCTTGAGTATTTGCTGGTAAATTAATCGTGCCCTACAACGCACACACACACACACACACACAGAGACCCATCATCTCTAGTAACAGGGGAAAAGGCAAAGAATAGTTGCATAAATAATTCAATAATAATTTGTATAATGTAATGACAATTTAAACATTTGTCAATTATGACCCATCCATACTAAGTATAACAATAAGGACATACCGTAAATTCTGGACTGAAAGCCGCAACTTTTTTCTCAAAGTTTGAAGAGTGCGGCTTAAAATATGTTGCGGCTAATGCATGTTTTTTTCCATGCCGCCCAAAACATTTTGCCTTGTAGCCAGAGCTTAGATCGAGACCAGAAAATGAAACGCAACCCGAGCCCGAGTGTTCCAGCCCGGACCGACACATTAACTGTAATAATCGTTCCGAGCCAAATTTAAACCATTTTTGATACGTGGGCCGTTTTAATGCTTGATCACGAAGGATAGTGGGAGGAAATATCGACCCGATGTACAGACCGGTTCGGGCTCGGACCGGGTTCGGGTTCAGATCTCATATTACAATGTGAGACACATGTGACTTAAAATCCGGTGCGGCTTGTACAAGTACAAAATAGATTTTCTTTCTAAAATTAGAGCATGCTGTTTTTAATTAGGTGTGCTTTATAGTCCGGAATTTATGGTACTTCACTTTAAATCAACTGTTCTCATGCTGATATACACTCACCTAAAGGATTATTAGGAACACCTGTTCAATTTCCCATTAATGCAATTATCTAATCAACCAATCACATGGCAGTTGCTTCAATGCATTTAGGACTGTGGTCCTGTTCCTGAACTCCCAGGAGAGAATGGGAAAAAAAGGTGATTTAAGCAATTTTGAGCATGGTATGGTTGTTGGTGCCAGACGGGCCAGTCTGAGTATTTTACAATCTGCTCAGTTACTGGGATTTTCACGCACAAACATTTCTAGGGTTTACAAAGAATGGTGTGAAAAGGGAAAAACATCCAGTATGCGGATGTGGGCGAAAATGCTTTGTTGATGCTAGAGGTCAAAGGAGAATGGGTCGACTGATTCAAGCTGATAGAAGAGCAACTTGGACTGAAATAAACACTCATTACAACCGAGGTATGCAGCAAAGCATTTGTGAAGCCACAACACACACAACCTTGAGGTGGATGGGCTACAACAGCAGAGGACCCCACTGAGTACTACTTACCTCCACTACAAATAGGAAAAAGAGGCTCCAATTTTCATGAGCTCACCGGAATTGGACAGTTGAAGAGTCTCGATTTCTGTTGAGACATTCAAATGGTAGAGTCAGAATTTGGCGTAAACAGAGTGAGAACATGGATCCATCATGCCTTGTTACCACGTGCAGGCTGGTGGTGGTGGTGTAATGGTGTGGGGGATGTTTTCTTGGCACACTTTAGCCCTCTTGGTGCCATTTGGGAATCTTTTAAATGCCACGGACTACCTGGGCATTGTTTCTGACCATGTCCATCCCTTTATGACCACCATGTACCATCCTCTGATGGCTACTTCCAGCAGGATAATGCACCATGTCACAAAGCTCCAATCACTTCAAATTGGTTTCTTGAACATGACAATGAGTTCACTGTACTAAAATGGTCCCCACAGTCACCAGATCTCAATCCAATAGAGCATCTGTTGGATGTGGTGGAACGGGAGCTTCGTGCCCTGGATGTGCATCCCACAAATCTCCATCAACTGCAAGAAAGAAATGCTTGCAGCACCTTGTTGAATCAATGCCACATAGAATTAAGGCAGTTCTGAAGGCGAAAGTATGATGGCCGAGAGAGCTCAACGCGCTGCAGCTTCAGAAAACACATGCCAACAGAAAAAAAACACAACAAATTAAGAAAACGTCTCAGTTTGACAACACAGGTGCTACAAATATGGAAACGCTGCAAATTCTCACAACACAACCAAACACAGAAACACTGCTAACACACAAATGCGCTGCAAACACACAAGCGCGCAGCAAACTCACAAACGCGCTGCAAATACACGAACGCGCAGCAAGCACACAAATGCGCTGCAAATAGCAGGGACCACAATGGAAATGCCTCAAAAAGTGACGAACCCATCTGGGACCTGATATATACATTTTCACAGCAGAGGAAAAAATGCAGATGTGAGCAAAAAGAACGGGGTAGTTTTACTTGCTTGTTGCCTACAGTTTTTCTCAGAGTAGACTAATTAATTGTATGATCAGGATGTTAAAATAAACAAAGTTCACGTACAACACCTCTGCTATGACCAAAAGCAAATAATCATGTCCCAGTGGGGTTCATCACGTTTTGAGGTCCCCCTGAAACATTTCCGTTGTGGTCTCTTGATACTTGCAGCGTGTTCGTGTATTTGCAGCGCGTTCGTGTGTTTGCAGCGCATTTCTGTGTTTGGTTGTGTTGTGAGAATTTGCAGTGCATTTCCGTATTTGCAGCGCGTTGTCAAACTGATGGAGATGTTTTCTTAGTTTGTTGTGTTTTTTCTGTTTGCATGTGTTTTCTGAAGTTGCAGCGTGTTGAGCTCTCTCGGCCACCGTACGAAAGGAGGTCAAACACTGTATTAGTATGGTGATCCTAATAATCCTTTAGGTGAGTGTATAAATAACAATATAAAGATATATATTACAGATTTTATTTACATTTCTAGACTTTTCCCCTTAATAAGGCAGTAAAAAAATGGATATATTTGCACTGTAAACAGACACACACACACACACACACACACACACACAAACACACCTTGCATTCTCTGTTATGCAGAGCTTGCTGGCAGTAAGATAGCTAGGGGACACACACAGAGGTGTATCATAATTAGAACTTGTGATATGCTGAGAGACTTGATGCATGCTTGATATGAGGAAAACCCAGAGGGAATGCCTTTGTCTTTTTTTTTCTTCCACCTGGATCTGAGCAATCCGTCATGTCTCTGCTTCTCTCTCTCTCTAAGGTACAGAGAAGTGACACATTCATTCACTGTCACTTTGCGCCACTGACAAATATTGTACAGGTGACAAAGACATGCTGATGACAGCTTCATGTCAACTTGCTGATGGTTGGCAGGACCCAAGATGGGCCAATTTGGAGAAGAAGTAAAACAAGAGTGGCAATTTCTATCTTCAATCAGACTGGTCTTAACCTCCATTTTAGTTCCAAATAAAGTGAGATTCTGAGGGACCAATTACAGCTACAAATTTGGGTCGGGATGGTCTTAGTTATGTTGAATAAATGAGTGCATTTCTGCAGGTGCCCTTGGTTTCTTGAGGTGTGGAAAAAAGAAGAACATTTGCATGCATTATTGCTCCTCCAGACTGCTACCCTGCTGGGCTGAAGTGTGTGATTAATGAAGTGAACTCCAAAAGCACAGCTATGACACACACGCAACCTCGATGCCTCACAGAGAGCAGAGCTTGTCTGCATTAACAATTTAAAAGGAAGTTTCCTTACATGTCCTTGGCTTGGATGTGTGGTTCTAGGAACACCTTTAACAAATATTGGATTTTTACATCATGTAGAGTTTTTTTATTCAAAATGTTCGTCATTATTGCGTGTCTCAATTACAAAAATCATCTTTTAAAGAACCATTAACTGAGAGATTTTTAGGGTGATGAACTCTTAACCAGTCATCCATGGCTTCTTGTTTCACTGGGTTATAAATAGAGGTCACACAGGGGCGGTATTCTCTTGGTCATTTATCAATATGGAGAAGATTAGACAATGCACTAAGATAAAGAGACCAATGTATTTAGACCTGCATAAAATAGGTAATGGCAATGAAAACAACACCTGAAAATGTCCATAACTGGTAGAGGTTTTAAACAACCAGAGGAGAAGTTAACTGTAATGCCTGAAAGAAGGTGCATGCTTGCTTTAACCCTCCACGCACAGTATGGAGAGTGAATGAAGGAGGCAAAAGTTGGAGATTTGCAGAAGATCCAAAAAAGTAGACTGTGCCAGAAGAAAGTTTCTCACTGCAAATGTAAGCACTTACAGTTCACTAGACACTACTGGAAGTTTGCCTGCACCCAGGTTATATTTTGAGACAGGAAAAAGACGAGAAATGAATAGATCCTTTTGGCTGTTTATATGGAAACAGTGGGATCTTCTCACCCACTGTTAAATAAAAAATTGTTCAGTGGGCGATGTTTTGGGACTATTTTTTCTCCAGATGATACCTCAAAAATAGATGGCATGAAGTACCCAGAGATTTTAAAGGAAAATATAAGTTTAGTGATCACAGAATTCAACTTTTGACACACGGGAAAAACTCGGGAATGAGTGGAAGAGGAAAGTTCAGAGGAGAGAACCCAAGAATCCTGAAAGATTCTGTATTGAGGAAATGGTGTCAGATTTTTCATTATAACATTATGCCTTGCCATGTTTTTGTCCATTGTCTGTGTCTTTGTTTACATTTTCCTCGTGCTTATGCTTTGTTTGGTATTAGTATTTGCTCTTGTTCTGTGTCCTCCCCAGTGTGTGCACCTGCATCTTATCTGTAACTCCTCCTAGTCCAGGTGTTACCTGTCATGTCATTATAGGTACCCCTGTGCATCGGTCTGTGGTTGATGGATTTCCTTTCCATTTGTTTGTGTCATTGTTTGAACCCACTGGAACCTCTCTGTGTAGATTTATGTTTGGACTGTGTTTGTACTTCAGGTTCGGTGTAGGTTCGAACCCCACTTAGCATTGTGTCTACAGGGGAACAATCCCTGAAACTAATGACTGTATGACCCCTTTACCCTTTACTTCAGTGTTTTGTTTATTTGTATTTGTTTGGTTCATGCTTACATTCAGCCTCCAGTGCTCATTATTATAACATTATTCGTTCAGATATGTCGGCAAAATGATACAGCCAGCTCACAATTTGGTTTGACAAGTGATTCAGGGCTCATGGCTTAGTAAGATTGGAAACAATTCAGAATTTATTATATATTCACAAAGACATTTAAATGAAGAAAAAAATATAACTATTTTCAGTTGTGACACAATTTACTTATAAGACTAGAGCAGGAATGTGGGAGGATGACAAATGATGTAAATTACTACATTGTTGATTAGTTTCGCAATATCCATTTTGATGCATTGTTACACACCTAATATTTACCCTTTCCACAGTTTGGAGGCAATTTGAATGAAACTAGTGCAGGGCATGTTTCATTCTTTATCATTCTTTATTTATTCTGTATTTCCTGCAGAATTAGTTGTTTGTAAGGACAATAAATACTGCATAAAGTGGACTTAAAGCTTAAGGAATTTTTTTGACCAGATTATTATGTCTTATTTCATAAAATAGTAGGTTGTGCCTCTGAATATGGGACTTGGTCTAAAAAAAGTCTTGCCTGAGGGCTCCAACAACATCAATCAAAAGAACTCCTTTCGTTTTTTAAGGTGTGTTTTATCTGGAAGCGGAATATCTAAAAGTAAAAGTGATCATTCGGTCATATGTGAACACTCCACTGCTGACAGTGTGAACAGCACAACATTCCTCCTCTGCATTTAACGAATTCACCAGTATTTGTATTCGGGTTCCCAAATACAAATATTTATTTAAAATAATTTGTCTGAATACATTATTTGTAAAAAACACGTTTTTTGTGCAATTTTTAATACCATATTCAGATTCGGCTCCATCTCTAATACAGATAAATACATAAATATATATATACATACTGTATATTAGGGGTGTTTAGAGCGGCCGCCATTCGTATTTGTATTTGTATTCGAGTCAAATTCAATAATGCAGCGCACAAACAACGTCAGCACCCCCCAGCCCGGAACTCTGCGGCCGGGAAGCGGTGTGTGGAGATGGAACCGGGGAGCGTTGTGTGGAGACAGAACCGAGGAGCGGTGTGTGGAGATGGAACCGGGGAGCGGTGTGTGGAGACAGAACCGGGGAGCGGTGTGTCGACACGGAACTGGGGAGCGGTGTGTGGGGAGTGTACCGGGGAGTGGTGTGTGGAGACAGTACCAGGGAGCACTCTGTGGGGTGCAGTGTGTGGGGAGTGTACCGGGGAGTGGTGTGTGGGAACGGTACTTACTCAGGGTACCTCAGAAGTTCCTAGCAGTCTGCAGGATCGACCAACGACTTTCTGATTGTAGAGCGAGTGCCCTAACCAGTGTGTGATGGGGGGACCCGAATGCGAATATTTTTTGAAGTATTTGTCTGACTACTGTATTCGTAAAAAAAAAAAAATCGTATTTGTCTTTTTCTCAACCCCTAATATATAAATATATATATATATATATATATATATATATATATATGGATGGCCCTGAATTGTATGTTCATATAAGACTGGTCTCCTCTGCTCTCTGTGCTTTGCACGTATGGAAAAGCATGAAGGCATGGAGAGTTTCCTGCTTTCAGCTAAATTATCCGATTAGCGCCACCACTTCTATGAGAGAAATTGTGTATAATAAGCGAATAACATTTTATGTGTCCTTAATGGCACATTGCCAACATAAAGTCATGTTGCATGGAAGATGTATGTGGCTTTTACGATCAGTAGGTGTGGCTTTTGGCTAGGATAAGGATAAGAAGGACACAGTGAGGCAGTGTGGAAGGAACTGACTCTGGTTGCCTTTATTAGGTTTCTGACATTCAGGCAGAGGCGCTGGTGATAGGGTGGGCTTTGGGGGGGAGATGGAGAGGGGTAGCCTTGGAAACCCTGTTCTTCCTCCACCATGTGCAAGCTGCCATTGGTGGAATGGTGATGAGCCAGGGCGTTTCTTAGCCTGAAAAGGATTCCTCCCGTCTGTGCCTGGATGAGGACACCCCTACTCTCTCGCTCTGTGTTTCTCTTTTTTCTCTCTCTCTCTCTCTCTCCCCGTCTCTCCTCTCTCTTTCTCTCTCACTTTTCCAGTAGACAGCATGTGCCCAGTTAACAGGAATCCCCTTCCCCCTTCCACTTTCCAAAATAACGAGAGCAGGATCATTTCTGATTTCACACAAGGAGACTGAGGAACCGGGGAGAAGGAGTATTTTTTTTTCTTTTCTGCAGGACCATTTTAGCTGTTATTATTTCAGGCGAGAAATCATTTGACTGGGCTAATATCTTTTTTCAAGGTCACCTGGGTTTCAATATTTAGACAGGACATGTCCACATGTTAATGCGATCCTGAAACAGCTTGGAGAGGCTGAAGACCAGCAGCCCCCCATCAGTCCTGTCTCTGCGCTCCTGCGTGTAAAAACGTTCCTGATGTTCAATAGCATTACAGCTGAGAGGGCTAAAGACTTCATTGATTTTGCTGCCTGTGAGGAACGCAGATCCCCAAACATGGCATCTGGCCAAACACTCCCCAGCATCTGCTGTCATAAACACAGACACCCACACACACACACATTTACAACACACACACACACACACACACAAGCACACATACTCACGCACTCACACGATCAAAAGCATGCAAACGCATACATACACACACACACAAACACTAACACAAACACACACCCACACGCACACACACATGCACTCACGCCAGGGCTCAGTACATCTACAGCATGTGCTTTTTTGTCTCGCTGAGCTTACACAAGTCCCCCTTCGTCATGCAAGCTGCTGGATCAAACCGACTGGAATGAATTAAATGTGGTTTTGATATTGAGAGCAAATGATTGCTCTATTTGGACAGCGGCACATGAAGCCGTCTGGAGGCGGAAGGACTATTTTTTTTTGCACTGCTCGGCTGCAGCTGAATTGCATGCAACTCTCTCTCTTTCTCTTAACATTGATTCAATGCAAAGACTGTCGCTATGGCAACCTATCAGTTCTGTAACAGAGCTCTTCCGCCTCCACATACTCGTATGGCAGGCATAGGCCACGGAGACGAGTTGGCTGTTACCTCCTATAGCACTCTGACAGCTGCGGAAAGTGCCTGACTTTGACAGCTCCCACCCCTGTCATCGTGGGGTTTTTTTCTGTGTGTGCAGTCCTCCACACTACAACAGCTGAAGGTGGTGAGAGATCGGCAACGTTTGTGTGAATGAGCTAATAGAATGGTGGAATGCTTTCATGCAAATGATGGCCAGATGTTTATAGATGCCTGAGCATCTCTTGTCTCTTCTAGAATCAAAGGCAGCTGGAGGACTTTAGGGTGCCCCTGTGACCGGAAGATCATTAGTTCAACATCCAGGGCTGCCAGTGGCACCACAGTGGTCCACACACACTTCTCACCAGGCAATGCTTCACTGCCTGCCCACTGCTTTACTTGGTGAATGGGTTCAATGTAGATAAATTGTTCACACTAAGGGTTGTGCTGTGGTGTGTTCACACATGATTACTCGTGGCCACTTTACTTCACTTTATTAAGTCTTCTGACCCTTCTTTGCAGCATCTGCATTACTTGGAAGGCTTTACACTAGATGTTGGAACATTATTGTAATTTGATTGCATGCAGCTACGATAGCGTCAGTGAGGTCAAGTACTGATGTTCTGTATCACAAATGCACCTGTAATTCATTCCCAGGAGCATTTGATGGAGTTCAATTAATCCATTAATTTCCACTGCACCACAGCCCAGTGCTGGCAGGCTTGAGGCTAATCTATAATTGCTCCAGATCTTCACCTCCTTTTTCTGAAGATTTTAGAGATTGTGTTCAGAAAATGGGAAAAGCTCACTTAAAACAACAAAGCTGAATTCACAGTTTAGAAAAGGTGTCTGGAATCTTTTGTGCATACAGTGTGCAGTGGTCCTGAATAGGGTGGCGCCACTTTTAAACTTTTAAACCGGTTTAAACTTTAACTGTATTTTTCATCAAATGTAAACCATTATTTGTGCTCATATTGGTGTGATATTATTTAGCATTACACTGAATGTAATCATTGTCCTAGGGCAACAATAATGAATAATGTGCATGCTTGTGTAAGCATTAGCTAGCATTCATTCAGATGAAAGCCAGGTAGCTCCAGGCTATATTTTGAAATAAGACTTTTTCACATGAAAATGAAAACTGGATCAAAACAGATATAAAAGTCTAAAATCAGTATTACTCCTGCTGTGCACTCCTCATCGACAGGCAATCGTAAAAAAGATAATGAGTCATGAACCTTTACAACACGACTAACTGCACATTCTGAAGCCAATCAAAGGAAAGAGTAGTAATCAAATCCAGACAGACTATCACATCATTAATTCACATCAGAGGATATAGTTGGGGTGGAAATTGGGGTTGGTGGCAGCTGCATGTAGCCTTGTAGCCACGTCCTTGATTGCCCCTGAACTCAAACCAAATTTCGCATCAGAATGATTTGTTGTTGGACACACTGCTGTTTGAGGGAACATCAGAGGAAGCAAAAGTCATGTTTGGCATGATCTTTCTCAAAGGCATGAGTCTCACACTCAAGGCTCTGTACCAGCCAAGATGCCTGGTAGTTCAAGAGACCACATGACTGATGATTTTGTGTGTGAGTAGAATGTGTTGGAGGCATTGTGTGATTGTATAGTTCCAGCTAGAACAAGGAAAGTGGTGAGAAAACTAAAACAAAGGTTTAAAATGATTTAAAATTATGATTAAAAAACAAGGCAACATTTATGAAGAGTTGAATATGGCCCAGTTCATTGCAATCATGACAAACAGCTGGACAGAACTGCTACTACAGTTACGGCATACTGAATCATGGCTCTGAAACCAGGGACCAAACTGAACTAAGAAAAATGTCTTTAAACCACAGAAAATCTCTAAAGAGTTAGAGGATGACTCACACACACACAAACACACACAGTAATAGTTTAATCTTTCTCATGCATACAAAATAAAATAAAAATGGTTTGACCAAGCCTGGATTCCATGTTTTGATTTTCCTTTGCCAGTCAACAGCACCTGATGTCAGTAGCTAAGAAAGAACTTATTTGATGGTGGAGCATGAAAAGGTCTGTCCCCTGTTTGGTCAAATGGGATTTTTGCCAGCATTCTGTAAAGCTGGTGAGCTGGTGCAGTCTTAAAACAGTGCCAACTAAAGTATGCATTTGTAGGTGGAGTGTGGATACGTCAATTGACTAGTCTGTCAAGGCTATATAAATAAAACACATGCAGGCACACACACACATGGAGGCGGTTGTTCTCTTGAACTGACAGCAGGAGGAGGAGGTTTCTCAGGGTAATATCACTTGCTGTAAATAGCCGGGAGGAGAAATGGACCTTTATTCGCACATATCCAAGACACAAGGCCTCATCCATATGACAATCTGATACATAGTCATCTATGTTCACAGGGTGATTTATATGTCATGTTTAATTACATTAAATACATTCAAAGCTGTATTAATGTCCTCAGTCAGTCAGTCAAGCAGAAACCAAATAATGAATGTTGACCAATTTAAGGCAAACACGCAAATAAAACAGGATTTTACATAAATCAAACCAAAGAAATTGATTTGCCACTTAGTGGTAACCCAGCAAATTTTCATGTTTTATTGACAGAGGCAATCCCTTCACATGAGCTAATGCTAAAGCTGGAGCTCAGCATAATATAAGATCCAGAAGAGGAGTTGAGGAGACAGCTGAATGTCTACAGCTGCATTAATATCAATCAGAATGTCCTGATTAACTCTGACTGACTCGTGCACCAAGCTAATATTAACTCTCAGTAGCAATACACAACTTCAATGAGATCTTAATTTTTGCATTGTTATTCATAATCAGACATCATTTAAAAATATTTTTAACAAATACAGCAGGTAACGGTTAGCTTTCCTTCATGCGTTTTAATACAAGTGTCACTGAGTTATAATTCTGGTCTTGTTGGATGTTCAAAGAATCTCAGGAATAAAAGCAACACCCAACAATGGCCAGAATGGTGTGCGTCTTTGAATAACATATTCCTCAGTAGCACCTTTTCACATCCCTTAGTCTAATGGGTATAACATTTAGAAATGACTGCATTTGCCTGTGAAATGTGACACACTCATAATTTTGGTGTGATCGATTAAAGTAAATTTATACTGTCATGTAAATAAGTAATAAATAAAGAATATTTTACAGTTTTGTACCACTTATGTGGGTGATGCAAGGTTCACACATTGTAAATTGCTTCATATTTAACCTTTTTAAAAATTCTATATGAAATTTACTGACGTAGAAGCATGATCAGAATAAATATTACCATATATTTGTTTTTCATTCTCACATGCCCTCTAGAATTACTTTTATCTGCGAAGGCCTTTGCGTTTTGGTGGAAGTCTGCACTAATTTGTCCACAGTGGGAGCAACTTCAGCGTGTATGATGCAAGTTGTGTCAGAGGCATTTGCTGAGAGCAGGGAGGTGAAAGTCAGCCCTGTCCTCTTTGTTCTCCGTCTGCTGGGAGACGGGTGGCCTACTTACTCATCTGCTACCACTGCTAAATACTTTACCTGGACCAGAAAAAGAGCCCATATGCGCTGGAGACTCATATTTAGTCATGTAATCTATCTGATGCACTTCTTATAGAAGAATATCGGAGTCTTCTGGCTAAGGTGGTCTGGCTCTTGAAATGATGTGATTGACTCTTTGATAACGCTGTGCATGCCAGATTTAATTATATTTAAAGCCAAAAAAGCAGCAGGAATCCAATTATTATTGAAGGATGATGCTGACCTTGTGCTTCTGCTTTCTTGTTTGTTCACAGACTTTGATAAATCACTAAGCTAAAGCTTAATTTTAGGTCTGTTTGGACACGTTCCTTCTTATTGATATTGCCCTGAGTCAACTCAGACTTGTTTTAGCCCTTAAGTGCATACATATGTGACCTTAAATTACACCCTCTACCTTTCTTGTACAGTATTTTCAGATAAGAAACAAATGTAGAAGTATAAATGATTGCTGTCACAGCAACATATATGGTCTAAATTCTAATTATGTACCAAAATGTATTCATTTTGTTAAGAAATGGAGAGAGCAGGTTTCAAAATGTTCAAATGTGTTTGAAATGTGCAAACCTTAAAAATATGACTGCAGATACAATGGTTTGATCTTATAATGGTGGAATTGTATTATCCTGTTATTAGCAATACATTTTTTTGACATTTCCATGGTCAGGGTCCAACAGAGCACAACTGTCTTTGTTCTTTATGGGTGGCTGTGCTAATATGATGCAAACCATCATGTGTGTGTTAGCCAATTTAACAGCATTGGCAGTTAGCATTCTCTCCCAAAATAAATGTGGTGCTTTACAAGCTGGTCTTCACCCTCCTAGTGTTAGTGGTATGGCAAATGAGAGTCTTAGCAATTACGTGAAATTTAAATAGTGATGTCAAGAAAAATATGTTTGTGTCTGATATATGTCCCGGGTTGCTAACAACCCGAGGTACACATGAACAGTTGGCATAATAACCCTGCATTTCTAAGCTAAATATGTTCTGGGAGAATTTCAGTGCAGTTACATCTGCAGCCTCAGGCGACTAAGTCATATCATGCAAATCACTGCAGATGACCTCCACACGGGATTGCACATATAAAATGTGTGTGTGTGTGTCTGCTTCCATCACTGTCTCTTCTTCCCATATGTATTCTGTGTGTATGTGAGTGGATATGAATGTGTGTTTGTGTGTATGTGTGCCAATAAACAAGAGGAAATTCAGACAACCAACCCTGCCTGAAGTCTCATTTCCTGATGTCATTTGACAAGACAGATGTTTGGGGTGTTGGGGACAAAAGACATGAAAATGATCTTGCACTGTGTGCCGCAACACATTAGTATCACACGCCTGATGTCCTCTACCACACAAATATGTGCATGTGTATGAGTGTGTGTATGCTTCCATGCGTGTTTCACTACATGGCAATATTCCTGCAGTGTGGCAGCTGACTCAGTTCATTAACAGGGCCAACAATGCCAGCTTATGAAACCTCATCTGCAGTCTGAAATCTACTGTCAGATATACCATCTCTTTTAAAGCGAAACTGAATCAGTTTCTCTCTCACCACAAAGCCATATAAGACACATTTGGTATCTGAGGTGGGATTCTTTAGTTTAGCAGTGTAGCTAACCAGTAACACATCATGGCTAGGGATTTCTTTGCTGTATGTAATGTTAGATTTTCTTAAGGCCACAAAGGGACTTTGCAAGTTTTTTTATCATGATATCTGGAGTTTAAAATTTTATAATAACTCAGAAAAATATCTTACTCTTAATATGGCTGGTATAGCTTTACTTACATATGTGTTTCTTTTGAGAGCCAGTTTAGTAAATAATCTACCTAGCAGTCAAACAACAGTTTATTTCTGTAAATGTGCTGCAATTGTCTAGTGATGCAGTGGTATAAACCCTTAGACCAGGGGTGTACGTTGAAGGGTAATGTCACACATTTTTAGCTCTTAAAAGCATGAATTCTGGTATTAAGAGCTGTTAATTTAATGATACTACAGTTTCTGTGTTTGCTATAACTTTACAATTACTTAGTAAAACGTCGGCCCAGATTTGCACAACACCAAGCACATTGTCTGCTTTACACTTCTTGCAAAACTAAACACACAGTGATTTGCAAATCACAAAAAACACTAGCCCATTTCTGGTTTTCAAATAAACACATCACCGAAACAATTTATAAACACAACCACCAGGTGCACAAACACTTATTTGGATAATTATAGACACATCAATCAGATTTAAGCTCTATAAAATGAAACCTGTCATCAACAAAAAAGGATGACATGAGAATAAGGGGAGGAGTGAGAATGAGAAGAGGCATCCATGCTGGAGAGGCAGAGGCCAAGGTAGAAATTCAAGCAACCATGCAGTAAATCATGGGTTGATTTTGAGACTTAGAGTCCAGCAAAGCCTCAGCAGATACAGAGGGGCATCTCTAATCCAGACATGTTGTCAATTGCATAGGTGAAGAACATTTCTTCTTTTTACAGTAAATTGGTAGGTTACAGTATTTACTGCATCAGAACTTTCTGGTATCTATGCCTAATCCTGTGATATTGTACTGTTCACTCCTCCACCACCATGCCAACATATGTCCTAACAATACAGCCCTCATTCTGGCATTTTCTACCAAATCAATAATATTGTTATTGCTGCAAATCAAATTGATGAGATGTGACATTTTCATCTGGGACGAGGTGTCATCCCTCTGATCTCCTCTGGTTTTAAACCCAGCAGAAGGTTTTTTCTCAGGATGGTGGTAGAAGGTTTATGATATACAGTCATACGTTTATACACCTCTCATTCAAGCAATGGAAGACTCATATTGATGTTGTATATAATATATTCAAAAATGGATCTGACACTGTAAAGGATTTTTCCCACAATGTCTTACCTCAGAAAATGTGGCTTCTGATGTCAATGAAGCTCGATGTCCAGATGCAGCCAAGGGAATGAATGTTTAGTTTTTTTATATATTATATTTGTTATAAATGTATATTTATATATATGTATACTATATCAATTTTCACACCAATTTCTCATTTTATGTGTTTGGTTGCTGCTATTATGTGGGTATACATTTTCAATCTTTATTAGCTAAGATCAAAACTAACAAGCCAAAACAGGTAGGGGCTGACTTAGATTTTAAACCTTTTCAAATCTGGTGAAAATTAGAATGTTTATGTGTGTGTGAGTGGTTGTTATCTATAGGAGACTCTGCAAAGCTGGAAATTAGCATCTGAGCATCCTGCTCAACTTCAGCTTAGTCATCCATGGCTAATTTATCATCTGCACCTTTTCCACCCCCCACTTTCGCTAGAATAACCAGCATTACTCACAATCCCCCCTTCTCCGCTCATCCTTACCTACTCTGTCACCGGTGGCAGGCAGGATTGTGGGTACGCAGTGCTGAACCTAATCATAGGTGAATATGTTTGGCTTCTGTGCCACTCAGTGCTGACAGTGATTGCAGTCTGTTTCCAGTCAGTCAGAGCTTTTATCAGGCAGTCAAAAGCAAGCTGGAGCTTGGAGAAGGATTTCATGTTGGAGCGCATGTGCTGTTGGATGGGTGCTAATAAAGAACTGCTCGCCAGCTCCTGAGCTGAGCTCTGAAACGCTGTTTGGCTGGGTGCAGGTGATTTAAGGCCATGAGGCTGCTGTAGAGAAAATCGATGACATGTGGAGTCACCTCATCCACAGATGGAGGACAAACCTCCCTCCCTCACTCGTCCTCCTTCTCCTCTTTTTCACCTTGTTCACCTGCTCTTGGGGTGGTGGTAGATGAGCTTCAGCAGATAGAGAGAGAGAAAGAGAGAGAGAAATCTACTAACATTTTTCAATCTCAGCAAAAGATGCTAATATGTAGTACCTGCATTTATGACATAATGTCTATATTACAAGCTCAAAATAATTCTCGTCCATATTACCAACAATGTTGGTGTTATTTAGAGGGGAAGAAAATAAGATTTAACTTAAAATTTTTAATGAGATTTGTGAGGGTATTCAAAGAATTCATTTCTGTATGACCATTTTTCAACATTTCATTATCCTTTATTAAATTAAACAGGATGTTACTCTGCCTTCAAGGCTGATATATCACTACGACATATATGAAAAGGGATAACCTAACCTGGACTGAATAAGTGTATTGTGGCATGGGGAATAAAAAAATGGGGAATAAAACGTGTTGGAAACTTTAAGTGTTCACATACTATATCAAACACTTTAAAGAGACAATTTAAATGTTCTTTATTTCAATTTATAGATTAAAATGGCCCTTTTGTCAAAATGTTGGTAATTTGCCCAAATCTATGTGGATAGACGTCTTGATCTCTGTCATTGTATTTGATGTTCAGTATTTTAATTTCTCCTCTTTTCAGTATTGTGTATGTCTCTCTTCGTCATTCTGGATATTTTTCACCATCTTAGTATCCTATTAATTATTTGAAACCTTTAAAGCCACGCCTCCCTATCCATGCTGGAAAAACTGTCTACAGCTCAGCCTGAAAGGTGGCATAAATAAAAGACCAGGACAAGGTTAATTAATTTTCAAGAAACGCTGAACATATTTTCTTTTTTTCCTTTTTTTTTCCTCAGCATGGTAATGGCTTCAGAGAAGGCTTCCTGCCAAAACAACAAACATATCCCAGAAAATTTCTGAAATGATTCAATGTTTAAGTACCCTGAACCAAAAAAAAAAACTATAGAATAGCGGATTGTTCCTAACTCACTGCCTGCCACAAACATAGGAGGAAATGTAGGAAAGAAAATGACTCTTTTTTATGACACATAAACACATCAGCTTCAGTTTCTGCAGTTAGTGCTCAAAACACTAAACAGGTAACCTCCCATAATAGAACCTAGGACTAAGTAAGTGTGGTAAGATTCAATGAAATTCAATGAAAGCTGCCCTCTAAGTTGAGACAGAGTAAAAATAAGTAGATGCCGCATGCTGGCATTCACAACAGCAACCGGGAGAAATTGTCCTCATCTGCTAAGGCCCAATAAATTTGTCATCAGGTCTGGGAGTCGACCTTGTTCATGATGAACAGGAGCACCACAAATAAACAGTAGAGACAGAGAAAGGAGGAGAGGATGTACAACAAACGGAATACATATATACATAACACTGGACTAAACATAAACTACCAGTCAAAATTTTGGAACTCCTCATTCAAAGACTTCCTTTCTCTTTAATATTGGCTACAATGTATGTTAATACTGAAAACATGACAGCTTTGCATTTTTTCAATCAGAATCCTGAGGAATCGACCCGGAATGGCGTTCTTCATCAAGAATTAATTAGTGGAATTCCTTGCTTTCTAAATGTGTTTGGGATAATCAGTTGTGATGGCCTGGTTGGTACACAGTTAGTGATCCTATCCCACGATGGTTCTGCTATACATTATGGCAAGAACCACTTGACTAAGTAAAAGAAACAACAGCCCATCATTACCTTATTACTGCATATTTCCAAGTGTTCCTTTATTATTTTGTAGAAGATAATAAAAACTAAGAAAAACACTGAATGAGAAGGTGTGTCAAAAGTGATTCCTTGTGCCGGTCCCATATGGGGCGCTGTTTGTAAAAACAGCTTCACAAATTTAGAGGTGTCATTTTTTCACCATTTAGCACAATGTTCACACAATTTTCAAACATTTAGAGCTAAATGTGTTAAAAAAAACAGCGTTAGGTTTTGGTCCATTTTCTTGCTGCGTAATTGTTTAATGTTAAATCTAAATGTTAAATGATTAATCTAAATGTTAAATGTTAAATCTAAATGTTAAATGATAAATCTAAATGTTAAATGTTAAATCTAAATGTTAAATGTTAAATCTAAA
>JBBKCR010000122.1:20340505-20352843 GCA_037577295.1 Ladigesia roloffi | reverse complement strand
ACACAATGTACTTAAAATATGCTTAACTCTACCTTAATTTAGCCCTGAAAATATGCCAAACACCTTAATTTGAATTAGGTGGCCATTAATTTGTTAACTTTTCCCTTAATTTTACCTTAAAAGTGATTCAAGGTATGAGTGTGAAACCCCTTAATCCTAAATATTTGGCATTATCTTCAGAAGGCTCAGTTATTTAAGGGGCAAATTTTAAAAATAAGAGAAAAATTCAGTAGTTTTCCCCTTAATCAGACTTAATCTGTGCACTTTCCTTACTTTTCATTTAATTTTCCTTATTTTCTTGGAAATTAAGGTAAAAATTAAGGTTATATTGAAGGATAAAATTAAGGGGTTTGGATTCGTAGTGAATGGGTGGGGTGTCGCCAGCTACAGCTTATTTGCATAAAAGTGACAGAGCCCTTAAACGGCCCATTTTGAAAGGGACTGAAACTTTCAAGAATAAAATTGGTGAAATCTCTTTATTTGAGAGTGATTTTGTGCAAAGAACTTCATGAACGTGTTTTGTGTAGCCCATTGACTTGTTATAACCAAAGTGAATTTCGCAGAATATGCCACAAGAGGTCACTGTTAGCTCATTTTCAAACTCGTACTCCGTGCCTCATAGCCAAGGGGGCAGTTCTGCTCTTGTCTCCGTAGGTGGCAGCAACACTCAGATCTTTGGACTCAGTCTCTGAGTCTCCAGTGATTTTCAGACTCATTATTTCCTACTAATTCCACACGCAGTTACTCTTCTCTAAATTTCTAGTGATGCAATCAACGACGAAACCACCGGGCTGCAAAACTGCCCATAAAGCTTATATTTGTTTCAAAAGACTTTAAATTAAAGGAATTTATCGGGGAATAATCAATGACTTTTGATACTAAATACATATGAGGGAAATCATTAAATAAATTCGAAAATTAAACATGCGCACTGCTCTACATGCATGTACTCTATAAACATTAACTCTGCATTACAACTGCACATCCTCGGGATATCGGTTATACATGGTGTTAATGATGAACTATGGAAAATGCCCAGTGACACTTTTCAGACAATTATATATTATTTCATTTTTAAATGCTCATTATAACTACTTAATCTTGTTTTAAATCTGTTTACGTGTAAATATGAGGATTCACACAACAGTAAAACAGCTAAATTCTGAGGCATAAATAATAATGCTGTAATAATAGGCAGTTTCTGATCAGGCAGGAATCAAAACGGCGGGACTGGAGGGACGTGTAGTCAGATTTGTCATTAAAATCACAGAAAGCAGAAACGACAAACAGCCGTGTTTCTGCTCTCTGTTTGCTCTCTGTTTTAGAGGACTTCAGGAGAAAAATGTCCTGAATTATTGATGTCAAATTACCATGGCAGTCAACACTGCAGGATCAAGGACTTCACCTGCCATTAGACCACATCGGCTCGTTTAAAAAAAAGTTTTTTTTCATGATTATTATTTTAAGTTAATTTAAAGCTTGAAGGTACAGTGGATAATCGTGTTATCTAGAAAAGGATATGTATATCGCGAATGTATTTGTTTATTATAATAACGATAATAAACAAGTGAAGTCAGTTGTGTTTGTGCTGTGAATTGCTTGTAGCCAGTTAGACGCCTTCATTTGGCGAATTATTTTGGTACACCAATTTAAAGAGACCCATAAAAATAAATAGCCTACAGAATATAATAATATTATCGGAAAAAAATAGGATTGTATAAAAATTCCAGAAAGTACACACACACACATAAACATATATAAGCACATATAAATATATGACTTATATATAATATATGTATATGCCTGTGTAGTACAACAAAATAGTGCTGTATTATTTTCCTGACTCTTTTATTCTCAACTTTTCCAGCAGAGATTTTCCTTTACCGTTCTTTTATTAATATATGTTGTGGCGTTGTGAAATCAGCTCTGTCTTTCTGCAACTCAAATCAAGAAGAAGAAAAAAAGGCCCAAATGCAACTTTCCGTGATTTTTTTTTAGTTTTTGTTGTTGTTTACGCCGGCAGGTGGACATGACGTCACGCGGGGTCGCGGTACTCCAAAAAATAACAAAATCCACCTCCGCGGAAGAGCCTCCCCCCCGGGGGGGTCCTGCTTTCTAATCAGCTAGTCCCAAATACTCGGCGGAATACATCTTGATGTACTGAATCGTAACGCAAAGAAAAAAACAAGCTTGCGCCTCATATTGCGCCTGGTGCGGGAGCATTGTAACAGGACTGAGTGTACTCGGCGTGCTTTTTCCCCCCTGTCTGTGTGTTGCATTAGTAATAACAGCACACACTCACTGAAGACAGGAGGCAACACGCGTGCATCTCGGAGCGGAGGGATACCTCGGCTTTTTTATTTACTCTCCGGCTTGTTTGTCGTTTTTCTTTTCTTTTTTTTTAAAACCTCTCTTTTATCATTAACTCGTTCTCTCACGTGCGCAGAACACGAGCCACGCTTTGCGGCATTTGTTTTTAAAACACAAAATCTCTTCTTCTCCCTTTTTTCTGCTTTTCACGGAGGAAACACGCTCCTGTTTTGGTGAGTTTTCACTCTTCTCTGTTTTATTGCCTACCGTCTAAGAGTGCGTATGTGTGTGCATGTGTGTATGTGTGAGAGAGAGTGTGTGAAGTGTGTTTTTTCTGGAGTTTCACTTCAGTTGCTGCTTTATCAATACGTAGGTGAAGAACGAGGCAGAAGTTCACTCAGACAGTTTGTAGTGTGTGAAGCGTGCAGCGGCTCAGAGGGGTCTCGGTGTAAAAAACGGGGGTTTCTGTGAGTTTTTGGGGGGCTTCAGTGTTAGTTAGCAGGCAGTTTTAGGAGGTGAAAGTGTCTGCGAGTTTGCTGTCCGGCGTGGGTCACACAGGAGTCAACATTTCTCATTTTCAGCCTCTAAAACACAACAGCTGGGGCGAAAACTAACAAAAGACTGGCACTGCCTTCAAACAACTGACTGATGGAGTGTTTAACACTAAAACTGAACTTATAGTTTTAATTTTACTAAGATAAAATACTTTTGGCGGAAAATGTGTTCCGAAGGCTGTCCTTTTTAACACTGGTCAAGCATAAACGGCTCACTATTTAGTAGAACATTTTAACATAACAACAGTAATACATTTAATGTTACTAATGTGTAATAGTGTAACACGGCAGCAGCGTTTGACACACACAGTTTATTGGCTGTGGATTTTCCAGAAGTTTTTTTTTCAAATAAACCAACAAAAATGTAAAATGTTGTTCTAAAAGACAGACCAGTCTCAAGCGCCCAAGTCCTATTACTTTTAAATTCCCGTTGCAACAAAATGTTGTTTAGTTTTAGTTTGAATTTTAGTGTTATCTTGCATGAGACTGAACAGAATCTTTCTTATGCACTTTATAAAATGTCAAAAGAGAAAAAAAGTCTTACTTATTATTTTTTATATTAATCTATTATTATTATTATTATTATTATTATTATTATTATTATTATTATTATTTTTATTATTATTATTATTATTATTATCTTACCGTGTTTGCTGGCTCCCCTGCCATGGTCCTTGGTGAATCTCCATAGAGTGTGTACTGATTCTAAGTGGTAATGATACAGGTAATACAGAGCAGAATAAAGGATCAGCACTCCTCTTAGATCCAGGCCCATTTTATGACAATTTCAGGGTGACTTGGTGGGTAAAGAATGTCTGCAAACTAAATCAATAGGCTAGGTGATTTTACCTCCCCCCCCCAACCTTTTAACTGCTAACAAGGTGTGTAGTAGCACCGCTCCAGTGATGACCCGTGATTAGCTCTCAAGGTTTCACTTCTGTGTTAGTCGGGGCTGAAACCTCTGGTTTACTCTGGCAGCTGTGCAGGTGAAGTGCAGGTGTGTCTCACACCATTTCATCACTCAGCATATGGGAGCTTCAAAGCAGCCGTGAGCAGTAGTAAAATTTCGCAGAGTACACCTCGAAGGCTGTGAGCCTTCCTTTGCAACCTGAAGCCTGGCCCTTCGTTAGCCCCTCACAGCCTTCTCCAGGTGATTTTAATTAGTGCCGTCTCAGTGCGCCCACTGTGGGGGGGACGGGGTGCACACACTGCCAGTGTGATGGTTTGATGGGGGACAGCTGACAGCTGACCCGTGACTGGAGCCCAAGCCCACATACAGCCTGGCATTTTGCATACATCCCCCAGATTACACCATTCATCACCGGTGCTGTGTGTTTTATGCTGATGGGAAAATGTATGCCCCCCCCGGATTAATGTGCATGCATTTTCTTAAGTTGAAATCATTTGTCAAAATTAAGGTTTGAGTTGACTGCTTGTAGGTCAATGCACAGATCCATATTCTGTTCCGTTCTGGGATGCGATATGCAATTATTTTCAGTTAGTTCACCTCCAAAAGGGCAGCATACCACTTTATTAGGTAAACAATGATTTGATTTAGTTGTGTTATATTTATGAATTGTTTGTGTGGCTCCTTACTTAAGGTTTACTTAGAGAAACAGCTGTTTTTGTGTCTACAAGACGTCAGTTTTACCATTTTTTCTTGACCCGTTCAAAGCCCCCTGCATGATTCTTTAATACAACTGACCGCATGCCTGACCTTGAGGTGTAGCACTGTTTCGGAAAAGAAAAACAAGAGTCAGTGATCTGCAGTTTGCGCCGCCTGATATCTCTGTTGGCCTCCCACTGAAACCTACAGATGCCTAAACAGGGTCAAAAAACGCTAATGGAAATGAAGCTCGAAAGCCTTCTGTTTTTATCCACATTAACTTCACAGGAATGTTTCCATGACAACCTCCATGCAAGTTAAGGCAACCAGAGGTGATCAAGTTTTTTTTTTCCTCCCTCCTTTCTCCCTTCCTCCTCCAGTAAGAATGGAATTTGTGTTGACAGTTCTGGCCTTTAATGGCACTTTTGTGCGGCGTGAAAGTATTTGTTTACCAGGATCATATGCTTCTAGCTGTCAGCCTAGGAGAGATTGACTTCTTTAGATAAAAGACTGTATTACATGCTTAAGAGGCCCTCATGCGCCATAATTATCCACATCATCGTAATGGTGTTTTGTGTGCTTCAGTAACTAAGAGGCTGAGAGCTAAGGATTTTTTAGCTACGGTCTGGGTCACCTATTAAGCCTGACTAGAGGTGCTTTTTTCAGTGAGAAAGTGCTGTGACTTCTGGCCAGGAAAAAAAAAAAGCCTTTTCTGGGTGGGGTCAGCGGATATGGATTATATGTGGATTGTGGGTAGGCTCTACAATGTCCAGTGTCTTGTTTGAATAAAGGGAGAGCAGAGTAGCAATTCATTTCACTTTTCATTAGTAACTTCATCTAGAGCCTTGTGGACAGATGACCCGAATCTTTCTGCACTGCTGTTTGGACCATGTTTGATACGTTTCAATTTAATTCAGGACATATTGCTTTAACCTTTGGGGAATCATTGGTTTGAGGCCATTCTTTCTCTTTATAGGGATAATTCTTCATGAAATCTAGAATGAGATTTGTGTCATTAGTCACAACAGAATCTGACCTGCCTTTAAATCTCTGTGTTTAAGCATTATTTGAATAAAATGAGCATTATTTCACCACTCCCTTACATAAGGCTTGGGAAGCTCATAACTGTGTGTGTCCTCTTCTGTGGTGTGAAGGCAAAGCATGGGTCTCACAGATTCAGAGCAAGGTGACAGCACAGTGGTGTGAAAGCTTCTTGGTTTCAGGGTCCAGCCTGAATGAAAGATTGGGTGGCAGGGTGTCATTTGTAGTAAACGGCAAGGTCGCCAGCACTCAGATCACACTCGCCCCTGGCCTGACTGTATAGTAAACAGAGGACCGCATCAGGGCAGACAAGAGAGATGGACAGCCTGTGACCTTTTTTGTTGAATGTATTAACATTGTTTCATTTGCTGTAGCAGTTAAGTGAATTGCAGTTTTATGCACAATGAATGTGTCTGAGTATGTTTTAAATTATCACGTTAGGCCAGCAAAAATGTGCTGTTAATGTCCCATATTTGAAGAATCAGTGAACATCATTCTACAGAATAATTCAATAAATATAATTAATACACTGAGCACACTTTGTATAATTTACTCTAAACAATACAAGCAGAAGACGACCTTCCTCTAACTGGAATCTCTGAGGACAGCGGTGTTATGGAAAGGGGGAAAAATCTGTTTATTTGAAAAAGTAAAAAAAAAAGAACACAGGATTTGTGACGGTAACATCTCCTGACAGGCGTATTAGGCTGCAGAAAGAGCATCGGGCTCGGGGCTGGGGGCATATGGTGCTGCCTTCTGCTGGCATAGCTCTAGAACAAGTTGCAACACTCTGGCAGGGTCACGACTGTCTCAGGTTTGTTCCTCCTGCCTCCCTCTAAATAAAAACAGGGCAGAAAACAAGCACATTAATGCTGCCGTTGTCTTTCAGAAGGGCATAGCAAATGTTTTCTGTTTGACTCTTTGGCCTCAATTCTTTTTCTGTGTGTGTGTGTGTGTGTGTGTTTTATTCTGTGTTACATATCTGGTGGGATTTGTTTTCTACTTTTTCTGAGTCAAATGAATCGTCTCCACATTTGTTGTTTTATTTAAAGATATAAATACAATAATTATATTTTGTAGAAAATAAATGCACAATACAGTGCATAACTATGTTACTACCATTTATTTGTTCCCAATTGTTTACACCATTGATGCCAACCAGAAGAACTTTGCCCTATTAAGCATGATGGCTTTGCAGACTGTGATTCCTGATTCCTCTAAAACACTACGTTCTCTGCTACGCACAAACTGTACACACTCGGGGGCATGCAGGAATGTGTTTGTGGATAACACAGGAGCCATTGTTTTGTTTTCTGCACCAGGATGTCTTCAGTTGGCAGAGTGCTATGGTTGGAGATACATGCTGGTTAGAAGGTTAATTATACTCTGAGTATGTACCTGAGAGGCTTTTGTCTTTGATAGGGCCACTTGCAGCATATGGCCACAGCAATACAATGGTTTATTTTTATGAAATTTGATGAGTGGTTTTTAATTTAGATTGTCACTCCTGGCAACCAGTAGGGCAGATGGTGCAGACTTGAATGCCCATCAGAGCCTAAATACCCTCCAGGCAGCTGTTGCTAATAAACTTTTTTTTTCTGTTTTTTTGCTGATTTTTTTCCCTCTGCGCAGTTTGGGTCAAGAGGAGTCAAACCTGTTACAACACCTGTTTCTGCGTATGTAAATCTGTTGTTTTGTCATTTCATTAAACAAGAAAAAAGGGAACAGTCCCTCGTGGTTGCAAATGCGACTGGCACTGAGCCCACTTGGCACCATGCAGGCAGAGAGGAAGAGCGAGAGAGAGAGAGAGGGAGAGAGGGGAGGGCGAAGAGACAGGGAAAAGACAACAGCGGTTTGTGTGGCATGACCACAGAGCTGCTGGATGAAGCTTAAGTTAAGTTTAATGGCATTTTTACAGAGCTGCCTGCATCAAGACAGTGTCCAAGAACAAGGCACATTTCCTTTCTTTCCTTTGTTTTTTTTTTCTCCAGAGGGGGCTTTTGTGGCGTGGAACAGGATATGCCTAGGAGCCGGTACTTGGCGCACGAGTGGCCGCCACGCGTTGCACACCTCGTCTCTTATGCCCCCTCCACTTCCCTTATTGCCCTCTCATCATCTGGTGGTCTCCCACGGCCCTGCTCCAGGCCACATGTGCTAGCCCTACATCTGCTCTGACTCTGGGGCTAATTGCTCCCCACTAAACTGCCTGCATATAGGTTCTTAACCCACTCCTGAGTCCAACAGCATCAGAGATATCTTCAAACACTCAGCAGCCCCCCACCACCACCAGCTCCCTCCGTCTCAGTAAGTTGTGGGATTTGAGTTGTAATCCTGTCTGTGTACGCAGGATGCAACAAATATGCCGTGAAATTAGAGGTTATTCTCCAAATATTACGCCCGAGCTTTGAAGATTACCGTCATTATTGTGGCACCTCCATGAGAATTGAGCTCTGGCTGAACCCTTGTGTCCCTGTGCACTGTACATCATGCACTCCCATAATGCTCTGTCTGTGACTACTCAGTGCACAGATATGTCAAGATGTCCATGTCTGTCATGGTAGCATGCTAGGTTTTATTACTTATGCACAGCACTCCTGCCTTTAGGCTTAGTTGGGTATACTCTCCAGCACACAGTGTGCTACCTGAGCATTTTTAATTCCATGGGTAATGTTGCAGTGGAGAGGTGCGGTGGAAAAGAGGCCGAGCTCAGCTTGGCCAGGCCCATGTGGGGCTTCAATGAGGATCCCTGCAGGACGTTAATCTCCCTGGGCCATGGAGGTATCCTGCCTCTATTTGCCTCCTCTGATTTAGCGTCTCTCCCTCTCCCTGTGCTGCTTTGGAGCGCCACACACCCCTTCTCTGATATGGAAGTTCATTAGGGATGTGCCTTTGATGGGCCGGCTTTTCATGTGACGGCGCTCTCAAATACCTTGATGTAGAAGCTTAAAAAGCCATTGTGCTGTAAGCCCTCCTTTTGATGCGTCTTATTTAGATCTGCATAGTAAATCAAGGAGAGTAAATAACGAGGCAGCAGATGGAAGCAAGGAGATAAGAACCAGGCGAACAATCGCATTTGTATTTTGTTATGATGTTGACAGCAGCTAAAATTCACTAATCTAGCACCACTGATCTGCATTTCAAAGAAATCTCATTTAGCAGTGGGAAGGATAAAGTTCTTTTCATTGTGCTCTTTTTTATTGCATTCTTTGCTAATTTATCTGGTGCAGATTTAACGTTGGACTGGGTGCAAGCGGCATGCATGTTGCAAAGGGGGTCTTAAATACTCTGAAAGCGGTAACGTCTAGACTGTGAACCGGGGGTAATTACACGTCCAGTGATGAATAGAAGGAGTTTGAAGACCCATCTTTGTTCGGAGGCCTTGAATTGCTTGACTAACACAGATAAGGGGCATTTGGCCTCTGTCAAAAAATATTGCGGCGACTTTCCCTGTAATACGGGAATGGTATTTACTTTTAAGATAAAAATGATTGTGTACAGTAATCTGACTTGTTAGCATAATGTCTTCTTTCGTCCTCACAGCCCGGTATGGGGTTGTGGAGGTATTCCTGCCCTTGATTTGAAATAGTTTATCTCGACTTAGTGCGGCGCTTCATGTAAATATCAGACATTGGCATTATTAGAGCCTATGAATGGCTGATGGAGTGTGTATATATAATTTGATAGTATTTAGAGATCGCTTTGTGTGGAGAATAGAAATGGCTGCAGCATTGTGTAAACTCTCGATGCTGAGGTCACGCAGACTAATAGCATTGGCATTGCATTGCTGCGATTCAAATTGTGAGTTTTCACAGTCCAGAGGTGTTGCGGTATTGAAGTAAACTCTGAGGCCATTTAAAATGAATGGAACATTAACAAAAAATAATGTTTTGCCAGGATAATTATGTGGTGGATTCACGTTATTTTTTATTTCTTTTCTAACGTTTATTTGCTCTAAAAATGGACGGAACGCTTTCAAATCTCGTTTTTATAATTTGTCCCTGATCGAGATGTTGTGAGAGCAAGTATATTTAAATATACACCAAGCAGCACACTGTTTGTGAGCATTAGTTGCGAAAATAGGCTGTAATCACAAATGTTGAAATAATAAACACTTGTAAGCATGTGGAGGTAAACACATGCTGTCTTATCAGTTTTGTCCTGATGCTTGGGCTGATAAAACAGTTCACGCTAATGCTAATGCTCAGTAGCCAAAGTCTTTGCAACACCTCCCTGAACTCAGCCAGTAAATGTAATGGCACTTGGCAGTTTTTGTTTGCAGCAATGCTCTCCCGCCCCTTTGTACAGTTCAGGGAGCACATTCCACAGGATCCAGCAGTTGCTAGTTGCCTACAGGGGTCATTGGAATTCTGAGAGCAAAAAAAAAAAAAATTCACAGGAGTATCCAGGCCACTTGGTTGAGAAAGTGCTTGTGCGTCTGTGTATGCATCTGCTCTGCGCCACAAATCCACGTGTGAAACGTTTCTGACAAAAGACAGTCATATGTTACAACCTGATTTTTTTTTTCTACTGTTATGAGCTGATCTGTTCAAGCGAATATCTGTTAGTGTCAGCAAAAGTGAGAGCGCAGAGCAAAAAGTTTGACTTATGAACACACGGTTGCTTTTTGAGAGGCACAGTAGGCCCTTTTTAGGGCAAAACATTTTTCTTCACTCCTTCACTCAGATTATTATTCAAAATCGGATGCATTTGAACCTGAGCCTCAGGTAAAGAAACACTCACACACTTCTAAACCTGTTCAGACGAGGAGCGTTCCTCAAGAAATACATTTCTCCCTAAAATTTCAGTGCAAGGTTTTTTTGCTTATGAAACGTACAATTAAAAATGAAATAGTCAAATCCTTCACACAGTCTTGCAATATAGGCAACTTTGAGTGAGTTATATTTTACTGTCTTGTTTGACAGATCCTTTGCATACTTGGACTCGCCCCTCCGAAGACGGACATCAGCTGAACGTTTTTCCCCTCAAGGTAAGTCTTTTGTCAAGGCTTTCATCTTTTTAGCAGATGTATTTTTTTGAAAGGCATAAGTAAAAGATAGTTCACTCACAACAGACCAGACATATATATTAGTTATGCTCTATCAGGTTACTTTTTTATGTGGTGTCTTTGTTTTATTCCTTTCACTTTGGCGTATCTCCTGTGCTAAAAAAGAAAAAAAAATCATATTCTATAAATCTACAAAGAATCTGATGGGTTTTGCATCATTTAAGATCTTCTTGACCAAATATTACTTACTAGAATTACAGACTTCTGAGTTATTGCTGCGTTCTTAACAAGACATCAGAAAAGCAGGGATGAAAACGATGGAAACAATTCAGCGGATCTGGCCAAATGCTAATATGTTTTTATGCGGATCTCTGTTCTCGTTTTTCTCTTTCAGGATGATATCTGGTATGGCAGTTGCACACTGCGCAGCGCGAGCACTCTGAAGCCAAGGCAGAATTGGTGAGTAAACGCACTCTTTAAAGTGGTCATTTGCATGTGCCATCGTCTTGTCTCGGTCTTAATTGAGATGCATTCTCAAAAGTCTGTCCCATTAAATATTCCATCAACTACAGCTAGAGAGAGGAACTCTAATGACGTGTAGCGGAGAAAACGAAAAGATTCCGCATGCATCGTCCTGCTTAGAAAGTCCTTTCACGGCTCTTCCCCAAAGTCCTAAAACTCTCACAACTTTAAGTGCCCACCACTCACTCTGGAAGTGTATAATGTTAATGACAAAATGAGCTCATTCAATTGTACATAGTGTCTGAGAGCAGCCGCAGCAGGTCCTCTGGCCCTCTCTCACAACAGTAACAGCGGCAGTTTGTCACCAAGTCAGTGCAGAGGAAGTGCAAGGAATTTCCTCACCTACTGATTGTGTGACAGCAGCAGCGGAGTTCGTCATTAGCAATATAGCCCCCTACACAGGAGGCGTAGATGCAGACATTGCCAGACACTGAATTGCAGTTGTGATGGGAAGAAAAAAGAGAAGCTCTTGCTTATATGCTAACTGGGTTATGTGTTTCTACATGGAGGTTTAGTCATTGTCATGGGAAGTATTAGGATCAGTTTACAGGTAGCCTCTTTGAAATGATGTGATGGGTATGGAATCTGAATTTTCCTATTGCAACAGGAAATTTGGAAAAAGTGTGCATCACTGATTTAGGTTTTACAAAATCTACTAAACGTATAGCTCTAAGCATTTAGCGCATCCTGGTAAAACTTTCACATTTGCTGTCTAATAAAATGAAGGGTCCATTTTTTTGTTTTCTATTTTGCACTTAGTCCAGCAGCAATACTGGACAAAACTTCACTGTATAACAAGACAGTAAGCCACCTTTTTTAGATAACAGCATTTGCGGTAAAAAACCAGCTCAGGGGGTCAGAATTTTGTTCTAGAATTGTTTTTGTGACACTGACTCAAGGAAATTGAATTATATATATACATACATATATGCATACACATATACACATATATGCATATATTATTCAATTTCCTTGAGTGTATATATATTTATTTATTTAATCTGGTTCCTGCAACCCTGCATATCTGTGAGTGCCTTTAGTGGTTCATTTTTTATCTCTCTGCAAGTCATACTGTGTCCCAATTCACACCCATAAGTCTACTTTACCATGTTGCAGAGTTGAATTCAGTTTGAGCAGGTTGAGGGCCATTTTAGTGAAATATTTAAACAGAAAAAGTTAACAATTGAGTGTATGTTAACGCTATAAGTGTTTCAGTACTGAACTAAAAAGTATTTTTTTCACCCCAGACTTGCCTTCACTGGCATCTGGTGTATGTGGACAATGGAATAAGATTTTTTGT